>CM040458.1:30713430-30740834 GCA_022758105.1 Pangasianodon gigas | reverse complement strand
TTCCCTCTCTCTCTGTCCCCCTCTCTCTGTCTTTCTCTCTGTCTTTCCCTCTCTCTCTGTCCCCCTCTCTCTGTCTTTCTCTCTGTCTTTCTCTCTCTCTCTCTCTCTCTCTCTCTGTCTTTCTCTCTCTCTCTCTCTCTCTCTCTCTCTCTCTCTCTCTCTCTTTCTCTCTCTCTCTCTCTCTCTCTCTCTCTCTCTCTCTCTCTCTCTCTCTCTCTCTCTCTCTCTCTCTCTCTCTCTCTCTCTCTCTCTCTCTGTCCCTCTCTCTGTCTTTTTCTGTCTTTCTCTCTCTGTCTCTCTCTTTCTGTCTCTCTCTCTCTCTCTGTCCCTCTCTCTGTCTTTTTCTGTCTTTCTCTTTCTGTCTCTCTCTCTCTCTCTCTTTTTCTGTCTCTCTGTCTCTCTCTCTCTATCAGTTCAGTTCATCAGTGCTTTATTGGCATGAATGTTATAAATCACATTGTTGCCAAAGCAAATAGTGCAAGTAGATCAGACCAAAATTTATACGAAAAAAAACATATATACACATATTTAAACATCGCAAACAGGAAATATATATATATATACATTAACCTCTCTCTCTGTCTTTTTCTATCTATCTCTCTCTGTCCCTCTCTCTCTCTCCGTCTCTCTCTCTCTCACACTCCCACCTTTTTCATTTCTTTTCTTTTTTCCTATCATTCCTCAGACTCTTCCTTCCTTCCTGGTTTTTAATCTTCACCTCTACACTGTTACTCACACACGTAAAGGCAGTGATATGATATCACTACTACGCTCTAGATATAATTATAATCATGTCTCCCATGCATATTCATGATATGTAAATTAGAACCACGCCCACATTCTCCTTCCACTCCAACTGCACTCTTTCCCTCCGCAGCACTATAAAGAAGCGCGTGATTATATTTATATATGTGTATTTTATTTTATATATGTGTGTACTGACCTCACTGGGATTTTAAATTCCTGCTGTGCCGAGGATAAGAAGCGGTTCAGCTCCTCGTTCGGCTGATAAAACCCGATCAGTAAGATCTCCTTCATGTTCGGCACCTGTTAATAAAATAAAAATAACTCTTTATCATCCAAATAAAGTGCAGATTTCAATCTCAGAACAAACTCAAACATCCTTCACCTCTCCTCTTTACAGGTTTAAGTGTTTCTCGCAGTAATCATATAAACACTCGAGCCTCAGATTGCGATTCCTGTAAATAAACACGACTGTAAATAAATTCACCTGAATTCTGCAACACGGAATAAATAAATAAACGTTTATAAAACGCCACTAAAATTCAGTTTAGCGCTGGACTTTTACCTGATACCATTATTCCACATTTATACTGAATGTTAGGAACTATTTGCACCACACACACACACACACACACACACACAGAGACAGAGAGAGAGAGAGAGAGAGAGAGAGAGAACATCACACTTCCATCTATTACATTTCTCTTCCCCCTTTTTATTTTCTATTTCTATTTTTTATTTTCTTTTTATTTCATTTTTTCCCATTTTTCTCATTTTGTTGTAGCCTGTGCAATGACAATAAAGAATCTATCTATCTATACAGAGTGACGATGCGCTTATGATTATTGTTTACATTTTACTTATCGTTCTTTATCTAGATCTCCATCAATCAATCTATTCAGTATTCAGCTTATTTTAATAACAATAATAATAACAACAACAACAATAACAGTAATAATAATAATAATAATAATAATAATAATAATAATGAGAGTAAAACCTTAGCGCAGGCCTCGATGTGGTGCTGGAGCATGGGAACTCCTGCCACAGGAAACAGCGGTTTGGGAACCTCAAAGGAGAGCGGGCGGAACCGCGTACCTGCCTCACACACACACACACACACACACACACACAGGGGGAGAGAGAGAGAGAGAGAGGGAGAGAGAGAGAGAGAGAGAGAGAACATCACACTTCCATCTATTACATTTCTCTTTCCCCCTTTTTATTTTCTATTGCTTTTTTTATTTTTATCTCCTTTTTCTTTCTATTTCTATTCCTCATTTTATTCTATTCTCTATCCCTCTATTACTCTTTCTATTTTTTGTTTTCGTTTTCTTCTTAATTTATTTATTTATTTTCTGTGGAAACAAAAAAAAGTGACAAAGATTTGAATTTTAAAGCCGTTTAACTCAACAATGAAAATTAAAGACAACTGAATTCATAATATATTATTAGGCTGAAAACCAAACATCTGTATTTATTTATTTATTTATTTATTTATTTGGAATTAATTAAATTAATCTTTTATTTTTTTTTTAGTGTTCTGAGATTTATATCTTAAATTCAGGCTTTCAAAAAAAAAAAAAAAAAAAAAAAAAAAAAAAAAAACAAGTACTTATATTTAAATATATTTTTTTTTAGTGTTCACAAAATCAGATTCAATAATAAATCTGTATTCAGGTCAAAAATTAATTTGAATTTTTTTTCAAGTAGGTTTAATCTAAACAAACAAACAAACAAACAAACATTTGTGGTTTTTCAGCTTAATAAATTTCTTTATTATGAACTTTATTCTTTATTATAAATTCGCCTGTCTTTAATTTTCTTTAATTAAAAATTCAATGGATTTTAAAATTCAAAACTTTTTTAATTCAAATTTTTGTCTTTTTTTTTGCTTCCACTCTTTCCTTTTTTCTTTCTAGTTATTTTTTATTTTATTTTCTCTATTTATTTTCCCCTTTTCTCTCTATTTCCATTTATTCTCCTTTTTTCTTCCTATTTATTTTTTCCTGTCTTTCTTTCCTGCATTGCTGCAGTGCTGTTAGGAGTAACTCAGACTTATTAAAGGTAAATATTAAATAAATATTAAATTAAGTAAATAAACACACTCACTAGAGAGAGCAGTGTGATCTGTCTCTTACACAGTGTGTAGAATATTTTTACCTTTCTGTGGTCCTCCGATGAGAATCACAGCCTTCAGCATGCTAACACTCTCACAGTCTGATATAAAACAATAAAATATAAAACTAAATCACAGTAATGTCCTGTAACAGTCAGAGAGTTTACATTTAACTAACTTATACAGAGTATCATCATCATCATCAGCGCACTGTGTCTGTGTTTATACATGCAGTACTTCCGCCTTTACGCTCACACACACTTCCGGGTTTCAGATGTCAAAATAAAGGTTTCAAAATAAAAGTTCATTCAGTCAGCAATCATAATGATGACTACTACTACTACTAATAATAATAATAATAATAATAATAATCACCATGTGTTCATTTAACTGATAATTTTAGCAATTATTATTATTATTATTATTATTATTATTATTATTATTATTATTATTTACAGTTTAATTTTGTCATCCAAATGATGCCAATTATACACTAGTAATAAAGATTTACTCAGAATTTTACTGTATATATTCTATATTCCTGTAATATTACAGTAAAATCAAGTTTATATATACTGCATATAGTTTATTCATTATATAATATATTATCTCATATCATATCTTAATGTTATTATTGTTATTATTGCAGTCGTCTGATACTGTGGTGATTTATTTTATTTATGTTTCAGTTTGTGGTTATTTCGTTGGTTAAAATGTCAAAAAGTACACTAAACAAAATCCACTTTCATTTCCAGAAAGTCCATGTACCATGTGATCGCCTTCTTTCATCTCAGAAATATTGCTAAGATAAGAAATATATTGTCACTACACAATGCAGAAAAATTAGTTCATGCTTTTGTTACCTCTAGGTTGGATTATTGTAATGCCTTACTGTCTGGATGTTCCAGTAGATGCATAAACAAGCTCCAGTTAGTCCAGAATGCTGCAGCGAGAGTCCTTACTAGAATCAGAAGATATGACCACATCACCCCTATCTTATCCACACTGCATTGGCTCCCAATCAAATTTCGTATTGATTATAAAATACTACTATTGACCTATAAAGCACTAAATGGTCTCGTGCCACAGTACCTGAGCGAACTTTTGGTCTTTTATGACCCGCCACGCCTACTTAGATCAAAAGATGCAGGCTCTTTGTTGGTACCTCGAATAGTGCGGGCTACAGCTGGGGGTAGAGCTTTCTCTTACAAAGCCCCACAGTTATGGAACAGCCTTCCACTTAGTGAGATTACTGAGGATGGTACCACTTAACAACCATGAAGACGGCTTTAAGACCGCAAATGATATGAGCAGTTTTGCACTCAGGACTCCATCAGTGGACAGTGGATAAGTTTAACAAACCGGACTTTATATGAAAACTATAGTGAATTTCCTGGTTACACAACTGCACTATTTGTCCATGTAGTACACAGTTATAGAAGCGAATGATTTATAATCGCACTATCCGGTGTCACCCAGATGAGGATGGATTCCCTTTTGAGTCTGGTTCCTCTCAAGGTTTCTTCCTCACATCGTCTCAGGGAGTTTTTCCTCGCCACCGTCACCTCTGGCTCACTCATTAGAGATAAATTCATACATTTACAATATATTTCCTGGATGTATTTATTTCTGTAAAGCTGCTTTGTGACAATGTCCACTGTTAAAAGCGCTATACAAATAAAATTGAATTGAATTGAATTGAACTTGCTGTGTAATATCTCCCTTGACAGCTGCCACTGTAATGAGATAATCAGTGTTATTCACTTCACCTATCAGTGGTTTTAATGTTATGGCTGATCGCTGTATGTAACTGTATGTAAAGTATGTATAATTTATATATAATTTATTAAAGTTTATATATCATTTTATAAAATTATATTGACAGATAGACAGAGACTAAAAGACAGATGGATGGATAAAATATAAAATTGATCCATTTATTTGTTTGTTTATTCAGTTTGTTTGTTAGACAGTTAATTAGGTAGGTAGTTTGTTAGTTATTTATTTAGCTAGACAGGTAGTTAGTTAAATAGATAGTTAGTTAGACATGTAGTTATTTATTTATTTATATATTTAGTTAGTTAGTTAGTTAGACAGTTAGTGAGACAGGTGGTTAGTTAGACAGGTAGTAAGACAGGTAGTTAGTTAGTTAGTTAGACAGGTAGTAAGACAGGTAGTTAGACAGTTAGTTAGTTAGACATATAGTTATTTATTTATTTATTTATTTATTTAGTCAGTTAGACAGGTGGTTAGTTAGTCAGTTAGTTAGTTAGTTAGTTAGTTAGACATGTTGTTTATTTATTTATTTATTTATTTATTTATTTAGTTAGACAGTTAGTGAGACAGGTAGTTAGTTAGACAGGAAGGTAGTCAGTTAGTTAGTTAGACAGGTAGTAAGACAGGTAGTTAGTTAGTTAGTTAGTTAGACAGGTAGTAAGACAGGTAGGTAGTCAGTTAGTTAGACAGGTAGTAAGACAGGTAGTTAGTTAGACAGGTAGTTAGTTAGTTAGTTAGACAGGTAGAAAGGCAGGTTAGTTAGTTAGTTAGTTAAATGGGTAGTTAGTTAGTTAGACATATAGTTATTTATTTATTTAGTTAGTCAGTTAGACAAATGGTTAGTTAGTTAGACAGGTAGTAAGACAGGTACTTAGTTAGTTAGTTAGTAAGACAGGTAGTTAGTTAGTTAGACAGGTAGTAAGACATGTGGTTAGTTAGACAGGTAGACAGGTAGTAAGACAGGTAGTTAGACAGTTAGATAGGTAGTTAGTTAGTTAGACAGTTAGACAGGTAGTAAGACAGGTAGTTAGTTAGTTAGTTAGTTAGTAAACAGGTAGTTAGACAGTTAGATAGGTAGTTAGTTAGTTAGACAGTTAGTAAGACAGGTAGACAGGTAGTAAGACAGGTAGTTAGTTAGTTAGTTAGTTAGTTAGTAAACAGGTAGTTAGACAGTTAGATAGGTAGTTAGTTAGTTAGACAGTTAGTAAGACAGGTAGACAGGTAGTAAGACAGGTAGTTAGTTAGTTAGTTAGACAGGTAGTAAAACAGGTAGTTAGACAGTTAGATAGGTAGTTAGTTAGTTAGACAGTTAGACAGGTAGTAAGACAGGTAGTTAGCTAGACAGGTAGACAGGCTGTCATGTCGCTGTTGCTGTTTCCGAGATGCGCATGCGCAGGACAGTGCGCGCGACAGCGCTGCGCGAGCTGCAGGCCAGTCATTAGGGAGCTGTGAGATCTCCTCAGAGCGGTGAGTGCTCTCTATCCACTTTTATTCTCCTTAAATTATCACTTTTACACACTATATTAACACTGCTTACCGCGCTGACAGGTCCCAGCCCGGACTTTATTATCCATAAGCACTGTTAGAACAGAGATTTTGTTGTTTTTTTAATCTATATTCACTGTTAGATTAGAGTTCACTCTTTACACAGCTCGGGATGTTGGTCTAATATAAACCTGAATAAAATGTTTTAAACCTGGACTCGGGTTTAACACAGCGCTCTGACTTCATCTGTATCACCTCTCTCTGTAAGAAAACATCTTAACTCACTTATAAAGATAAAAACTATTTGATTCAACTTCTAAAAAAATTTAAAAAGCCGGAAAAATCTAAGCAATAACCGAGCGAATTGGACAGGCTGAATCCCAAATGTGTTGAGTTGGGATATGTAGTGCACTATATAGTGTGTATCTGATAATGACTCACACCCTAAGTAGTGTACATGTATAGCGAACAGGCCGCCATTTTAAATGCGACCACACTGTGTTTAACACACCAGCCGTTTAAAACCGTTATAGTATCCATGGCAACCATTTTAAACCACTAACGGCAGCGACTAATTCAAAATAGCCAGATAGCTGGATAGATAGATAAATAGCTAGCTAGATAGATAGGTAGGTAGATAGATAGATAGATAGATAGACTCACTGTCCACTTTATTAGGAACACCTGTACACCTGCTCATTTATGCAGTTATCTAATCAGCCAATCAAATGGCAGCAGAACAAACAATGCATAAACTCATGTAGATACAGGTCAAGATCTTCAGCTAATGTTCACATGCCACAGATAACTGTTGTAAAGAGTGATTATTTCAGTTACTACAGACTTCCTGTCTTTCAGCTCAGACCAGTCTGCTCACTCTTCTCTGATCTCTCTCACCATCAAGGTGTTTCAGCTGCAGATCCTCCGCTCACAGGATGTTTTTTTGTTTTCCGCACCATTCTGAGTAAACTCTACAGACTGTTGTGTGAAAATCCCTGCAGGAGATCAGCAGTTTCTGAAAAACTCAAACCAACACATCTGGAACCAACAACCATCACACTTTTTCTTCATTCTGATGTTTGATGTGAGCATTAACTGAAGCTCTTGACCTGCATCTGCATGAGTTTATGCATTGTTCTGCTGCTGCTACATGATTGGCTGATTAGATATATAAAGAAAACTAGCTACATTTAGTAAAATAAAATATCCAAGAAATAAATACATTATTAATCTGGATCTAAAAACATCTATAGAAGGGTTTTTTGCTGTAAATTTAGATTGGGGCTGTGTAGTAAAAACTATACCCTTTAGTCTGTGATGAAATGTTGATATTTTACTGTGTGTTTAAAAATCGTAGCACTCAGAAGAAAAGTCCTAAAAGCTTATTTTACCAAATTTTAATACAGCGGTTTAATACATCAAACATTTTGAGTAAACAACCCAGAATGGACATTATAAATTTTCCGCCTTGACCACTCCTATGTTCTTAAACTCCAGATGTATAATATAGTGTTAGAGACTACTGCAACATTAGAACATTTTATTACGTCAGTAACGTACGTATGTGTAACGTAAGTGTTGTGCTGTTATAGGAAACTAATCCACGCCAGGGTGGTGCGATTCGCCCCAACGTCGAGCAGAGGAGTCTGCTTTATAGCTTCCGAGTGATTTCGCTTGCACGTGCAGAAGCAGCAGCGTCGTTATTCACACACTTGCTGTGTATCTTACGTAAATGTGGAAGTTTTGTAAAATGTTTATCGATTTCACGCACAGCGACGTTAAACACACTGAGGAGCTCTGTGTCTCTTAAAACCTTCCCGCTGTCGTCGTGATTGTTGTCATGATCTGCATCTCAGATCGAAAACTCTGAACCTACATTATAAAGTATTTACTAGAAAGCGACCCCATGTGGGGTCATGACCCCTAGTTTGGGAACTTTAATGTAAACTGTTGGAACTAGTTGGAACCTTTCATTGGTGTGATAAATGTTTTACTTTTGGTTTTACTTCACATTTTAAATTTCACAGCATCATCATCATCATCATCATCATCATGTTTAAGTCTGATCTCCCGCCGACTTATGAAGAGTCCCGACATCATCATCATCATCAGCAGCAGCAGCAGCATTACAGCGCTCAGCCCCAGGAGGGGAGTTATCCTTTCACACCCTACACCTATCCCGCTCCAGTGTGGCATGGAGCAGGAGTACCACCGCCGGGAACGCCACCCGTTATTCCCACCTACACGTCCTCAGGAACGCCGCCGTCCAACCCAGGTACAGGACAACACTGAGCTCTCTCTCTCTCACACACACACACACACGAAGGTTTACCTCAATTCACACACCCACACGAGGGTTTACCTCAATTCACACTTTCACACACACAACATGAGGGTTTACCTCATTTCACACTTTCACACACACAACATGAGGGTTTACCTCAATTCACATTTTCACTCACACACACACACACACATGAAGGTTTACCTCAATTCACACTTTCACACACCCACACGAGGGTTTACCTCAATTCACACTTTCACACACACACACACACAAAGGTTTACCTCAATTCACACTTTCACACACACACACATGAGGGTTTACCTCAATTCACACTTTCACACACACACACATGAGGGTTTACCTCAATTCACACTTTCACACACACACACACGAAGGTTTACCTCAATTCACACTTTCACACACACACACATGAGGGTTTACCTCAATTCACACTTTCACACACACACACACACGAAGGTTTACCTCAATTCACACTTTCACACACACACACACGAAGGTTTACCTCAATTCACACTTTCACACACACAACATGAGGGTTTACCTCAATTCACACTTTCACACTTTCACACACACAACATGAGGGTTTACCTCAATTCACACTTTCACACACACACACAGCATGAGGGTTTACCTCATAATTCAGTACATCAGGAAATCCCTAAACTTCCTTATATATATTAAGTCTTATGGATCACTCCATTCTTTAGGAAACGATTCAGTGCATCATGAAATCTTCCGGCGCCGTTCAGGACGGCAGCCTGCCAGAGTCGCTCGTCGTCTTCTAGTGTCTTATTCACTTTTTTCTATATTTATTTATTTGTTTTTCGGGATTTATAAGTAGTAAAGTATTGTTGTAGCAATTTGGCTTCACGCGTTCTTTGTTTGGCATCTTTACCTCACTTTTGGAGAACTTTAGAGTATGTTATCGTGCCGGATCCTTGTAATGGAGTGGAAGATGCGAAGCTCTATTGTTTACTCAAGGGCTGATGAGCCTCCGACAGTGTGGTGCGACCGGCGAGAGATCTGTAATCCCCAAGGAGCTGAGGAGGAAATACCGGGGCTGCAGAGCCGGGAGGCGATTATGGCTAAGAAAGAGAAGATATCGACCGTATCTTCCCTCTATTATCATGGGGAATGTAAGATCGCTGGTGAATAAGATGGACGAGTTAATATCACTCACAAAGAACGAGAGTGTGTTTCGTCAGGGCTCTGTTATGTGTTTCACGGAGACATGATTACATCATCACCTCTATGACGGCTAGATTACAAACGCTGCACCCAAAAGCAGAGGAGACTCTCAGGGGCTGCTTTGAGGAGACAGACTGGGATGTTCTCTGTAATGCACACGGGGATGACATAGATAGACTCAGGTTATGTCAATTTCTGCACGGACAGCGTGATCCCCACCAAGACGGTGCGCTGTTTTCCCAACAATAAACCCTGGGTGACTACGGATATCAGGGCATCACTGAACAGGAAGAAGGTGGCCTTCAGGAGTGGAGACAAGGAGGAGATGAAGAAGGCACAGACAGAGCTGAGGGAAAAGACCAAAGAGGGTAAGGACTGTTACAGGAGGAAGCTTGAGAGGGAACTTCAGCAGAAGAACAGTAGGGAGGTATGGCGTGGCATGAGAGCAGTCACCGGCCATGGGAAGAAGACTGGGCAGGGGAGGGAAGGAGTCCTGGATGATGCCAATGAGTTAAACCTGTACTTTAACAGGTTTGATGAGTTAGCTTCTGCCCACCCTCCCCCCCAGTTTCTCAACGGATTCCCACCCCCTTGACTCCCTCTCACCACCATCTACCTCAACACCCCTCCCCTGGCTCCCCTCTCCCAGTACCCTCACCCCACCACCTCTCCTCAACGACTCTGCTGAGAAGAGAGTTCAGCAGACTACGCCCAGGCAGGGCTGCAGGGCCTGACAGCCTCAGTCCCAGAGTGCTCAGAGGATGTGCTAGTCAGCTGTGTGAGGTTGATCTTCAGCCTAAGCCTGATGACCGTCCCTGTTCTGTGGAAGACGTCATGTCTTGTTCCTGTCCCCAAGAAAAAGCAACCAAATACCCTCAGTGACTACAGACCAGTGGCCTTGACTTCACGTCATGAAGTCACTGGAGATGCTAGTCCTGAAGCACCTCCGTTCACTAGTTGAGCCGTCACTTGACCCTTTGCAGAGTGGAAGACGCCATCCTCTTTCTGCTGAACAGGGCTTATACTCACCTGGATGAGGCAGGCAGCTATGTGAGAGTCATGTTTTTCGACTTCTCAAGCACTTTTAACACCATACGACCTGCCCTGCTCAGGACTAAGCTGCTGGACATGCAGGTGGATGCTCCACTAGTGGCCTGGATCATCAATTACCTCACAGGTCGGCCACAGTATGTACGGCTGCAGAGCCACGTATCAGATACAATAGTGAGCAGCACAAGAGCACCTCAGGGGACGGTCCTGTCTCCCTACCTGTTCACACTCTACACATCAGACTTCAGATACTACTCACAATCCTGCCATCTGCAGAAGTTTTCTGATGACTCTGCCATTGTTGATTGTATCAGCAGAGGACAGGAGGCTGAGTACAGGAATGTGGTGGACAGTTTTGTGGAGTGGTGCGAACTAAATCACCTGCAACTCAACATCACAAAGACCAAGGAGTTGGTGGTGGATTTCAGGAGGCAAAGGAACCGCCCGAACCCAATCAGCATCCGGGGAACAGAGGTGGACATTGTTGAGGACAAGTACCTGGGCGTCCACATATACAATAAGATGGACTGGACTAAAAACACTGAGGCTCTGTACAAGAAAGGTCTGAGCCGCCTGTATCTTTTCAGGAGACTACGATCTTTCAGTGTCTGCAGAACTATGCTGCAGATGTTTTATCACTCGGTGGTAGCCAGCGTCATCTTCTACGCTGTAGTGTGTAGTGGGGCAGCAGGGTGAAGGCAGCCGATGCCAATAGGCTCAATAAGCTCATCAGGAAAGCAGGTTCTGTCCTGGGAGTGGAACTGGAGTCTTTGGTGGAGGTGTCAGAGAGGAGGATGCTGAGTAAACTACTCAGTATAATGGACAATGTCCTCATTCCCTGCACGTCACGCTGGAGGCACATCAGAGCACCTTCAGCCGTAGACTAAGACCACCGAGGTGTACCACAGAATGCCACAGGAGGTCTTTTATACCAATGGCCATCAATCTGTATAACTGTATAAGTAAAGTTGTAACATCGGACACTGAGTATAATAGTATCACTATCGTGTGCAATACCATTACTGTTACTATTTATTACTTTAATATCACTGACAGTACATCTGTGAATAATAATGTGCAATACCGTGGGCATTATCATTTTTCTGCTATTCCACCATTTGAACGTGCAATATAAAGCGCAATATAAAGCGCAATATCGTGTGTAATGTCACTTTCTACTTTTCACTCTACTTTTCTACTTCTCCACTTATTTTTTGTGTACTTACTTATTTTTTACTAAAGTATCTCACTTTTTTGCTATTCTATTACGCACTGCAGTTATTTTTACTACTTCATTTATTACTATATTGTCTCTTATTCCTACATTGTTGTGATGTTTGAGCAACCTCTGGCACAAGAATTTCCCTTGAGATGAATAAAGTTCTATATTATCTTATCTTATCTTACGTATCAATACGAATCGATTCTTTAGGAAATGATTCAGTGCATCATGAAATCTTAAATATTACTATGAATCGATTCTTTAGGAAACAATTCAGTGCATCATGAAACATTATGTATCACTATGAATCGATTCTTTAGGAAACGATTCAGTGCATCATAAATCTTAAATATTACTATGAATCGATTCTTTAGGAAACAATTCAGTGCATCATGAAACATTATGTATCACAATGAATCGATTCTTTATTAAATGATTCAGTGCATCATAAAATCTTACATATCACTACGAATCGATTCTTTAGGAAATGATTCAATGCATCATGAAACATTACGTATCACTACGAATCGATTCTTTAGGAAATGATTCAGTGCATCATAAAATCTTACATATCACTACGAATCGATTCTTTAGGAAATGATTCAATGCATCATGAAACATTACGTATCACTACGAATCGATTCTTTAGGAAATGATTCAGTGCATCATGAAACATTACGTATCACTACGAATCGATTCTTTAGGAAAGATTCAGTGCATCATGAAATCTTGCATATCACTAGAATCGATTCTTTAGGAAATGATTCAGTGCATCATGAAATTTTGCATATCACTAGAATCGATTCTTTAGGAAATGATTCAGTGAATCATGAAATCTTATGTATCACTAGAATCGATTCTTTAGGAAATGATTCAGTGCATCATGATTCCTCAAACTTCACCACTATTGAATCTGAAAGGAAATAATCTCATCATGATTCGATTCAAACAAATCCGCAGAAGCCAATAATTAAAGGTAACGTCTGCACTGTTTGTTTTTGTCTCAGGCAGCCCGGAGGACTACAACCTCGGTGCATTGTGGGAAAATAAAAGTATCCGACATGCGTTCATCCGGAAGGTGAGACGTACGATTTTGTTCTATAAGTACTGAAGAACCTGAATAAATATTTAGAATGTGTTAAGATATTAGAAACACTGTGGTGTTGCTGCAGGTTTATCTCATTTTGGCGGCCCAGCTGTTAGTCACAGCCTCGATCGTAGCCGTGTTCACGTTTGTGTGAGTATCGTTAATTAACAGACTTGAAAAAAAAACACACGTCGTCACGGTTACACACATGACACACGTGTGCTTATTCCCTACAGCGATCCAGTGCGTCTTTTCGTCATCCAGTATCCTGTGATTTATTGGGTGTCGCTGTGAGTTTTGGTTATTTATCCATATTTATCACATACACAAAGTGAAAACAGATCTCGAGGATGATGGCGTGTTTCGGTATTTTGTGACACGTCTGCGTTTTTCTCCACAGCGGCGTTTTTTTAGTCACGTACCTCGTGTTGGTGTGCTGCGAACAAGCGAGGTGAGTTCATCCATTTCTCCACAACACTAAATCAGTAACTCCATAAGGTTTTAGAATCCCTCACACACACACACACACACACACACACACCGTACACTCATGTGGTAGGTGCAAAAGTTTTGGCACCTTTATTAATGATAATGACAGAGACACAGGTTTCTGTTTAAAAAACTGATTTATTTTTATCCTACTCTGCTGTGTTTAGTAAAGTGTGCATTAAATTATATACAGAAATGTGTACAACTCTTTCTCTTTTCTCACAGGAGACGATTTCCTCAGAATTTGGTCCTTCTTTTCATATTCGTAAGTGTTTAAACGACACCGAAATTCAGGGCCGTAGGACGTCTGAATGTCAGAATGTTTTAGCCAAAATATTTTTGCGATGGATGGCTGCATTGTTCTTCTCTCCTCTGGTAAACGAGTGTAGGCGTTGAAATGTGCACGGCTAAATCCGTTTCTCTCTCCCACAGACTCTCGCCATGTCCTACATGGCAGGAACAATATCAAGGTTAGACACACACACACACACACACACTGCCAGGTTACTGTTAATGTGACAAAATTTGTACATAAAGACTTTCATAATATATCAGTCTGTTTTAAACAACTTACACTGACATTATGTTCTCATCTGAATCAAATCTATCGTATAGCTCCGCCTTCAAATGATAGACCACGCCCCCCGCCTGAGTCTGAGTCTGATGCTGAGTCTGATGCAGAGTCACACCAAACTGAAAGTGATTCAGACTCAGAAACCACATCAGCACCTTAGCCTTAGCTACATTAGCCTCGTAGCTCTAAACTAAAGAAGCAAACATCAGAGACAGAACACGTCTTGGCTGATCGAATAAATTTGGCGTAAAAGTTTGGCGATTGTATACGTTTAACTTTCGCGCTGCAATACATGAATTTTGGTGTTGCTTTTAATAGAAACTGATTTATTATTACATCCTGTGTCCAATTTTCTTACTTTACTCTTACATCCATGGAACCAAAATGGATGACTGTGTTAATTAGCAGTGTAACGCGTTTAAAAACATCACCTCCCCCCCTCCTCCTTTGCGGTTCTAGTTATTACGAGACAACGGCCGTGTTCTTGGCTGTGGGAATAACGGCGCTGGTGTGCGTCGTCGTCACAGTCTTCAGTTTCCAGACCAAGGTAAAGACCGGACACGCGCTCTGAAAACACGCCTTTGTTCAGCCTTATCGAATGAAACCGTTGTCTCGCCTTACAATGGCCATCTGTCCCTCTTAAAACATTTATTTCCTGCTGGTCAAACCGACCCAGACTGTTCCAGACACAGAACCCCTGCGTCACCCTGTAACCCCTCACCCTGCCTCTGGAGTTTACACTGATAATTTATAAATATAACATTTATCCATTTATCCTATAATCCCCAAAATGTGTTAGATTTATCTCAGTATTAATAATCCTGATGGACACGGAAAATCACTTCCTGTCCGGATGAGCTCAGTATTGCATGTGTTCAGGATACACGATGTGTGAAACTCATTTCTGACTGAAGAACTGTGTGTGTGTGTGTGGTGTGTGTGTGGTGTGTGTGTGTGTGTCCAGGTGGACTTCACCTCCTGTACCGGTTTGTTCTGTGTTCTGGGCATTGTGGTGTTTATCACAGGCATCATCACAGCCATCGTTCTCTCCTTTCAGTATGTAAGTGCTAACACTCACTGTAACACACACACACACACACACACACACACACTGTAACACAAACTCACTGTAACACACACACACGCACACACACACACTGGAACACACACACACACACTGTAACACACTCACTGTAACACACACACACTGTAACACACTCACTGTAACACACACTGTAACACACACTCACTCTAAAACACACACACTGTAACACACACTGTAACACACTCACTGTAACACACACACTCACTGTAACACACACATTGTAACACACACATACACACACTGTAACACACTCACTGTAAAACACACACACACACTGTAACACATACAGTGTAACTCACACACTCACTGTAACACACACACAGTGTAGCACACACATGCTGTAACACACTCACTGTAACACACACACTGAAACACACACTAACATACTCACTGTAACACACATACAGTGTAGCACACACACACTGTAACATATTCACTATAACACACTTACAGTGTAGCACACACATGCTGTGACACACTCACTGTAACACACACAGTGTAACACACACATGCTGTAACACACACAGTGTAACACACAGACAATGTAATACACACATGCTGTAACACACTCGCTGTAACACTCACTAACACTCACTCTATATATAATGCACAGTAGGTGACAGAGAGACAGCGAGAGAGAGAGAGAGAGAGAGGGATTATGTAAATGTACAGATGATAATCAGTGATGGTGTGTGTGTGTGTGTGTTTAATGCTGAATTCTGCCGTAATAAATTAACCTGAGTGTGTTCCTCGTTACTGTGTTTAGATTCAGTGGCTGCACATGCTGTACGCTGCGCTCGGGGCCATCGTTTACACTCTGGTGAGTTCACCCTCAATCACTCTCACTGTGTGTGTGTGTGTGTGTGTGTGTGTGTTATACCATTAGTACTGCACTTTCAGTGGGTCAGGATTCAGTACTCACTAAAACAGTTGTTGCTTAAGCAATATGAACTTGAGATAAAAAAAAACGATGCACATAACGTGTTCTGTTTCAGCCGATTAATGACGAAACAAACAAACAGTTAATGTGTGTGTGTGTGTGTGTGTGTGTGTGTGTGTGTGTGTGTAGTTCCTGGCGTATGACACTCAGCTGCTGTTAGGGAACCGAGCTTATAGCCTGAGTCCGGAGGAGTACGTGTTCGGAGCTCTGTCCCTCTACACCGACATCATCCAGATCTTCCTCTTCCTGCTGCAGATCACCGGCAGCAGCTCCGACTGAACACACACACACACACACTCTCTGTCTCTCTGTGTCGAGTGTGTGTATGTGTGTGTGTGTGAGAGACTCCATATCTAACTCGCACGTCACACAGCCGCTTGTGCACTTTACACGATTATAATATTTGTGTTAATCAGGTCAGATTGATTATAAACACATTTCACTCCTGCGTCGCCTAGCAACCACGCCAGGCCTCTCACCTAACACTGTAGATGTAGATGAAGATCAAGCACATGAAGTGTGTGTACACACACACACACACACACACTCAGATAACCAGCACTACACTGTGTGTGCACGAAGTGGATGTGTGGCAAGTGATTTACACAGAATAGGTGTTTAAAGGACAACACACACACACACACACACACACACACAACAATATGTAAATGAGATTTTGTGTTGAAATTGGCTCAGATCTCACAGAGACTCCTAAAAGAGTAGAACAAAGATAAACTCGAGTATAACGGTGATTAAAGGAGATGAGAAACATCGAAATAATAACAAAAACGTGTTGGTATCAGAGACGTTTGATATAAAACCACGTTTACTGCTGTAATGATTTCACACTATCGCTATTTCGTGCGGAGACGACACGCTTCTACAAAAAAAATATATATATTTATATTTATTATGAACACACTACGCGATAAAGCCTGTGATTGGTCGTTACAAAACAGGCGTGTCCAACGCAGTTCATTCCAACTATCACGTAGGATTCACTAGCTAACTAAACAACTAACTAAACTAACTAACCTTTCCGTCCTCCTTCCTTGATTTATTTATTTAATAATCTCCTGAGTCGTATTTCTCTCCTCCTTTTCTTTCTATAAATAAAGAACAAAATAAGCAGCGCTTCCTCTTCCTCATGTTCTATCTTTTTTTTAATATTTATATATTTCCGATAACTCCTGTGTCTCCGTACTTTTTAGCACTCGTAAGCTCACAAAGGTGACGTCGTCTCCACATGAACTATGCACTAGATACACTTTCTCATTCGAACAAAAAATAAAGAATCCCGATTTTTATCAAAACACTGAAGCTGAACACAGTTAATGTGATTGTTGAGCTGCTGTAACTTGCTTTATAGTATAATTCCATCTTCAAACTGCAGAAACGAGCTTCCGCACATTTAATACCTGCCCTTCAGGTGTATTAATTCACACACAGTCTCCGTCCTTCTGACTTTCACGCTGCAGTAAATCACACCGCAGGTCATTAATTAATCTCCGCCCACGATTTCACTCCTTTAGGTTGAAGTGTCACAAATTAGATATTCATTTATGCAAATATGCAAATCTTCCACAGAGCCTGTTAGCAAATCAGGTTGTACGTTTTTCTGTGCTGTTATTAACACACGGTTTTACACACACACACACACACACCTTTACTAAATCAGAGTGTTAATGTTCTCTACTTGTTTGTGTTTCTATTTTCATAATATAAAATTAAACAGATGTTTAAAACCGGCTCTGCGTCGTTAATCCGCGTGTGCACCACGTGTTTACTCTCGTCTGTGGTGTGAAAGTCCGTGCGTTTATTCGTTTATTTATATATCACAGCGCTCGTGATTTCTGGATTCTGATTGGTCACAAGATGATTCAGGTTTATATTAATGCGCTCGTTCTAATACGTTATCGTTTCTATAGTAACAGCTCGTTCACACGGACACGGACTCGTACAGCAGACGCTCCACAGAAACGGGTTTAAAAACTGATGTGTGAGGAGACGTTTATGTAACATTTATGGAAGGAGTCTCCAGTGTCAGAGGTAAAGCTGTAACTTTAAGTTTTCTGACATCTTCAGGACAGAGGAGTTTACGCTTTGTGTCTTTTTTTTGTTTTGTTTTATTAACTTGAAGAGAGAGAATAAAGAGAGGCCGGTGAGGGAACGACTGTTTATAGCTGCTATAACGTAAGTGAAAACAGAAACATTAAATGTAACTATAAACTAATAAAATGTATGACATCATTCTTTATTAAATAAAAAAAAGAAATCGTTGCTGTAGTATAAGAGGAATAAAACACTTGGAGACGAGCTGCTGTAGGAAAATAATCCACTTCAGGGTGTAACAGTAACTCAGTGTTTTACTGTAACAGCAGCACACAGTGTGTTTTATTTCTTACGTATAGAGTGTGTGTGTGTGACTGAGCAGCTGATGGAAACTGTGTGTGTGTGTGTGTGTGTGTGTTTGCTTTGCTAGGTGTTTAGCTGCAGTAGTGTACGACTCCACACTGAGACAGAGGACATGTTGGTGTATTATTTTCATTTCAGTGATGTAACTCAACGTGGTGTTTCAGGTAGTAGTGTAAACTAACGGCTGCTGAGTGTGTGTGTGTGTGTGTGTGTGTGTGACTGAGCAGCTGATGGAAACTGTGTGTGTGTGTGTGTGTGTGTGTGGAGCTGGTCTCATCAGTCACCTGATCCACACAGAACAGATGAGATCAGACCCTTCAGCACAGTGAGGAAGATCTCATTAACGTCTGAGTGAAGCTCAGTGTGACCTGTAGGAGAGAAGTTCACTACTGAGTCTGTTCTCTCTCTCTCTCTCTCTCTCTCTCTCTCTCTCTCTCTCTCTCTCTCTCTTCTTTCATTTCTATTCTTTTTTCTTTTCTCTGCCTCATGAGCACAGACTATCCCTCATACTCTTTCATTCTTTTTTCATTTCCTCTCTTTCCTCTGTTACATTCTTTTAAATATTATCTTTCTTCTCTTCTTCTCTTCTATTTCTCAGATTGTTTTGTAAAAAATTTTCTTTCCTTCATTACATTCGATTTTAGGGGGCCAAGCACCTGATTGGAGTTGTATGTTTTGTAAACATGGAACGTAGTGAACACTTTTTATAAAATTCAGCACAGTAATTATAGTGTACACTATTCAAGCACTATAGCACCACCTATAGGGCAAAGCTGGACATACGTTTACAAATATAACACCACATAGTCATAGAAACACGATCCCTTGATGATTCCTACGATTCCTTCTGAGTTAAAAGGACACCATGATGTTAATTTTGGATTTTCCACCATTGTGAATTTTTCAAAACCTTTTTTTTTTTCCTCTTCTTCTTGTACAAATTTTGTCCAATCATCACCAAATTTGGATCACTGCATCCTGAGACCAGTCAGCTTTTTCATATGATGGACAGATCTTCCATAACACACAAACGAATTTGACGGCGAAATCCCCAAACAGGAAGTGAGGATGTTTCTCAACGACAGTGTGATGTGTTCAGACCAGGCTTTGTAAATGACTAAATGATCTTCACTTAACGGAGTCCAATAAGCTTTATCTAAATTCACCTCTAGGGGGAGCTCTAATTCACAAATTCATAAAACTGCTCATAACTTTTGAACATCCCATAATGCTTCCCCGGAAGGTGCTGAGCGTTCCTGATGTAAATAATTTACGATTTGCCGAACATAAAGTCAGCCATTCTGGAATTTAATATAAATTGTTTTTCACGTCTTCTCCTACAAATTTTATCCAATCAGCACCAAATGTGGATCACAGCATTGTAAAACAAAATAATAATAATAATAATAGTAATTTCTTCCATTTTTGATATGCGTGACAGTTCATCCGTAACACCCAAACAAACCTGACGGCTAAGTCACCAAACAGGAAGTGATGGCATTTCTCAGTGACGCTTTTTTTTTTTCGTATCGACACCAAACATGGCACGTGTTTAGCTTCCGAGTTCATTTGCAACTGAAAACAGGAAGTGAGGCGATAGCTCAGCAGTGGCCTGATGTATTTCCTTTAAATTTTTCACGTCTCCTCGGACACTGATGATCCCTGTGGCTTCTGGTCTTCCTCCATGAAAGTGCTTGGACCCCTTAATCGCTGCTTGCAGCTATATTTTAACACATTATTTCTTCCATTTCTTTCTTTTTTCTTCATTACCTTCTTTTTAGATATTCTCTTTCTTCCCTTATTTTTCTATAATTTTTCCATTTATCTTCTTTTACATTCTTTTTGAAATATTCTCTTATTTTTATTTATATTTTACTCATATTTTACATTCTTTCTTCCCTAATTCTTTCTTTCTTTTTAATTTTATAAAAAATATTTCTACATGTAATTTCAATTATATTTTTTTTAATCCAATCTTTTGTCTCTTTTTCTGTTTTATTACTTTTCCTTTTCTTTTCTGTGTCTGCAGAGTAATTATTCCTACCATTTTTCTTTCTTTCCTTTTTCATTCTTTCATTACATTGCTTCTTAATATTCCTTTTCTTTCTTTCCTTACTTTCTAATTTCTTCCTTTCATTATTTCTTTTCTGTTTAATATTTTTTTCTTCACATATTTTTCCTCTTTTTTCATTATTTTTCCTTCCTTACTTTTTTAAAAAATATATTTTAGTCCTCATTTTACTCTAATTATTGCTTTTTTTTTCCTTAATTACATTAAAAAATATAATAAAATCCAAGTTGTGCTCTTCCTCATCTTTCTTTCCTTTTTCATTCTTTTTCTTTCACTCCCTTTCACTCTTTTTCCTTCCTTTTTTCCTCATTATCCTCTTTTTACTTCATTTTTTTCTTCTTGAATAAATAAACAAATAAATTAAAACAGAATAAAACGTCCCACACGTGTGCGTTAATGAGAATGCGCTCTTTAATTCTTTATTAATGTTTTTTATTTATTAATTTATTTATTTATTAAACCACTCTAACGGTGACGTGTTTGAAACTCCCCATTAGAGCTGTGCCCTACTTAGTGTACTAGCATAGTGTGCTAACTAGCAAAAATTACTCCAGTAGAAAACGACTGATCCGAACTGAAAGTTTATCGTAGTCAGAATAAGACCTGGGCCACGTCTCAATCCACATCCTAGTGCACTTCAGAGTGTGTGTGTGTCTAAACATTTACCTCAGACAGTGTAAGACTCGGGCTGCGTCCCAAACCACATGATTTTATATATATGTACCATAATATCTAAATCATGGCATTTAGTGCACTAGTCTTTAGTATAGCGTGGCACGTTATTAAGTCCTGGGCTGCGTCCCAAATCACATATCGGAGTCGTAAACCGTATGTCAACATTTATTACTTGACTTTATCACAGACTACAGAACTGTCAGAAACACTGCCGTTATACTTTCACACACTATTTAGGACAGTAGTGTGTGGTTTGAGACGTGGCCTTACCCACCCTTACACCAACATTAGAGCACAGATTCCCTTTAAACAGATCGAAGTACACTTGTTTAATGTTCACTTTGTCCCTTCACCAGTCAGGACTGACCTCGTCACACACTTCAGTATCAAACGTTACAAAAAAGTGAGCTGGTTTTTATTTATTATCATCGTTTAATCACGGCTGTCCCGCCGCTTCCTGTTCCCCATTCTGTGTGTGTGTGTGTGTGTGTGTGTGAGAGTGTGTGTGTGAGAGAGTGTGTGTGTGAGCGAGGTCAGCCAGGAAGCGCCACCTTTGACCTTTAGGGTGTCAGGCGCTTGGGGTCACGGGGGAACATGGAGGTCTGACGCACGTTGTGTAGGCCGAGGTACAGCATGGTGACTCGCTCCAGACCTGAGAGAGGACACACACACACACACACACACACACACACACAGTAATCCGGCTGTGTCCCAAATCAAACAGTACATCAGCATAACGGTCAATTAATATCATCAGGGTACTCTAGCGTTCATGGGCTGCGTCCCAAATCACAGAGGAGTGTACACTACATAGAAGTGGGTTAAAATTTACCTCACACAAACGTAAGACTTGGGCTGCGTCCCAAATCAGAAACCACTTTTTTTCCCCACTATGCCATCGAGTAGTACACTAGTATTTAGACCTGGGCTGTGTCCCAAATCACATACTACTGTACAAACAGTTGCAGGTATTTGTGTACACTATTTAGTGTCTTACATCACATACTAGTGTACTAAATAGTGTGTGACTTAAGACTTGTTATAAACACTCTGTACACTTTGGGTGTGTCCCAAATCTTACTGTAGTGTGCTCAATAGTATACATAAAGCTACCTTAGCCTAAGACTTCAGTTACGTCCCAACAGTACACAGTACTAGTGCACACTACAAAGCCAAAATAGTGCACTACTATTTATCTAAGTCCAGTCATATTTAGTACACAAGACTTGGGCTTCGTCCTAAATCACAATCGAATGTGCTAAGAAGTAAAGAAAGAGAAACAGAGGAGAGAGTCTCTCACCGATTCCTCCTCCAGCGTGGGGCGGAGCTCCGTAACGGAACGAATCAATGTAGGCTTTAATCTTCTCCAAGTCTAAACACACACACATGCGCACACACACACACACACGCGCACACACACACACAGAGGTTTGATCAGTTACAATCCAAATCATACGGCAGTGACTTCACACTGAATCAGTACTGATTCACAACTGAATCAACTCATTCGAATCACTGCATTTGACTCATCTGATTCACGTCACATTTGACTCACTTCAAAGACTAATGTTATTTATGACTGTTTATAGTTACACTTAAATACTGATTCACCACTGAATCAATTCGAACACTGATTCACAACTGTATCAAATAATTCAAATCACTGCATTGACTCATTTGATTCACTTCAAAGACTAATGTTATTTATGACTGTTTATAGTTACACTTAAATACTGATTCACCACTGAATCAAATCATTCGAATCACTGCATTTGATTCCCTTCAAAGACTAATGTAATTTATGACTGTTTATAGTCACACTTATATACTAATTCACAACTGAATCAAATGAATCGAATCACTGCATTTGACTCATCTGATTCACTTCAAAGACTAATGTCATTTATGACCGTTTATACTTAAATATTTGTTCACAACTGAATCAAATCATTCAAATCACTGCATTTGACTCATTTAATTCACTTTGGAGAGTAATGTGATTTAGGACTGTTTATAGCTGCTATATAAGTTTCATACTTTAACCTTTAATTCAGAAACACAAAAAAGAGAGAGAGAGTGTGTGTGTGTGTGTGTGTGTGCGTGAGTGTGTGAGTGTGTGTGTGTGTGTGTGTGTGTGTGTGAGTGTGTGTGTGTGTTATTACCAATGCCGTGATGAAGTGCTCTCTCGGTGAGCAGCTGAGCATCGTGGACTCTCTGAGCTCCGGACAGGATCTCCTCTCCCCTCATGAACATGTCGTACGAGTTGGAGTATTTCTGACACACACACACACACACACACACACACACCCGTTAGCCGTGCTGTAGAGGGTCAGATCAGCGGTGTAAAGCAGACAGAGACTCACCGGGTTGTGGGGATCGGGCATGGTGTAGAACGGCCTCACAGCCAGAGGATATTTATCCAGGACGTAGAAATCTGTATCATACTGCAGCACACGGGAACACAACAACACTTTACCGTATATTATATAATATACATCACCACAGAGCACACGCTCCACCCTTTATCAACACACTATACACGGCTAGAATGAAGTGAAATGAAAAGAAACAGCGAGGAAGAGGACGTTAAAGAAAGCAGATAAATGCTTCATTAGGTGGAAAATAATTCAAACCAAATTCTACAGTCATCTGAACAAGACGACTCTGGGAAAAGACTTTATTTTTTAATTTATTTTGCTTTAATGGTGTTTGATATCACATTGTACGAAGTGTAAAGGTGAGCACAAAATCTCACTCCCGACCCCGACCTTGACCCCGATCCTGACCTCGACCCTCGCACTGTAACCTCGAGAATCACTCGATACCGATATCCATGTTATATCCGTAACTTTTTCTTTAAAATCTGCTAAGATAAATTTTTTGTAAGCACTTCACAAAAATGCAGGAAAAAATACAGAGCTGAAAACTACTTACACAAAGGAAAAAAAATGCTGCTGTTTGGTTTTTTTTAAATATAATAAATATAAATATAATAAAACTTTATAACAAAGTGTAAATTATAAATGTAAGAAAAATCAATCCTAAAAAACTAATCCTAACAAAAAAAAAATTCCAATCTTGTCTCTTCATATGCAAACACTTCAGTTCCAAATAAATAAATAAATAATTTCCAAAAACCAATTCCAATCTTTCCCCTTCGTTACAGGATCCGACTGAATTTATATTTATATTTTACTCCAATATAATAATTCACCAGTTTTTCTGGTATCGGCTTCTTTCTGTTGCTGTCTTTTCTTGTTATCGTTTAAATAAAATTCAAATAAAATCTGCGCATTGTTATAATTATTATTCAATTCAGTTTTATTTGTATAATAAAATTCAATTTTATGTGTATAGCACTTTTAACAATGGACATTGTCACACAGCAGCTTTACAGAAATCTATAAATTCCGGATATAAATTTAAATTTATCATTATTATTATTATTATTGTTGTTATGATTATTATTACCTTTTCTTTGACGAGACGGCCGAGCAGCTTCTCATTAGGTGTGCTGAGGAAGTAAAATATATTTATATATAACTAAACTGGGTAAAAACAGAATGTGGGGATAAGTCTGTGTGTGTGTGTGTGTGTGTGTGTGTGTGTTACCTGAGATCCTCCTCGTCCCCCATCTCCACTCCAGCTGAGCGCAGCAGAGCGACGGCCTCCTTAAACTCCAACCTCAACGTCGGCTCCAGGAACTTAAACGGCTCGCTGGGGTACTGCTTACCCACCGTCTGGATCTCCGTCTGGAAACTGGAGCATGCACACACACACACACACGCACACACACACGCACACGCACACACACGCACGCACACACACACGCACAGAGAGAGAGAGAGAGAGAGAGCAGTGTATATCTACTTTGTTTGGTCACTAGATGGCAGCAAAAGCCTTCACACTACAATCTACAGTACTGAAGAACCAACACTTCCAGAAAATCAACACTTTTCTGAGAATTAACACATCAGGTGAGAATAAACACCTACAGAGACACATTGTTAAGATGTACACATTAACACAGAACAATCAAATAAAAATAAAAACAACAGCGTTTCAGAAAGCACTGAACTGTTTTTCATCTAAAAAGCATAAATTGATCTCAGGAATAAACACCATTCCCAAAAATCACACACCATTCCACTGGAATTAACACTGTGCTCCAGAATCATCATGATTTCCACACTCTGAGCACTGAACACCGTCCCCCAAGAAAGAAACACTCCCTGAGAACTAACACTGTTCTCCTGAGCAAACACCGTTCCTGATGAACCAACAATCCTGGAGAAAAAACGCTTGGAGAACCAACACCATGCTCGAGAACTAACACTTTCAGAAGGGGAAAAAAAATAAAATCTTAAAAACAAACACTTGAACACCACAGCTTTGAAAAAACACCACTTCTGAAAAACAGACACTGCTGGAGAACTAACAGTTAAAGAAGCGACACTTTCACAGAGTCAACACCTTTTGATATTTAACACTACAGATGAACTAATACTTAAAGAGCAACATCACGTTCTGCTCTCACTCGACATTACAGCGGTAAAGTGTGTCCACAAATACTACTCCCCAAAACCAACACCATCCCCAATAATCAAACACCACTTCCCCATAATGAACACGACTTCAACACCACACCCTTGGAACAAAATCAAACCGTCTGTGAGAACTAACACCGTTCCTGTGAACAAACACCGTTCCTGTGAACACTTTCAGAGAACAGAAAGCTCTGGAGAACCAACACCATGCTTGAAAATGAACACTTTTACATTTTTTAGAAAAACACACACGTTCTGTGAACACCTTTCTCAGAAACCCAAACACTTCATGAGAACCAATACCATTCCTGACGAACCGACACTCCTGGAGAACAAAAACATTTGGAAAACCAACACCATGCTGGATACAGAGGAGAATAAACACTTCTGAAAAACAAATATTTTTGAAAAGCAAAAAAAAAAAAAAAACCACTTTTGAAAAAGCAAAACTCTTGGAAAAACAGATTTTTTGGAAAAACAAACATTTTTGAAAATAACACCACAATAAAACACTATCGGAGAACCAACACATTCACAGCATCAACACCTTTTGAAAACTAACACTATAGAAGAACCAACACGTTTAATACCATCACATCCGTCTCTCTCTCTCTCTCTCTCAACACAATTAACACGATTTTCACACCACGCTCTCGGACCTGAACACCACTCAATAAAAAACAAACACTCCCTGAGAAACAGTACCATTCCCCTGAACAAACACCATTCCTGACAATCAACAGTTCAGAAAACAAAAAGCTTTCGAGAACCAACACCATGCTCAAGAGCGAACAATTCTTGTTTTGAAAGAAAAAAAAAACCCCACAAAATTACTAAAATTACCAAAAACACCTTTGAAAAGCAAAATCTTGGAAAAACAAACAAAAACACCACTTTTGAAAAACACACACCTTTCTAAAGAATTAACCTGTTCACAGAACCAGAGGCTTCGTAGAACCAAAACACTGTTTAGTGGAAAAAACTGCAACTTCTGTTTCATGGAATCAACATCTTTTGAAATTTAGCACTTTCAGAGTAACATCATCCACGGCATCATACATCATACAGGAGCAGTACCATTCACTCACTCACACACACACACTCACACACACACACACACTTGGGTTTTTATGTCACAGTTCTAGAGAATAAACATCTTTGAACCATCAGCATTTTGGGGGAAACAAACACTTTCCCTATTAGTCTGAACACATGATGAAATGTAAATCGAGTTTCCTCTAAAGGTCATGTGACACTCCATGGTAAAAAGTGCTGATCAGTTTTTATTATGTGTGTGTGTGTGTGTGTGTGTGTCTCACTTGTCCCTGAGTCCTTTGAAGATCTGCACCATGGTGTCGGTGATGGAGTCGATGACCTCGTGGTAGTGATAATTAAAGGCCATCTCAATATCCAGACCAACAAACTCCGTCAGGTGACGATGAGTGTTCGAGTCCTCAGCTCTGAACACTGAGAGAGAGAGAGAGAGAGAGAGAGAGAGAGAGAGAGAGAGAGAGAGAGAGAGAGAGAGAGAGAGAGAGAGAGAGAGAGAGAGAGAGAGAGAGAGAGAGAGAGAGAGAGAGAGAGAGAGAGAGAGAGAGAGAGAGAGAGA
>CM040458.1:30689936-30701542 GCA_022758105.1 Pangasianodon gigas | reverse complement strand
AGAGAGAGAGAGAGAGAGAGAGAGAGAGAGAGAGAGAGAGAGAGAGAGAGAAACAGAGTCAGACAGAGAGTCAGAAAGACAGAAAGATAGGCAGGCAGAGAGAGAGAGAGAGATTCAAAGAGAGAGAGAGAGAGAGAAAGACAGACAGAGAGACAGACAGAGAGAGAGACAGAGAGAGACAGAGAGACAGACAGAGAGAGGGAGAGAGACAGACAGAGAGACAGACAGAGAGAGAGACAGACAGAGAGAGAGATGTAAGTAAGTATCAGAGGAAGCACCACAGGTTCTCTATATCCTGCTTTCTCCTGCACTAACAGTACAGTCACATATCATTAGCAGTAGTATAGTTAGCATTAGCAGCAGTAATAATAGTAATAGTAGTATGTGTAGTAGTGTTAAGGACAGAATATCTTGCATCACTGCTCTATAACTCTTTTAGTGTTTAAGTTTACTGCCATTGTCTTCCTACTGCATTACAGCTACCTACCCTACATCACTCATACCATACATCACACTGCACCTGTACACTCCCCAGAGCGACTCCCAACCTGTACACGATCGATGTTTATCAGAAGAAAGCAGAGTATGAACTTCATTCAGTGCAACTGAATCTCACACCATCTGTACTGTCAGTGGTAGCAGTAAGAGTAGTAGTAGTGCTAGTTGTAGTATTGTTAGCAATAGTAGTATTTGTTGTATTGTCAGTGGTAGCAGTAATAGTAGCTGCAGTAGTAGTACTAGCAGTTGTAGTAGTGTTAGTAGTAGTTGTAGTGTTAGTATAGTAATAGTCTTAGTAGTAGTTGTAGTGTTAGTATAGTAATAGTCTTAGTAGTAGTTGTAGTGTTAGTAGTAGTATTGCTAGTAGTCGTAGTGTTAGTAGTTGTAGTGTTAGCAGTTGTAGTAGTGTTAGTAGTAGTCGTAGTGTTAGTAGTAGTAATAGTCTTAGTAGTTGTAGTAGTGTTAGGAGTAGTATTGCTAGTAGTCGTAGTGTTAGTAGTTGTAGTAGTAGTTGTAGTGTTAGTAGTAGTAATAGTCTTAGTAGTAGTTGTAGTGTTAGTAGTAGTATTGCTAGTAGTCGTAGTGTTAGTAGTTGTAGTAGTGTTAGTAGTAGTAATAGTCTTAGTAGTAGTTGTAGTGTTAGTAGTAGTAGTAGTAGTGTTAGTAGTAGTAATAGTCTTAGTAGTAGTTGTAGTGTTAGTAGTAGTATTGCTAGTAGTCGTAGTGTTAGTAGTTGTAGTGTTAGCAGTTGTAGTAGTGTTAGTAGTAGTAGTAGTAATAGTCTTAGTAGTAGTAGTAGTATTGCTAGTAGTCGTAGTGTTAGTAGTTGTAGTGTTAGCAGTTGTAGTAGTGTTAGTAGTAGTAGTAGTAATAGTCTTAGTAGTAGTAGTAGTATTGCTAGTAGTTGTAGTGTTAGTAGCTGTAGTACTCTTAGTAGTAGTATTGTTAGTAGTTGTAATAGTCTTAGCAGTAGCTGTAGTGTTAGTAGTTGTAGTAGTGTTAGTAGTTATAGTGTTAGTTGTAGTAGTGTTAGTAGTAGTAGTAGTGTTAGTAGTTATAGTGTTAGTTGTAGTAGTGTTAGTAGTTATAGTGTTAGTTGTAGTGTTAGTAGTTATTGTAGTGTTAGTTGTAGTAGCAGTAGGTGTAGGTTTTACCCTCTGGACGTGCAGCTCTATATCCTGCTGAGAACAGCTCTCAATCTTCTGCTCCACCTTCTGCACCACAGCCTCCACATCCACTATACTCTCCTTTGTAATACTGAGAGAGAGAGAGAGAGAGAGAGAGAAGCAGATGTAAACAATCAATTTCACATTTCTTCACATTTCTTCACCAAATGTGGCCGAATCCCAAATGGCTAACTGTTCACTGTGTTTGCTCACTACATAGGGTGCCAAATGATAACATTACAGAGCCTACCTAGTGCCCTACATACACCAAAAGAAAAGCGTTTAATATAATGATCATGTGTCCTCTCAACATACTCTCCATTATCAACAGGAGTAAAAATATTGGCACCCTTGGCTTTGTTTGGATCACATGCTCACCCCTTGAGGAAGACATCTCTCTCTCTCTCTCTCTCTCTCTCTCTCTCTCTCTCTCTCTCTCTCTCTCTCACACACACACACACACACACACACACACACTGTGGCACGGTTAGGTGACAGGAAGTAGACACAGGTACTCGCCATTAGTGAGTGTTTTCAACAGAGAAAACCACTTCAGAAAGGTCACACTCCATTTTCACTATTTTGACAGGCATGTTGCGACACAGTGCTGAGGAAACACTCGATGGAAACCCTGAGCGCCCACTGTGGTGTAACTCCACCTCGGCCCTGCTCTCTGGTTTATTTATGTGTGTTTTTTGTGTTTTTTTTTTTTTAACCTGACGGCGCAATTCCTGTTTTTCATCCCTGAAGCGGTTTGTGCTGGTAACCGCATATACTTTCACTGTAGCAGCTTTCTACACACTGCAGGTATTTCAAGATCTCCAGACCAAAAATAACAGCAGCTACGCTTTCCTCACCGCACAACACACCACAGAGGAACACACACACACTCTCTCTCACACACACACACACACGTTCCACTGTGTTGTTTATCTCCTTAAATGTGAAGAAATAAACGGTCAGTTAAAGCTGAGCTTCCTTTTTTCTGCTTTATATCCACACAAACACACAAACACACGTAACACATGTTACAATCCTACTTCAATAACAGTGTTGAGGAAACTAGCAAGTTTAGCAACTTTAATATTAACCTCAAGGTGGAACAATAACTTGTTACGATTTATTGCTATGATATAAAATTAAAAAAAAAAAAGCTTTTTTGAGATAAACGTGTCGTTTCGTTCTGAAATAAAGAACAATAGCATGTGAGCGTAACAGCGTAACACGTGTCTCTGTTCTGATCGTCCATGGAGTGGTTTATTGCTAATTTATTAGCTAAGCGATGCCAGGGTAACCATGGCAACCAGTAGTAACCTGAACCACCGGTGAGAAAAAATGCTTTTCGATTACATTCTTCCCGGATTTGTCCTGTTGCCATGACAACGAGTGTGTTAACTACTCGGTAATAGTGCTATTTACTTACTCAGACTTTTTTAATTAAAAGTGTTAGTATAGGTGGAAAGACACAATTAAAGGTTTATCAAACACATATTTTTAACATTTGTCTTATCACGCTGATCATATTTCTTACTGTAAATCTTGTGCATGCTTTTTTTTTTTTTTTTAATTTTGGAGTTCATGATCTTGAGAAAGGAGCTAATCGAGCGTGATTTCCTGACACCGATCCAGTTTCCCTGTAGGCAGATTTAAATTAAATATAAAATATTAAATATAAATCTTTTACTCTTTACTCCAGGCTTCTGTAGCATTCTCATTAGTCCCACATTAACTACTCGGTATACGGTATTTTTTTTTTTATTTCCGGTAAAAACAGGAGCTCAGAGTGATCTCAGATCACTCACTAACTAACTAACTAACTAAACTAACCCACTAATAACTAATAATCAGCACTTTATTGCTGAGGGGAAAACCTTGGCACTGTTAGTCCATCGATTCAGATTAAGCCCCACCCACTGCGCTCTGATTGGCCAGTAGCATGCAGATAAAATAAAACCCAAATGATTTCTCGAACATCAGACTATCAGACGACAGACGTCTAAACAAAGGTTGTTTAAATGTTTTTTTTGTTGCTTTGCATTCCTTCATTTCTCTGATGTGTAACAAAACAAAACATCTAAACATCTAAAACAATCTGAAAATATAAACTGGATCAATAATAACCACTGAAAGCCAGAGACACACTCAGACACGCTGCGACTCTGCCTGCACCCACACACCCTCACACCCACACACACGATCAAAAGCTTTTCAGAGAACCAGATCAAGCGTGTGTGTGTGTGTGTGTTGCTCGCTGGTTGCGTCACTTCTGATTTCACACTTTCAAAGAGGAGGTGCAATAAGCTTCAACGGCCACGTTAACCACAAAACCTTACTCAAATCAGAGACACTGCGCAACACACACACACACACACACTCTCTCACACACACACACACACACACACACACACACACACACCCCACTTCAAGGCTGCAACCTGATTCACACTCATGTAGATAACTTCAAAACTATATACTGCATGCATTTATTTTATACACTTTACACCACAGCGTTGATGAATGCTGCATTCTGATTGGTCAGAAAGTGTTGATTAGTTTTCTAGAACAGCAGCTCTGACAGTAGCGCAGGTTTATTATTATTAATGCGCTTGTTCTAATACGTTATTGTTTCCATAGTAACGGCTCATTCACACTGGGGAATCCTTGCATGTAAACGGATTTAAAAACATTTGTCGACACGGTGACGTTTTCTTAAAGTAAGGAGATGTTTATGTAACATTTATGGAAGGAGTCTCCAGTGTCAGTGCTTCGTAACAGTCAGAGGTAAAGCTGTAAATAAGTTTTCCGACGTTTTCAGGACAGAAGAGTTTACGCTTTTTGGTTGCGTACGTCACAAACTGCGTTCAAGAGATCAGAGAGAGCGGCTGGTGAAGGAAGGACTGTTTATAGCTGCTATAACGTAAGTGTTAAATGTAACTACAAATGGATAAAAAGTGCGAAGTGTTGTTATTTGATAAATAAAAATTTGTTGTGGTATAAGAGGAACAAAACAGTCAAAAATAACAATAACAATAACTTTGTTTCATCACAGCTTCCAGTAAGAGCAACACACACACACGGGGATATTCATTATATATAATTTCATTTACTTGTGTGTGTGTGTGTGTGTGTGTGTGTGTGTGTAAATGTTTCACGTACAGGCTAAATTCCCCCTCCATGTTTCTCTCTTCTTCTTAACCAACGCAGTTCTCTTTTCAGTTAGATTTAATAAACAGCCGTGTTACAGACTGTGAGGGGGTCAGAGGTCAGACTGGAGGAAGTAGAAAAGTGAAATAGAAGAGAAGTGAAAGGGAAAATAACTCACTCTGCGCTCATATTAAACTGGAACACGAGACACTCACGCTATAAATCACATGAAGTATCGCGAAATGCCACATGGCACTCGCACTTCTGCTGGACGAGAACAAACACACGATACTAAAACTCCCCGAAGCAACGTTTGCTATTTCACTGGAACGGATAAACACGAGCCGAGATCAACGTCACGGATTATACACATGACCCCGTATCACAGGTTTCGCCGTTTATCATGACGCTGCGTTTAGTTTCCGCTACTTCATGAACCTTTAGCATTTAATCCATCAGCGTCTGGACAAATCTAAACACAATAACCATCACGGATCATCAGGTCCCTAAAAATCTATTTTATATTTAACAAGATATTTTCTGTGTTAAAAATTTAAAGGAGAAAAAAAAATCTGTGAAAAAAATGACAATTTTAACAGATTTTAAGCACAAAATTTTAACGTCACATCAGCTGCTAGTATTCTGTTTGTAATCATTTTAAAAAATAACACTAATAATAAAAATCTAATAAAAAGAAATCACGATATCTCAGGAAAGTGTACAGTTACGTAATTTATCATGATATTGATGTTATATCGTCACACGGCCTAGCCTTAATGCGCATTTAAAAATCTCAATTTGTAGCTAAATAATTGCTGAGTTTTTATGAATTCATATCGAATCGTTATACTAGTCGATGATTTTCTAAGTAAGTAAAATGTACGATTGTGTTAGTCCATTAGAAGTGTGAAATATGACGAAGGAATAAAATTATAAAATGTCATGTGGATAAACAACAGCAGAAAGTTTCCAAATACCAAACTTGGAACACCTGTACACCTGCTCATTCATGCAGTTCTCTAATCAGCCAATCAAATAGCAGCAGAACAAACGATGCATAAACTCATGCAGATTCAGGTCAAGAGCTTCAGTTAATGTTCACATCAAACATCAGAATGAAGAAAAAGTGTGATGGTTGTTGGTTCCAGATGGGTTGGTTTGAGTTTTTCAGAAACTGCTGATCTCCTGCAGGGATTTTCACACAACAGTCTGTAGAGTTTACTCAGAATGGTGCGAAAAACAAAACACATCCTGTGAGCGGAGGATCTGCAGCTGAAACACCTTGATGGTGAGAGAGATCAGAGGAGAATGAGCAGACTGGTCTGAGCTGAAAGACAGGAAGTCTGTAGTAACTGAAATAATCACTCTTTACACCCGTGGTGAGCAGAAAAGCATCTCAGAACCCAAACTGAACAGCTGAAGACTGGAAAAAGACCAGGTGATTTTTTTTTTCTAATCTTCACCTGTCCAGTTTCAGTGAGTCTGTGCTCATGATAGCCTCAGACTCCTGTTCCTGGCTGACAGGAGAGGAACCTGATGTGATCTTCTGCTGTTGTAGTTCATCCACCTCAAGCTTTGATGTGTTGAGATGCTTTTCTGCTCACCACGGTTGTAAAGAGTGATTATATGAGTTACTGTATCTCCTTCCTGTCAGCTCGAGCCAATCTGTCCATTCTCCTCTGATCTCTTTCATCACCAGTGTGTTTCCACCTACAGACCTGTCACCCACTCAAAGGTTTTGTTTTTCGCACCATTCTGTGTAAACTCTAGAGACTGTTGTGTGTGAAAAACCCTGCAGCAGATCAGCAGTTTCTGAAAAACTCAAACCAGCCCATCTGGAACCAACAACCATGCCATGGTTCAAGTCACAGAGATCACACTTTCTCTTCACTCTGATGTTTGATGTGAACATTAGCTGAAGCTCTTGACCTGCATCTGCATGATTTTATGCATTGTTTGTTCTGCTGCCATTTGATTGGCTGATTAGATAACCGCATAAATGTGCAGGTGTTCTTACTTAACTGTTTGTTGTGAGTTTATATCATATATTAATATAATATTAATGACAATATAACTGTGTTATGTAGCTGTGTGGATAGAAAGTTAAATAAAGTGTCCAAATACCGACTTTAAGGCATTTCTGTAAAACGGAAAACAATCTATGGCTAATTTTCTTACATTAATATTTAAAGTTCTGTAAAAATGGGTTAATGTAATAATATTTTTTAATGCTAATATAGAGGAGAGTGTTTGTAGTGTGTATTTTGATCCTTTTGTAACCTATTAATTCATTTTCCTTTCATTTTTAATTCAATTTAATTCACAACCCAAATTTTGAACATTAAAAGAGTACTGTTTGTTCTAATTTGGGCAAAAATTTGTTCAATGTTATATAATATTAATGATATAGTAATAGTGCATGTGTGTGTGTGTGTGTGTGTGTGTGTGTGTGTGTGTTGTGTGTGTGTGTGTTGTGTATATACTTCCATCGTACTTTATACTTTTAAAAACAGTCATTAAAAAACCCGAATTTCTGAATATTAGAGCTGTGAAACGTGACGTAAGAAAATTATAGCATGTTGGGAGAAGAGAGAGTTGAGTTTAGTCTCTTTGCAGGCATTGTTTTTTTTTGTTTGTTTGTTTTTTTTTAATAGCAGTAATCATAAAATCCAAATTAATTTAACACCAGAAGTGTGAAATATGAGACGTGAAAAATGTCGTGTGGATATAGAGTTAAATAAAGTGTCCAAATAATATTTAAAAAAACAATCCTGTTTGCTTTAAGCTGTGCAGAAATGAGTTAACATTATATAACATTTATGATAATAAGTTAATATTATATGTTTACGATAATATAAGTTAATATTATATAACAATAATATAAGTGAACATTATATAATGGTTACGATAACATCAGTTAATATTATATAACACAATAATATAAGTTAACGTTACATAATGTTTACGATAAGTTAATATTATATAACTCTTACGATATCCTAAGTTAACATTACATAACTTTTACAATTATATATGTTAATATTATATAACACAGTAAGTTAACATTATATAATGTTAACGATAATAACATGATATAACACTTATGATCACATAAGTTAATATTATATAACGTTTAAAATGATATAAGTTACTATTATAACATTTACGATAATAAGTTTATATTATATAATGCTTACAACAAGAAGTTAATATCATATAATGTTTACCATTAACATATTATATAACGTTTAAAAGAATATAACTTAATATTATAGAACACTTACGAAAATATAAATTAACATTATATAAAGTTTACGATAACATAAGTTAATTATACATAACACTTACGATATCATAAGTTAATATAACGTTTACAGTATCATACGTTAATATTATATAACTCTTACGATAATGTAAGTTAACAACATATAAAGTTTACGATAATATAAGTTAATAACATACAACGTTTAAAAGAATATAAGTTAATATTATATAACTCTTACGATATCCTAAGTTAACATTATATAACTTTTACAATAAGAAGTTATTATGTAACATTTACAATAATATATGTTAATATTATATAACACAATAAGTTAACATTATATAATGTTAACGATAATAACACGATATAACACTTACGATCACATAAGTTAATATTATATAACGTTTACGATAATATAAGTTACTATTATAACATTTACGATAATAAGTTTATATTATATAATGCTTACAATAAGAAGTTAATATCATATAACGTTTACGATAAGTTAATATTATATGACGTTTAAAAGAATATAACTTAGTATTATATAACACTTATGAAAATATAAGTTAACATCACATAAAGTTTACGATAATATAAATTAACATTATATAACATTTACGATAATATAAGTTAATAATATACAACGTTTAAAAGAATATAAGTTAATATCATATAACTCTTATGAAAATATAAGTTAACATCATATAAAGTTTACGATAATTTAATTATACATAACACTTACGATATCATAAGTTAATATAACGTTTACAGTATCATATGTTAATATTATATAACCTTAACGATTATATAACGGAGTGTGTTTGTCGTGTATATAGTTCCATTTCTGTAAAATGTGAAAAAAAAAAATCTGTGGCTAATTTTCTTAAATTAATGTTTAAAGTTCTGTGAAAATGGGTTAATGTTCTAATAATATCAATAATATAATATATAATATAAAGTAAAATATAAAAAAATATAAAATATAATAAAATACATAATAAAATATAGTATATATGTTATATATTATATTATATTTTACATTAACAGGATATAAAAAATATAATAAAATATATAAGATATATAATATAAAGGAGTGTGTTTATAGTGTATATAATTCCTTTTGTGACTGTATAATTTTTAAAAATAATAATTTCAAAATCTGATGAACGTTAAATGTGTGAAAGTTCGGGAAACTGACGCGACAGTAAATTTATCACGTGATTTATTACGTAAGGCAGAAAAAACGTCTGCGGGTTAAAACGTGTTCATAAGATGTGACGCTAATGCGGTAATAATGGATATGGAAAGTGTGTGTGTGTGTGTGTGCGTGTGTGTGTGTGTGTGTGTGTGTGTGTGTGTGTGTGTGTCCTTCATCTGACCCCTAACACACACTACTTCATTACGCCGAGGCTTTTAAACCTCTGCTTGTTTGTTTTCTCGCTAAAGTGATACGAGTCTTTTGTCCCGCAGTGAAATGTTATCGATTCGGAGAGAAACTCTGCTGAAAACAGAAATGGAAGTTCGGAACGTTATACGTTTTTTTCCCACCATTGTTCCGCAGGACAGGAAGCGGCTTTCTGTACTCACTTAGCGGCGAATTTCACCATCTGCTTGCTGGCTCGCTCTCCCACGGCCACCAGAGCCTGGACATTAAACTGCTGCTGACGCAGGACCAAGAAACACTGCTTCCCTGAGACACACACACACACACACACACACTCAGCTGACAAACTTCAAAAACTCCACTAGTTTAATAAAAATCATATTACAATTAGCCTAAAGCTAACTAAAACTGACTAGCTACATACGACATTAGCTTTTCTTTTAACTAAAATTGGCTAGATTTATTCATTCATTTATTTATTTATTTATGTATTTATTTTTAACTAAAATTTGCTAGAAATATTTATTTATGTATTTATTTATTTATTTTAATTAAAGTTGGCTAGACTTATTTATTTATTTGCTTACATATTTATGTATTTATTTCTTTATTTATTTTAACTAAAGTTGGCTAGAAATTATTTATTTATTTATTTATTTACATATTTATATATTTATTTATGTACTTATTTATTCATTTTAACTAAAATTGGCCAGATTTATTTATTTATTTACATATTTATGTATTTACTTATTTATTTATTTTTAACTAAAATTTGCTAGATTTATTTATTTATTTATTTACATATTTATGTATTTATTTATTTACTTATTTATTTTAACTAAAATTGGCTGGATTTATTTATTTATTTACTTACATATTTATGTATTTATTTATTTTAACTAAAACAGGCTATATTTTCTATTTATTTATGTATTTACTTCTTTATTTATTTTAATTAAAGTTGGCTAGATTTATTTATTTATTTACATATTTATGTATGTATTTATTTATTCATTTATTTTAACTAAATTCATTTATTTTAACTAAACATAAATTTTTATTTATGTATGTATGTATGATTTTTTTTTTTCTTTCTAAGATTGACTAGCTACATATGATATTAGCTAGCTTTACTTTTAACTAAAATACACTGGTTAGGTTTTTTTCTTTTTTTAAAATTCATTACGTACTTAAAACATTAGCTAGCTTAATTTTTACTAAATTAGCTAGTAGCTTTTTTATTACTAAAATCGCCTAGCTACAGTATATACAACGTTATCTAACTCTATAGTAAAATTAGTAAAGTACTTACAACATTAGCTAGCTTTTTTTATTACTAAAACTGACCAGCTACGTACAACATTAGCTAGCTGTTTACTAAATCCTGCTCAGTGCTAACGTTAAATATATCTAAAGCTGTTCAGGTAGCATTAGCTAAGCTAACTAATAAGCTAATAAGTTTAGGCAGCCGGGTAGTTTAGCTAATTTTACTGAAGTATTAAATATATCTAGCTAAAACTGCTACTTTTTATGCTAAGCAGTGTTTGTAATAAATAAACAAATAATCAAACAAATAAACAAATAAATAATCATTAAAAATAAACACTCATTGTGATGTAACATGATTACGTTTGTGATCGGACGATTTTAATTAAATAAATTTAATAAATGTAGTTTTGCGCACTTCTGAATCTTTGGCGTTCTATTCGATAGATTATCGATATATGATTGTTGCTATGGTTACAGCTCAGCGAATGTTCTCACTAAAGTTCTTGTTGATTTTATTTTCATTAAAATGTTTTATTTCTGCGTAACTCCATGAGTTTTCTAAACTAGCAAGAAAATAAAAACTAGCAAAAAAAAAAAAGCAAACCTAGCATATGAAAGCTAACTCAGATACAGAGCTGTCAATCAAGTGTGCTCATTAGAATATTAGGCCACGCCCACTAGTCCAGCTAATGATGCAGCTCATTTCATTGGAAACTTTTCTGAATGTTTAAAGGAAATATAAATATTTTTTACGCCTCACTGCCTGTGAGTTTTAGCAGAAACTCGTCCTGAGCCGCACATCGGACTCGACGCTAACGTGACGATAACACACCTGAGTAAACCGAGGAGTGTGTGTGTGTGTGTGTGTGTGTGT
>CM040458.1:30677573-30688841 GCA_022758105.1 Pangasianodon gigas | reverse complement strand
ACACACACACACACACACACCAGCTTGGCCTGCTTCTCAGCCTTCTTGGCTGCTTTCTCCGCTTCCTTCTGCTGTTTCTTCAGCGCTTTCTTAGACTGGGCCGCCTGCTGCTCCTCCTCGGCTGAGCTGCGACAGGAAAAGGGCACAGAGACGCAGTTTTAGCGTGATTGTTTCCACACACGGCATCATGGGAATGTGGGGAGGGTGTGAGATAAGCGTGAAACGTTCCTACATTGTTCACACAGGAGCTGAGGAAAGAGCAGGCAGTGGGAGGACTTCCTCTCTTCAGGCATTTACCTCGCACCTCAGCTCAGTCACGTACAGCCGGGCGTTAAAAACTCAAAAAATCACCACTTTTCTACTCGACCGCACACTTCCAGTGCATTATGGGTAATATACACACCAAGACAAACATTATAGGAACACTCAGAAATGAAATAATGACTGTGAAAAGGTTTTAGAAGATTCAATTCTGCTAAAACATCTTCAGATTAACGTCATTGAGTCACTGATTTCACTGATTTCACTGGAGATTTCAGTGGAGTTTTTTTTCCCTCTGAACATTAAACCTTTCTGTTTAATATCATTTGAATTTCTATAATATTTAAATACAAAGCAGAAAAAAAACAAGGATCCATCAACGTTGTTTCACTTTATAATCGTGCAAAATGCTGTGAAATTTCAGTCTAAAGGTTTTACTGCAATAAATCCCATCATGCTTCAGGAGATCATGAACAGTTTGCGTACGCATCGTATTAAATGACTATAAGGCCGGGAATATTCATAATATTGTTAAAGCTGTGAACCATGGTGGTGGTAGCACCAAAGGGTGCACATACTTTTTCTCAGCTGGGACCGTGAACGTTTCATCAGTGTGTTCAATAAAGGAATGAAATGTACACTTATTGTTATTTTCCAGTGTTTTATTCCTCTTATACCTCAACAACTTGCTAAAGAGTACGAATTTTTATTTATCAAAGAACATCACGTCATACTTTTTATCCATTTGTAGTTACATTTAACACTTATGTTATAGCAGCTATAAACAGTCCTTCCCTCACCAGCCGCTCTCTCTTCAGTCTCTTGACAAAAAAAAAAAACGCAGCTTGTGATGCACGCAACCAAAAAGCGTAAACTCTTCTGTCCTGAAAACGTCGGAAAACAAGTTACAGCTTTACCTCTGACTGTTACAAGCGCTGACACTGGAGACTCCTTCCATAACTGTTACATAAACGTCTCCTTACTTTAAGAAAATGTCACCGTATCAACAAATGTTTTTAAATCGTTTACGTGGAACGATTCCCCAGTGTGAATGAGCCGTTACTATGGAAACGATAACTTATTAGAACGAATATAATCCTGTGCTACTGTCAGAGCTGCTGTTCTAGAAAACTAATCAACACCTTCTGACCAATCAGAATGCAGCATTCATCAAAGTGTATAAAACAAATGCATGCAGTATATAGTTTTGTAGTTATCTACATGAGTGTGAATCGGGTTGTAGCCTTTAAGGGTGTGTGTGTGTATGTGTGTGTGTGTGTTTAGTTTAGACAGAATGTTTTGTTCCACATTTTCGATTCATTTAAAAGGGTTCACAAACTATCGCTTGCATAAGAGTCATAATTTCCTGTCGAGCGATTTTTACCCATAACGATCTCACATCTGATAAAACTCTATTACAGCCTGAGATCAAAGTGTTTTATAGTCGACACACGCGTCACTGAGAAAGTCTTCCGGCTGCGACTGGAGGTCAAAGGTCAACCCGAGCGCCTCGTTTATCCTGCGTCACGATTCAATACAGAAACAAAAACGTACACAATATTAATCTCAAACGCAGTCAAGCAGCTACGAGAAAAAAATACTCTACAAACCTATAAACATTAATTAATTATTAATTATTAATTACGAAAGACACGTCCTGGTTTTATTCGGTTCATTAGATCAGGAATAAAACACTTGGTGTTGTGCTGTAGCAGGAAAATAACAAACAACACGCTGGTGTGATGAAGCCTGACACTCAAACGCTGATTATTTTCCTCTAACAGCACGTCCTGAAGTGTTTTATTCCTCTTTTACTGCAGCAATTTACCAACGATTACTATTTTCATATCTATTAAAGAACAACACGCCACTTTTTATCCGTTTATAGTTACATTTAAGGTTGTGGAACGTCCATGAAACAAGTTAGTTCCTGTTGTCACTTACGTTATAGCAGCTATAAACACTTGTTCCCTCACCAGCCTCTTGACGTTAATAGGAAAAAATATCGCAGCTTGTTACGCATGAAAGAAGCGTAAACTCCTCTGTCCCGAAAATGTCGGAAAACTTAAAGTTACAGCTTTACCTCCGACTGTTACAAAGCGCTGACACTGGAGACTCCTTCCTTAAAATTAAATCAATTTTACACACATTTTTTTTTTATCCATCTGCTTCAGTGTGAGTGAGCTGTTACTATAGAAATGATAACGTATTAGAACGAGTGCATTAATATAAACCTATAAACACTACTGTCAGAGCTGCTGTTATAGAGAATTAATCAACTCCCTCTGACCAATCAGAATGCAGAATTCAGAGCGCTGTTATTATTTTTGCATTTCTCTGTCCTCGTTTCACTCTTCAGCTGCTCAACTCTCAGCTATTTAAATCCTAAACCAGAAAAACCAGGCTGCAGTAACGCTGGAATACTTTTACCCACAGCTGCCGAAACACGAGACCTGAAAACTCAGAACTCTGTATTTATAGTAAACACTTTATATAAATAAATAAATAAATAAATAAATAATTTATTTTATTACCAATATAATAAATATAATAGAACAGGATCAATATCAGACTCTAATAAGAAACTGAATAACACACTGGATCTCTTTATAGGACACTAAATAAAGTGTAAAAGTTGGTGCATAAACATTATTATTATTATTATCATTATTATTATTATTATTAAATATTTAATGGTATTTAAACCCTTTTTTTCAGTTCAGTGCTGTAATACTGCACAATTTACTGTGTTAGATACAAACTTTAAACCAAACTTTAAAAATTATGCTAGCTAAAGTTGCTTACATGATAACAAACTGCTGTGCAAAATGCTTCAAAATTAAAAATAAAAAGTTAAAGTTATAATAATAAACAGTGGAGTTGTTATAAACGCTGATGCAATCAACCGCAACTGTTTTTTGTTTTTTTTTCCCCAATCTCATTCCGGTACGCCCCGCCCCCCTCAGTCTGATTGGCTCACAGTATCTTGCGTTCTACGCTCTGGTTCGTCAGTACGGCTGTGACGTCAGAGCAGGCCAATCAGAACGCGGGTCTGAAAAAACAATCCCGGAAGAGAAGACGCGATGCGCCGGAATACAGGTGGGGAAAATGTCGGAAACGCGTTTCCACCGAGTTAGCGAGGATTTTTAACTACAAGGACATGGCAAGGGGGAAGTCAGTGACGTGAACAACTCACCCTTTAACCTCTTCCTTCGTCATGGTGTAAACACACGGTGATTATTCAGTGCAGGAGCTGCAGAAAAGGTTCAGTTCAGTGATTGAGTTCAGACACACAGCTGAGCCGCAGGAACGCGTGCAGAAAATGAAGGAGCGATTTCACCTGCGCACCACAACACGGGTCTCATACCGAGCCGGGTGGAAACACAGGCGCAGATAAAGGTTCCGCTCGAGCGACTCACACATGGACAGTAAACAACAACTTAAATATTATAAAGTATAAACACTGCTGTAGTAAACAACACCTTAATATAATATAACCTATATAATAAAGTATAAACACTGCTGTAGAGAAGCAACTTTATATCCTATTTAATTTAATTTAATAGTTATAATTCTGTTTCCAGTGTCAGTGTTTTTCCTGCTTTATGTTCAACACATCACTATTTTTTTATTGTTTAAAATTAAGTGTTTAATTTTCATGACTCATAAATTAAAGGTTTCCCAGAAAGGGCCCACTTTATTTCTTTGTTTGCTTGTTTGTTTGTTTGTTTGTGTGTTTGTTTGTTTGTTTGTAATGTTACATGGATCGTAATCTCTATAAACCACTATTAAAGTTAGTTCATTAGTATGTAGTTATTTATTTATTTGTTTATTTATGTTACAGTGGTGTCAATTTCCATCAAATGTTCTAACGTTCTTTCTTTCTTTCTTTCTTTCTTTATTTGTTTGTTTATGATGTTAGAGTTGTATTTTCTATCAATCACTATTAATGTTTGTTTATTTGTTTATTTATTTTATTTGTTTGTTTATGATATTACTTTGTTTTTCATTTGTTTGTTTGTTTATGTTGTTTGTTTATAATGTTACTTTGTTTTTTGTTTATGATGTTACAGTGGTGGTATTTTCTATGAACATATTAAATTTTATTTAGTTATTAAATTTAAGCCTAACTGACTAATCACAACAAACTGGTGATAAAAACACAAACAGAGACATAAACACAGGAGCGAAATGTGAGAGAAAATCACTGGGGAAGAAAATCTGTGGGATTTTTATAGAAAGTTCCTGAGAGGAATAAAAAAATCTCCACATTTCTGTGAAATTTAGAAACGTCACTGTGACGTCATCACTGTTTAACGCTTCGGTTACACGCTGTAATAAATAAACTTCTTTATTTAGAAAGTCAACAAAATATCTTGTTGGTTCGAGCTGACAGGAAGGATACAGTAACTCATATAATCACTCTTTACAAATGTGATGAGCAGAAAAGCATCTCAGCATGCACAACACATCAAACCTTGAGGTGGATGAGCTACAACAGCAGAAGATCACATCAGGTTCCTCTCCTGTCAGCCAGGAACAAGAATCTGAGGCTATCATGAGCACAGACTCACTGAAACTGGACAGCTGAAGATTAGAAAAAAAAAGAAAATCACCTGGTCTTTTTTTCCCAGTCTTCAGCCGTCCAGTTTGGGTTCTGAGATGCTTTTCTGCTCACCACAGGTGTAAAGAGTGATTATTTCAGTCACTACAGACTTCCTGTCTTTCAGCTCAGAGCAGTCTGCTCATTCTCCTCTGATCTCTCTCACCATCAAGGTGTTTCAGCTGCAGATCCTCCGCTCACAGGATGTGTTTTGTTTTTCGCACCATTCTGAGTAAACTCTACAGACTGTTGTGTGTGAAAATCCCTGCAGGAGATCAGCAGTTTCTGAAAAACTCAAACCAACACATCTGGAACCAACAACCATCACACTTTTTCTTCATTCTGATGTTTGATGTGAACATTAACTGAAGCTCTTGACCTGCATCTGCATGAGTTTATGCATCATCTGTGTTTCTCTCAGAGTGTGTTGTTTATACAGTGTACTGTGTAGATATCTGATATGGCAGTGCTGTGTGTGTGTGTGTGTGTTACATTCCCACAATGTAGGAGGTTTGTTGTGGTCTGGTGGAGGTTCTTATCTCGGCTCTGTCTCGGGGTTTGAGACGCGTCCCGCGGGAAACAATGTGACTCCCACTGCATCAACTCTGAGCTCAGAGAAGATCATCATCATCATCATCATCAACAGCTTCTCTCGCTGGACGTCTGTTTGACTCTTTATACAAACTCTAGCCGCCGTTCCCATGGCAACACTACTTCCTGTGTCGTTGTTTCACAGTTATTTCCTGACTTATTAATAATGCAAATAGTTAAGTACACTCTTTCTCACTCTCTGTGTGTGTGTGTGTGTGTGTGTGTGTGTGTGTGTGTGTGTGTTGGAGCGTTCCAGCCTCACACACATCATTGATCACAGGAAGTGAGGAAATGAGGAAGGGTTTAGTGTTCACTACGTCACACACACATTACCTAAAGGTCAGAGGTTAAAGCACATGGACATGAATAATACATGTAGGATAAACTACACACACACACACACACACACACACCTCTCTGTACTCTAAAGCTATTATTTTATTCCCTATATGTATCACACTCATCAGAGACATTTCATTAATTCCATTAACTGTACTGAGGTATTTAATATTTAATTTAATATTTTTGGTTTATAAGATATACTTAAAAATAAAAAATTCCACAAATCTTCACTCTTTTTACTTTTTTATGAAGTTTTCTTGCCAGGTTTCTTCATCAGAGTGATCTGACCGCAGTATTAAACACAGCACACAGTGTTAGACGCAACAATACACCATTTGTTTGATGTAGTTATCGAAACTAATCCCCGTTTCCTGCAGATGTTTATGTTGTGGTGTGTTTCTCAGCAGGATGTGTCTCAGTGTTCTCCAGGAGCAGCACAGGACGCTTCTTATCTCACAGCCCTCACTGTTTAACAAACCGGCACGGGGTCTAGTTATGGCCAATCACAGAAATGACTATTATTTTATTATTATTTTATATCGTAGCTGATTTGCATAAAAAAATCGAGTGTGTTGTGAGTTTGTTGAGCAACGTTACAGAAAAAACAATACACATAACATCACTGGAGATTTTGTACATTACTGGGGTTTTTTTGCACAACCATTTCTTATTTCTTATAATTTCTAATTATTTCTTATTAATTTTTTATTTAAATGCACAGTCTAAGGTGGAGTAGGCCAGGTTTTCATTTCACTGTAAGTCATAAACTGTATATAAATGTATATGTGACAAATCTCGGAAAAAGAGATATACATACGGCATTTAAAAATAAAGTCTGTGTGTAAACCTTTCTACTGTTTATATCTTAAACAAAAAAACAGACGAGTGGCAGCTTTTTTTTTTTTGCTCGGTGGTTACCATAAAAAAACCCCAAGAAACCTTCCAGAGCAACCACAGTGCCGTCACACCCATAGCTGTAGGGTTAAGCTATAAATAAATAAATAAATAAATAAATAAATCTACACAGTGTGCTACATAGAGTGATTAATATCCTACTGAAACAGGAGTATGGATACTAATCCCAGAATTACTCCACATTTTATTTAAAAAAACTAAACCCTAGGAGTTGTATTTGATGCAAGTCTGTCTTTTGATCCACGTGTGCAGAATACTATTGAAACATCCTTCTTTCAGCTCAGAAATACTGCGAGACTGCAGCCATGTTATCTTTCTCTGTGGCTGAAAAGTTCAACACTTTTGTCTTCTCTCACATTGATTATTGCACTGATCTTCTTGCAGGAGTCTCGAAGTCTACAATAAATAAACTGCAGTATGTGCAATAATTCTGCAGCTAGAACCCTGACCAGCTCCAGGACACGTCATCACGTCAGTCCTGGGTTCGTGTCCTCGCACCGTGTAGATTTTAAAATCCTCACGCTTACACACAAGGCTTTACACGGTTTGGTTCCTCAGTATTTGGCTGAGCTTTTAACCCATTACACCCCAGAACATGATCTCCACTCCTCCAGTTCTGGTCTCTTAACCGTTCCTCAGACTCGTTTGTGTACTACAGGTGATAGAACGTTTTCTTCTTCTGCTCCAAAACTGTGGAACTCGCTTCACCTCACCGCCTGATCTTAGAGAAGCCCAGGCTTTTAGTGTATTAAAAAAACCTTCTCTTAAACCTTATTTCTTTAGGATTGCTTTTACTCGATTACTTTGTTTTGTTTTTTTGTTTTTTAATTGTTACTTTTACTATTATTATTGTTATTAATAATTGAATTGTATTTTATTATTAACTGTTTTTTTGATACATGTTTATATACTTTTATGTAAAGCGCCTTGAGAGCCTTTTTAAAGGCGCTATATAAGATAAAGATTATTATTATTATTATTATTATTATTATTATTATTATTATTATTATTATTATATTTTCCCACCCAGTAGATATAGAGCAAACTGCACAGGGGGAAAAACACTGTTTCTACCGCTACCTGGTGCACTTAAAGCCTGTAACTGTAAAAATAATATACGTTATATTCACTTTCTGAATGATATTTCTATATTAATGACATATTAATGATAATGACACAATATCTCATTAAAACCTTTTCTTTTAACAGGGTGGCTTGATAGCCAATGACAGAAAGTAACCCTAGCTAGTGTTATTTGAGGATAAAATAAATCATTTTGTCATAAATAAAACTGATTAGTATTTCTGTAAGAAAATTGTAAAGACGAGATTAAACTCTTACTTAATTATATTTACGGTTAGCATTAAGTTTCCTCATTTTGAACTGCTACATACAGTAACTATTAACGTTACGTCTAAGCTGGTCAAAAATTCCTTCCTGTTTTCTCTGTAACATAAACAGTTAACACTAACGTTAACGCTAATCCTGCGTTTGATATTCGTACACATGGTGAGTTTACGCTTTGTAGTTTTTTTGTGGTTTTTTTGTCTTATTAACTTCAGGAGAGAGAAGGAGAGGAGAGGGAAAGACTGTTTATAGCTGCTATAATGTAAGATCTACAACAATAAATGTAACTATAAATGGTTAAAATGGTTAAAATTAAGACATGTTGTTCTGTAATAAATGAAAATTGTAATGTTGGCAAGTTGAGGTGGTATAAGAGGAATAAAGCACTGGGCCTTAATGTTATATCACAGGAAAGATCGTGGATATTTCTACACTGTTCTAGTGACAGCTTTTTATACTTATGAGTAAATATCAATCAACAATTAATCAATTAACCATTTCATCAATTAAACAATTACTCAATCAATCCATTAATGTATTAATCATTAATCAATTAATCATGAATCACTGATATTCGTACAGGGATATGATAATGAGTTGTCATGTTTCAGTCAAGTGATGCTGCATTCACACTGTTTTTTTTCTTTTTGCAGAACAAACATGTTGCCTAAAGATTATTTTGTGCTGATAAGAAAAAAAGTTTCTCACATGATGAGCACACTGGAACTTTAACGACTCGGGTGTTTACAGCGCAGCAGCACTGCAGATGCTTTTACCCACAAGATGGCTTACAAAATTCCCCCAAATCCCCCAACCTCAGTAGGTTAAACCAGTGATTCTCAAACGTTTAAGCCAACAACTAAAATAACATCGTCGAGAACTCGTGAGCCACAGCACACACAAACAGTAAACAAAACAAGCCATTGTAACTGTTGTATCTGCTGTATTTACTATATATATATTAAATTAATTTAGGATCACCTTTCAATGGGATGTTTGCAAGTTGCACTCGCAGCTATTTATTTTATTTTTCATACACAGTACTGTGCAAAAGTCTTAGGCACATGCAAAGAAATGCTGTAGAGCAAAGATGCCTTCAAAAATAATGAAATTAAATGTTTCTACATTTAAAAAAATACTATAAAGAGCAGTAAACAGTAGTAAATGAAACAAAGTCAATATTTGATGTGATGATCCTTCACTTTAAAAAAGAAAAACAGTATCTCAGGTGCAGTGTGTGCAGTTTTATAAGGAAATGAGCTGTAAGTGTTACTGAGCATCTTGCAGAAGCAGCCACAGTTCTTCTGGAGACTTTGACTGTCGACTCGCTTCTTATTTCTGCAGCGAAACCCAGCAGCCTTCATTATGTTTTTATCTGAAAAGTGTCTCTTATCGAATCTGCTGCTTTCTTTACTGACATACAAACATTTTTCTGTAACATTTCATTTTGTGCTGGAAAACTAATGTTTGGAATCGAAAATGTTTTTGTACTGAATCAATAATGTAGAAGTCAGAAAATAAACATCTATAACAAAGTTTGTACCAAAAAAAAAAAAAATAGGATGCCAAGACTTTTGCGCAGTACTGTATATAAGAGTGGAAAAACTCTGTTTGCACAAATATGTAGATCCAGATGGAAGCAGTACATCCATTGCCACGTTGGATATCTCTCTGTGTTCTTCTGCTACTGTTTTTAATGTTTGAACACTGGACAGCTCCAGCGAAGCAGCTTCCAGGTTTGTGGGGAGACGAACAGGAACAATTCCTTACTTATGGAATTGTTCCTAAAGGCTGCGGAGATGACCAGTGATGTGTACTTTCAGGTTGCTGAGACTCAGTCCACGTTCCTCCAGATGTTCCTCCAGCTCAGGAAACATCTCCACGTTACCGTGTTCAACTCGCTCAGCTCATCTTTCCAGCTTTTTCACAAATACATCAGTTTTTTCATTCATGTCAAGATGTTTATGCTTGACCCTTTTCAGTGTCAGATTAAGTGTGTTAAGCTTTTTGAATATTCATGCCAAATAAACAAGTTTTGACAACCAATCTGCGTCTGTCAGGCTGTGGGCGAATTCTGATTTCGATTCTTTCAACAACAAGTGCACTTCCTGACGCAGTTCATAAAGCCGACTAGCCCGCTTTCAAGTCAACTCAAGTGGAGTTTATTGTCATTTCAACCGTATACAGCCAGTTAGTACAGAGTGAAACAAAACAACGTTCCTCCAGGTCCAAGGTGCTACATAACACAAACACAGAACAACACAGAACTACAAGGGACTACATAATTTATACAATAAAGTGCACAAGTGCAAACATGTGCAGACAGTACAAGACAGTACAAGAGAGTACAATGACTGCTGGGACAGACAATGGACACAGCAAGTCCCAGTGCAGCGCCGACCAGTACACAGTTCTATTAGAAAGTGAATCCAGTGACAATAGGGCCTTTTGCACAGCGGGAACCTTTTCGTAGTACCTGAACTAATTGTGGAACTACCCACTTTTTGGCGTTTTCGCACCTCCGGAACTGGGTGTGATTTTAGTACCGGACTGCCTTTTTCGAGAACCAAATTAGCTCCTACTCCGGAGCAGGGTCTAACCAGCACAACTGGAACTATCCGTGACGTAAGTAGACGTTGATTGGCCAAACGCGTACGAAAACACCCTCACCCGCCATGATTTAAAACGCAGTGTAAACATACTGTAGTGTCAACTTATTTCACAAGTATGGAGAGCAGCGATAGATGGACGGACGCTGAAGTGCAACACAGCTCCGATCACAGCGTCCTCCATCCTCCGGTTGTTTACGTTGTTGTTCTTTGTTTCCGTTGTTGAACGCCGTGCACAAATGACGTCGCTGTCGACCGGCTTACGTCACTTCCTAGTGCCCACTGTCGGTGCGAATGCAACCCTTTAAACGGTACTGGGAAATAGTTCACGCAAAATCGCCCAGTACTTTAGTACTGTAAATTTAGTTCTGGAACTAAAGCGGTGCGAAAAGCCCTAATAGTGCAAAGAGTACAAGAGTACAATATAAAGTAGCTGAAATAGTGTAAACACAAGAGTAGCAGTCTAGTAGAGAGTATAAGATGTACAGTATAATAAATATTTGTAGCAGCATAATGTAATGTGGGGATGTGCAAAAAATTGCAAAGAGGTTGGAGGAGGCTCAGTTGTGTGTATGTGTGTGTGTGTGTGTGTGTGTGTGT
>CM040458.1:30556699-30599213 GCA_022758105.1 Pangasianodon gigas | reverse complement strand
GCATCTTGCAGAAGCAGCCACAGTTCTTCTGGAGACTTTGACTGTCGACTCGCTTCTTATTTCTGCAGCGAAACCCAGCAGCCTTCATTATGTTTTTATCTGAAAAGTGTCTCTTATGGAATCTGCTGCTTTCTTTACTGACATACAAACATTTTTCTGTAACATTTCATTTTGTGTTGGAAAACTAATGTTTGGAATCGAAAATGTTTTTATACTGAATCAATAATGTAGAAATCAGAAAATAAACATCTATAACAAAGTTTGTACTAAAAAAATAAGGTGCCTAAGACTTTTGCACAGAACTGTGTGTATACGGTATTTACGGTATTTACGGTAACTGTGCGTTGGATGGGGAAAAGGCTGCTGCTCGTCGGTTTTAGTTAAGCACTGTAAGATGTGTTCACATGCTGTACTATAGCAGTCACTATTCTACGGATTTGCTGTGAATTGTGGAAAGTGTGAAAATGTTGAGCAGTAGTGTACTGCGTGCCGTTTCACTATTATTTCATCCAAGTTCACGTGCGCCGAATAAAACGAGGCTGTGTGTGTAAACGTGGTTCAGGATATCGTCCTGGTTAAAGCGGACAGGTGTGTGTGAAAGCGGCGGTGAGAAATCTTCCACAGCTGAAAAAAATTCTTGTTATAAACTTTTCACTGTTCTCCATATTTAGCTAGCTAGCTAAGCTACTGTCAGGATTGTTTTGATTGGACAGGGGTGTGGTGTATCTGGAATGCGATTGGCTGTTGTGTAAATTGAGCTGCCACTCATATGAAAAGTGCTGTATAATTAAAGTGGCAGAGAGTGCAGGCCTGCAGCCAGACTCCTCTCAAAATAAAAAAATTGTGTATTTATTAGTAAATATAACCCTTAGCTGTGTGTTTTATCATCTCTGGATCTTCCTGTGATCGATCACACGCTGCGTTTAACGTCTTTAACCTCCGAGATTTCAGATCAGCTCGTTCATTTCCTCTGCCACTCGCTCCTCATTTAATTTCCTCTCTCGCTCATGTGAGTATTCATCTCACTTTGATTAATAGATTCAGCGTGTTTCAGACACACCCCTGTCCTTGATTACACTTAATGAAAGTTCCAGTAACACTGCACATGAAGGGTACCTACGTAGGGCCTTTATAACACATTCATAAGCACTACACAGCTCTTCAGTAAAGGAGTGCTGGAGCTTTATGGCACGACTCATAAGGTGACATTATGATGATGGGTTAAGTTTTATACTATCCTTATCTTGCAAGACATTTCTTTATTTTTTATTTTTTTAATAACAAGACAATTTATAAAGCTTTGAGACTCATCTATGAACTCTCAATTCCATTTCTATGAATCTGACATATGTGTCTTATAACAGTGTTATAAATGCTCAGTTGATTACTAGTTTAGTTTGAGGATATAATAATAAATAATTAATAAATAATTACTGCTCTTTTATTTGGCCTTTGTAACACATCTATAAGCATTCCAAAAATCCTCAATAAGTAAATGCTGGAGGGTTATGTCAAGACTCATAAGGTGACGTAAGGCCTTATGTAGCGTGACATCAATTATCTCATATTATGGGATGACTTTGCAAGACTGTTGCATCTGTAATCAGTTTACTTGCAAGATATATATATATTTTTTTACCAACAGCACATTCATAATGCTTTGTGACTCTTCTATGAAGCCTCTATTCCAATTCATGAATGTAACTGACATAAGTGCTTCATAACAGTTTTATAGATGGAAAATTGATTACCAGATTAATTTAATGATATAAAAATGATAGCTAAAAGAGCACTTACATTGGGCCTGAATAGCTGGAGTGTTATAGCAAACCTTGTAAGGTGACATTAGATGTTAAGTGGCTTTATGTCGTGTGACATCATGTGCTGACTTTTAAATACTGTAATTTTTCCTCCTTGTCTTGAAGGTTATTAGTTCATAGCACCTTCACAAAGCTTAAAGACACTTCTATGAAGTCTCAATTCCATTTTTTATTGTATGTAACTGACATGTGGGCTTCATAACAGTGTTATAAATGCTAAAATGACTTTAGTTTAGTTTGAGGAGGTAAAAATGATTGGGGACACTTTATTTAAAGTGTACCTACATTGGGCCTTCATAACACATTCATAAGCATTCCAAGATCTTCAGTAAATCAATGCTGGCGGTTTAAGATGACATTAGTCTTTATGTAGTGTCACAAAAGAGAGAGGAACCTTTAGTTATAATTATGGCTCGACTTTTGAAGACTGTAATTTTCGCTCCTTATCTTGCGCGTTGTTGCTTCGTAGCTCATACATAAAGCTTTTAGACTCTTTTGAGATCTCTTTTCCATTGCTATGAATTTACCTGACATATGGGCTTCATAACAGTGTAATAAATGCAAAAGTGATTTTCAGGTTAGTTTGTGGGCATAAAAACGATTGGTAATAGTTTTATTTAAAGGGTACCTACACTGGGCCTTTATAACACATCCATAAGCATTCCAAAATCTTCAATAAAGAAATTCTGGAGCGTTATGTCAGGACTAGTATGTGACATAATACATTATGCTGGTCCTTATCTTGCATGTGATTAGCTCAGAGCACATTCCTAAAGCTTTGAGACTTTCTTTATGAACTGTGAGTTCGATTTCTATGAATGTAACTGACATACAAGATTCATAACAGTGTTATAAAAAAAAAACAAAATTAATTCCCAGTTTGGTTTGAGGACATGAAAATTCTTGAATCTCTGACCCATCTGTTTGATGCAAAGACAAACTGATACATCATAAACACGCTCATGTCATCTCACAAGCTTTATGTACTGTTAATGAATGTGTTATGAAGGCTCAATGTAGCTACCCTTCAAATAAAGTGTTACCAGTTTCCTAAAGTCGATGGAACGATTTGCGTTTTTATCAGCATCGCTATACTGTAAACACAAATCGATATTAGCTTTAATGATGATGATATTCGCTTTAAAAGCTACAATGACAAAGTGTTATAAAGTGCTATACATCGCACACACACACACACACACACACACACACACGTTGCCTGGCAACACACCTCAGGGTCCATGGGAAGCTGTAAAGATGTGCATTAGTGATTCAGAGATAATGGGAATGTGCTGGGAGTTTAACGTGCGCTGTTGGACTTCTCCTCACTCTTTCTTTACTTCCTGATGCTGTACAGAGCCGAGAGTTCACAGGATTAATCGCCGTTCCGAGTTAAAGTGCAGGAACACCGTGCATCTGATCCAGCCAGAGAGGCTCCCTGTAATTAGCCGTTTGATTAAGGAGCGTAATTAGCGTTGTTTAATTACCTCGATCAGATGTTCTCCCCTGTTACGCCGTCCAGGTTCCCCGAGCGGAGCAAGACTCATCTTCATCTGCGCTATTAATCTGCTAACATCCTTTCACCAAGAACATCTTCATCCTGCTGCTTCACTCAGAGATCACTGAGCACGCTTTCATTCTGAAACCGAAGGACGACTGAAGTCCACTAACAGGAACTCTCTCATTTTTATTAGTTATGAATTAAACAATTAAAACAATATGACCATTTTCCCCCAAACGCCATCAGTATTTAATCATATAAAACCGAAACACTGTGTTTTTATTATCTGTAGGAATCACTGAAAGCCTAGGTTTATAATTATTACTATTATAATTACTATTATTATTATCTAAATATAGTTTTGATAATAACAAATTTTGCTAGTAAAAAGCTCATTATTATTTCCTTATTGTTATTTAATGAATATTTAGTTCATATTTATTATTTAATTAGTAATAATAATAATAATAATAATAATAATAATAATAATAATTATTATTATTATTATAAATGAAATTGATAATAAATATAGATTAAATAATATATTTTGCTAGTAAAAACATTATTATTTCCTGTTTAATGAGTATTTAGTTAATATTTATTATTATTATTATTATTATTATTATTATTATTATTATTAAACATTTAATTTATATGTTTTGTTATTTAATTAATAATGAAATATTAATTTAGTTAATATTTATTATTTTATTATTATTATTGTTATCTAAATATAGTTTTGATAATAACAAATTTTGCTTGTAAAAAGCTCATTATTATTTCCTTACAGTTATTTAATGAATATTTAGTTCATATTTATTATTTAAATAATAATAATAATAATAATAATAATAATAATAATATTATTATTATTATAAATGAAACAATACAAAATATAGATTAAATAATAGATTTGGCTAGTAAAAAGCTTATTATTATTTCCTTACAGTTATTTAATAATTATTTAATTAATATTTATTATTTAATTAGTTATTATTATTATTATTAGTAGTATTATTATTATTAAATATTTAATTTATATGTTTTTTATTTAATTAATAATGAAACATTCATAATTAAGACAGCTGATTAAGCTGCTTAATAATAATAATAATAATAATAATAATAATATGAAAATCAAGGGAATTAGATGAATAAAACTGCCATTTCAACCTATAAATATTATTATTTTGTCTTATATGGTCAGATGATACACACTGTCGAGTGCAAAAGTTTACACCCCCCTTTGCTGCAGATTGAAAGAAATGAAAGCATGAACTTCTACTTCACAGTTAATCTACAAACCCACACCGCTGTCGTCTTCGTTTAACTGCGTTTCCTGATTTATATCTCGTTAGATCATACAGTTGCAACGTTACAGCATCCGAGTCTCAGTCTGCAGTTCTGTTTTATATCCCACTTAAAAGTTTACACCCCCTCACTGACACGCTCGAGCTAATTTATCTGAATGAGCCTCGTTAAGGCGTGTAACGACTCGCAGTCTCGAGCTGTTCATTGCTGTGAATCAGTGGGACACGATGAAGTCTTTAGACGCAAATCCACATGTTGTTATAGCGTGTGTAAAACCAAGCACATTAAATGCCTGTGCTGGTAAGGGGATGCAAACTTTTGCACTTAGCTGTATATGCTGTATATCCTGACTGGTCCTGTGTGTGTGTGTGTGTGTGTGTGTTTTGTTTAGCATGTTATGCTCTGTGTTTTTATTTGTGTTATGTGTTTACGTGGTTCAGAAGTCCAGATGTTGGTTCTTCTCTATCACGTTTATGTTTTTTTAATGTTTTTCTCCTCTAGTGCCTGAAACGCCAGAGGATATAAAAGACAACATCTGAGTTAATGCTCCAGTCTTTCTGTTAAAAAAATGCAAACATCAGCTTATATGATTATGATTCGGTGATACACTCTTTATAAGCAAGTAATAGATAGTTTACTAAGGATTTATTAATGATTAATTAATGAGCAAGTCAGGAATAATGATTGTATATATTACAAAATACATTTTAAAAACATTTACATCATGTATTAATATTCAGGTATCAGTTTAAACACTTTATTAAAAAAATACTTAGGAGTTAATAATAAAGGCTTTCCTTATTTAATATCAATTTTATTTTTAATATGTTATTAATATATTAGCTTGATCAGATCAGATGTGCTGGGAGCGAGACTGGAGTTGTGAATCTCTGTCTGCTTTTTAAATATATAATTTGAAATTGATTAATTAGTGTATTTACTAGCCACCTTTGATTTATAAAATGACATATTCATTGTTTGTAAGTAGTTTATTACTGAAACCTGAAATTAAAGTGTACAACACAAACAACACAACAGAAAGACAATTAGAAAATCTCAGACATGCGTTAAGTTATTTATTTACATTATAAGAGAGATGGGAAATAAATAAGTTTTGTTTACACACTCGCTTGTGTAACTTTTCTGCATTTAGATTACAAACAGCTCCACTAGAGGGCAGATCAGAGCTCCAACATCCCTGGCCATCAGGTTTCCATGGCGACGTATAAAACGTGTAAAGATTTCCAGCCAACTATTCTTCGATGCAGAATTGTATTCAGACTTTTTTTAAATAAACATTCAAACACTTTAGCCATTATAGTGAAATTGGTTAAGGTTAGTAGTAAAAACTCGTACATAAGGGTGTGATTTGAGATACAGCTCCTGTTCAGCTGCAGGAAATAAATCATCTTGCGTGTGCGTAGTTAATAGCATGTACGGTATAACCCCAGAGTTAGAGCTGTTTGTCTTTAGCTAGCTTGGTGGTGTTGTATTCTTAAATTAAAATTTGAACATAACATAAAATGAAGCGTTATATTTAGTATCTCTAAACAGACACTGAGTAAGAAAAAATCAGTATAAGGTGTTTTTAGCTTTGCTCAGGGGTCATCAGCGGAACGAACCGAATCCTTGAGAAGAAAATCTTGGAGTAGATACAATAAAAAAAATAAAAAATGAAGGACAAACTGCACTTTAAAATTTCAGCTTCCTGAGTTTTTTCGTGAGTTTTTGCATATCTAGATTAAAAGTCACGGCGCCCCCTGGTGGTCTGAGGAAACCTAAGTGACCTAAGCAAGATTTTTTCATTTTATCTACCCGCTCTGGTCTGATTAGGAAGTGTGGCTTGTAGCTTAAAATAATTGGATGATGAAAACAGAATGATAGAAGATTGAAGTTTGCATTTATTCTCTGCTTCAAATTCAAAACACGTCTGTTGAGTCTCTTGTCTATTGAGTCTGCGAAAGATCTGAGTCAAAAGTGGTGACGTTAGATCCAATTATATCCAGATTTATATCCATTTCCTCATCATAAATGTTTTAAAATTAAAAAATTAAAAGGTAACTACTTTCATTAGGCTCAGTCATGTTCAGTCATGCAAATAACCGGAGCTTCACAATTATTATATACCAGCTCACGAGTGCTATCGCTCAGGAAGAGAAGCCTAAACAGTGAATAAAGTCGGAATTGAGCAAAATTCATTTAAAAATAAACTTTATAAATGCAGAGAGTTTATAAGTGTATCTACTCTCTGCCTAAATGAATTTGTGGGTGGAGCAACAGTAGCTCCGCCTCTCAAGTAATTTCACATTCTCATTGTCATCCTCTGTAGTTATCCTTCCTAATCACTATGTATATATATATATGTGTGTGTGTGTGTGTGTGTGTGTATAAAACCTGATTTTCCACAAACACTGATGTTCCACAGCGAGTGTCAGAGACACGGAGCGTTCGGATTTTATGACTTTTGGAAATTTGTCACTTTCAGTTTCAGCCCACGCGACAATTAATGAAGAACTGCCATCTGTTTTACTGAGTCCATTACGATCAACTGTGATTCATGGTTTTATAATCAGTGTGGCTCAGTGACACTCTGCATATGTTCCTGCACACACACACACACACACACACACACACACAGCACCAGGTGTTACTCAGTTCCCACGACAAACTCTTCACCTGTAGGTTTTTCACACTCGTGGCGTCTCTGTTCCGTCTGTTCCATGAATTCTTCACTTTCTTTTCGTTTAAAACATTAACATTAAATAATGTTAGAATTTAACGTGTAATGTCATGCTAACATTTTGTAGCATCATGTTTTTAGCAACATTTTAGCATCCCTGTGACCTCAAGCCTCTGTATTTTGGTTTCTCTCTTTCTTCACCATCATGCAATGCTCCAGAGTATTTTCGTGTTCGTTTTCTTGACTTCCTGTTCCTGTTCCTGTTCCTAACTCAGAGTCACTCGATGTTGTGGAGGAACTAGCGGCGGTTAATGGACGGACAAAATGTTTCAAGTCAAGATATCTTAAATATAGTAATATTTCATAATATGTCTCATTATGAGATTATTATATAACAAATATAAACTCATTAAATCTATTTAAAGACATAATTACTCATTTCAAGCTCAAAATTGTCTCACTCTATCAAAAGCATCTGCTAAAAGAATAAGACAATTTCAAGAAATAGACTTGAAACAAAAAAATCTTTTGAAACAGACAGAAATATTAATTAAATTAGTTCTTCAAGAGATTTGTACTTGCTAATATATATTTTGCAGTGTAAAATAAACTGGCACGTACGCTCTTAATGAACTGCGGCTCGTTTGAACGCGACTCTCAGTAATATTCCAAATAATACAACAGAAAATCCATCTCAGAGCGAGATTCTTAATTTTATAATAAATGAAGAGAAACCCAAACAGGGTCACGACCCCTGTGTTACAGGAAAATAATCAACACCAGGGTGGTAACAGAACCACACACAGGGGTTAATAATAATAATAATAATAATAATAATAATAATAATTATAATTGAAGTAATAATGATAACTTGAGGTTTTGTCTACCTGAATGTTTGGTAGAATAAATTGATAATATTTAGAATTTCTTTATCCCCAAAACTCACACTTATATGATAATTTTTTTTCCTTTGTGTCGCTCATTGTTGTTTTATGTTTTTGTTTTTTTTCTTTAATATGGAAATGTAGGGTGAGGCCAGAGAGGGAGGCGTTTAAACTGAATAAAACTAAGCCATAAATAAAACCGTATAAAAGTGAGAAGTGCAATAATTTATTTCAAAAACCACAAAAGAATTATTCTTCTAAACATTTGTGTGATGTACAGTATATATTTTTCTTTGTGTCCTTTAAAAGAGATCTTCTTGGTTTTCTGACACAGGGATAAGGAGCTAATTTCCATAACGCTTTGCTGAAAAAAAAAATCGCTTAAAAAAGTGGGAAATAATAAAACTAAAATTCATAACAAAGCAGAAAGACACTAATAAGCTAACATCCGTTTCTTCTGCCATACTGTGCTAACATTTATACTAGACATGTCTTTTTTAAACCCGTTTAAACCCATTCTCTCTAAATCCTGTCACAGTTTAGCGAGAATAACTTTCTAAGCGGTGACTTCCCCCCCTCCGAGCCCGATCTAAGACAGAGAGCGATGTGATTTGTGGGGAAAATAAACGCCAGCGCTCTCCAGCGGTTTGACAAATGGCCCTGAGCTGTGTTATAAAAAGAGCAGGAGGCAGATTCATGATGGAGCTGGCGCTCGCTCTCTCGCCACAGAGCTTCAGAAAGGCTGCCCTCCGGCCGTACCGGCAGCTGCGTGCCATGTGGAGTCTGTAACTGTGCTCCTGCTAAAGCAATTAAAATGGAATTAGTGTAAAGAGTGCACACTCGTTCCCTACAGACAACTCAGTGACAAAAATCAACAAAACCCCGTTAAGCCTCAGGGCGTCAAAACTTTTTGTCATGTCGGAACTGAAAACATGCTTTAAGCAAATTTTATTTAAATTGTTTTAATAGAGATTAGAACACAAATATAGTTTATAGATGAAGCAGAATTACATATATATTGTCGTAACTGTGAAGAGGGGCGGAGTTTGAATGAATGAATACATTATGAAGAGGCGTGGTTAAGAGGTGATGTCCGGGGGCACGGTGGCTTTGTGGTTAGCACGTTTGCCTCGCAACTCCAGGTTGGGGATTCGATTCCCGCCTCTGCCCCGTGTGCATGGAGTTTGCATGTTCTCCCCGTGCTTCAGGGGTTTCCTCCGGGTATTCCGGTTTCCTTCCCCAGTTTAAAGACATGTTTTGTAGGCTGATTGGAATCTAAAAATTGTTCATAGTGAGTGAATGGGTGTGTGAGAGTGTGTGTGTGATTGTGCCCTGCGATAGGTTGGCACCCCATCCAGGGTGACTTTAGTCAGTGCAGTGATGATTTCAGACCTGTCCACCTTTAACATCTCTCTCTCTCTCTCTCTCTCTCTCTCTCTCTCTCTTTCTCTGAGGATGGTGGGTAGTGGGCGAGAGAGCAGGGGTTTGGAGCATGTCTCCAAGTGTTTCCTAGTTAATTCTCCTGATTATTTACTTTCGTTTCTTTCTCCTCTTTAAGTTTATTGATTTATAGTGAAAGTTAGAAAAGTGTAGCAGTGTGTGAGTCGGCAAACCTCGGCAGATTTCTCCCACCTGACCCTGGGACACTGGTGTAAGTGCCGCCGGATGACTCCATACTGATCGAGGAAGTCCTAACTGCACTCAGTGATCAGGTTGGTGGGTTAAACATCAGATCAGCCTCTCGGATGAACAGAGCACTGGTGGTTTTTCTCACTGAGGTTAAAATGGTTGATGAGTTTATTGGACACGGGCTAATGACAAACAACACGTTTGTTCCTCTTCTTCCACTTTCTGGTGTTTCTAAGAAAATGTTGTGTCTTTCTGCTGTTTCCCCTGCATGATCTTAAACACACAATATGAGCCTCTCAGTCTCTCTGTAAAACTAAAGGTCGAGGGTAAAGATTATATGATTTTTATTAGCTCACAACAGATGAGGTGTTTTGTGTCTGGTGAACAGGCAGTCTGAGCAGGTGGGAGAGCAGCCAGAGTGAGTCTGCAGCTTGCGCAGCGCTGGGAACCAACACCACACCACCTTTAAAAGGAGAAAAAACCTGAAATGTCAGGCTCTGACTCCTCCAACTCCCCCTCCGGCTCTGCCCCGGTCTCAGACAGACCCGGCCCGGAGTGAGGAGCAGTCACAGCACGTTCATCCAGAGGCTGATCCTGATGTTCTGTCTTAAGCTGAGACAGAGGAGGAAATGCAGGGAACCTGTTCTGAGATGGCTTTAGAAAGCTCACAGTGCGATAATGAGTCAAAAAATGAGTTTGAAGATATAAAGTGTGGTTAAGAAGATGACACTGATCCTTCTGAGGTGATAGCTAAGTTTAGTCACAGATAAACATGTTCTTAGATCTGACCCCAAATTGATGCCTTTTTCCCCCAATCTGCCATGTTTTTATCTGTCCTGTTATGTAGCAATGCTATGCTTAAAGAGCTTGACTATCACCTGAAAAAAACTAATGCCAAAAGTTAAAAAACATGATCCAAAAAGAAGAAACACCATTAAAAAGAAAAGAAACATTATGCGTCCTTTAGTGCTATTTTTCTGCTCAGCAGCATGGCATCCTTAAACATTGGCTCAATTTTATATAAACGAATGTTGTAGTGCTGAGAAGTGGTTTAGACTTTTCAGTTTTTTGTCTCTAAAAAAATGCTAACATTATTATTTTTGCACACAGACACTAATAACCACACACAGTGGCTAGGTGAGTGGAAAGATCAGGCTTTCTTCTGCCATGGTTCAAATATGAGCGCTGGGTTCACCATACTGCTTTCTGCAGATATTTGAGAACAGCCGGTAAACATAGCAGAAATTATACAGATTCAGAGAGTAGATATCAATCTCCACAACTTCTCCCTTTCTCTGATTAATATTTATGCTCCTAACATTGGCACAGACCATATTCAGTTTTTTGAAAATCTGAATAAATTCTTCTCAGACATTCCCCATGAGAGAATAATCATTTTAGCTGGAGATTTTAACTGCATTCTGAATTACAGTGTAGAGAGGAACCACAGTGAGCCTCATCCTCACTCAGCAGAAGCACTCAGAACTGCTAAGCCAGTGGTGGGACATAGGAAAAATTCAAATCCAGCTTTTCTGCCAACAGTACAAAAACACTACCAGTGAAATGAAGAAAAAGATTGGTTTCCTTGAAGAAGAAATCCTGAAGCTGAGCAGGTCCATAAGTAAGGATAAGAAACTGCTGAAATACTGGAGAGGAACAAAATTCTTCTGAAAAACCTATATGATGAAAGAGACCAAGGTGCAATGGTGCGAGCCAGGTTCACACAGTACAATAAAATGGACTCATTCACTGCCTTTTTCTCTCACTCACCTAAAATTACCCAATGGCCAAGAAACAATCAATAAAAACATCATCATTTCACAAGCACTGTCTTTTTTTCTGCAAAGAACTTTACAACAGCCAGCCATGTGATCCTGAAGCCACTGAGTGCCTTCTGACGGGACGACCGCAGCTGAGCGAGTGTGAGAGAAATGAGCTAGAAAAAAAAAACCATTTTCTTTGCATGAACTCAGTGCATCCACACAGCAGCTATCCAACTGCAAATCACCAGCGCTGGATGGACTGACCTCTGAATTTTACAAATCCTTCTGGCCCAGATCTGCACTGTGTCCTGCTCAACAGCAGGGAATCAATGGGTTTACCTCTACCTCTACCTCTAATCACCTTACTGCCTAAACAAGGTGACCTTGGCTATAAAGAACTGGCGTCCTGTCTCTCTCCTCATCACAGACTACAAAATTTTATCAAAGACACTAACAAACATTCTCAAACATTTTTTTATCTAACATAGTCCAAGCAGATCAGACATAGAAAACTTGTCCTTCATGGGCAGAGTCCTGGTGGTAAACAACTCAGCCACCTCAATGCTGTGTCATTGTCTGATGGTACTGGATCCACCTCCAGAACATCTACATCAACTTCAGAAGAGCTTTGAGGACTTTTTCTGGAGCAGTCACCACTGGCTTCATCTCCGTGCACTGAGTTTACGAATGTGTGAGGGTGGGCAGAGCCTGATCCATCTTCTGTCTGAGATGAAGGCCGTTAGGTTACAAACAGCTCAGAAACTGCGGTATTGTCCTAACACTGTGCCATGCGTCAGTTTCAGGCTTGCAGTACTGAGGATTGCAGGCAGAATGGGACTCGACAGGCAGATGTTTTTAATGTCCAACAATTCCACAAACACTCTGCCTACTAAACATTTTTATGGACCTGTTTTTAAAGCCTGGGGTCAGCTTAGAATGCACTGGAAAAAAAACCATTATGGACTGGAAAACCACGCTTTTAAAACACCTGGTTCCCTGAGAAAAGTGTGTCTGGAAGTGAGATCACTGCTTTTATTTCAGCAGAATTGGCCAAGGTAGGAGATCTTATTGACCAGGACAAAAGAGAGTGGATACAAATACAGTACATCAACTAACCAAAGAGGTCAGTGGTAGATCAGAATGGATTGTGGGAAATGTAGTAAAGAGTCTGGAAGATTTGTTCCACAAATCCTTACTGATCTACATAAACAGCTATATAACCAGAGATCCAGCATAAATGTTCTTTCCAGAACTATACACGACTCCTACTGAAGCTCCAGGTGACGACAGCACAGCAACTCCTCTCACACAAAAAACTTAAACACATCCCTTTCTCAATGGCAACAGAGGACAAACTATACAACTCCTGCATAAAAATATGGACTTTCAAGAGAACTGAAAGGGCGAGCTGACACAAAGTAGAGAACGCATCTACTCATACCTCCATCTCAGTCCCTGACTTGCAGTGGCAAATTCTTCACCCTACAATGCCGATCAACTCTTTCCTGTCCAAGTGCAACCTCATTGACTCTCCCGTCTGCAGGGTCTGTGAGCCACCGGACACGGTGTTCCACTGCTTCAGCGACTGGCCCAGACTGGATCCTCTTCTTAACACACTGCATGGTATTATCTGTAGCCTTGGCTAGCCTTTTTATTTTAGGCTATTCGTCAGGAACAATGCACATTGATTACTTTTCTAGTTGGACAAGCAAAAGAGGCCATTAGGAAGTCTCACAGACTGAAAACAGATGGAAGAGACATCACCACTGTGAGCTTGTTTAAAGCACTAGTAGAGTCTCGAATCAGACTAGAATATGAATTTCATATAATGAGTGGCAATGTGAAAATTGTGAAAAAGAAATGGTGTGCAAATAAGGGTTTATTTGATATAATAGATGATGGTGAAATCATTGTTCACTAGTGAATAAGAAAATAATAACCCAATCTAATTTTCTTTTTTCTTTTATGGAGAAATGAAAACATGTAGGGAAGCTGTCTTCAATTTATCCAGAACTGTTTTCTAAGAAAGAGTCAAAAGTGTCTCTGTCTCTTATATTTCATATCTACATCTATATCTATCTATCTATCTATCTATCTATAGTCAGGCAGTGGAGAAGGGGACAGTTGCAGGTTATGTTGCTTTATTAAAACAACAGCAAACAAATCCAAATTGAGAAGCAGAAGCAAAGTCACTAAACAGGCTGAAGTCAGGTGATGTACAAACAGAGTTACTTGGGCAAGAGACAAAGACATAAACCATAAACCATAAACCAGAAACGTAACCATACACACAATCGCATAGACTCAGAAGGCTCGGTGTAGACATGTACGCAACACTGAGAGTATATTTCACAAAGAACTGGTAGAAAGAGAGGTGTTATAAACTGTGTGTGTGTGTAATTGAGTCCAGGTGTGTGCAGTCAGAGTGACGGTGAACATGAACATGAGAGAGTTTGTGATGGACGGTTGTTGTAGTCCTCTGCGGCCATGTTTTTAGGCCGCGTAGTACTCTGGGAGTTGTAGTCGGCGGCCATGATTGTAGGCCGATTTGTAAATAAATTACACATGAACATTGTAAAGCGGTTTATTGATTATTGCTTTCTTTACCACACTATTAAACAGAACACACACCTCTGTCCATCACACTGACCATACTGACTGATTGAGCTTTTTTCTTTAATTATCATGGATCAGCTGAGTAACACTACATATTAGTGTATTACTGTACTTACTGCACACACACACACACACACACACCCTCAATCTTCTGTCTCACACACACACACACACACACACCTGAGCAATCTGCACGTCACACACACACACACACACACACACACACTCCTGCTGTGATGGAGAAGGCTGTCAGGGCGAGTTCTCAGAATCTAAATGACGATGAGGAGATGTGTGAATGCCACCACATGCTGGATGGAGTGACATTTCTCAGCGGCTTTGAGATTTCAGTGCAGTGCAGAAAGCAAGAGGCTGCACCACACACACACACACACACACACACACATGCACGCATACATGCAACAAGCTTCAATTCACACACTCCTACATTAGAGAGGTATTTATAGCTGAGTGAGAGTCCGTCTGTATCACACAGCAGGAGGGAGCAAGCTTATTGTGTGTGTATGTGTGTGTGTGTGTGTGTGTGTGTGTTGGTCTGCACACTTTTTTTTATTTTACACAAAATTGCAGATATTATTTGAAACCTAAGAAGATTTTCTAGGATCAGAGGTTCAGGTTAGAGTTAGACAAATTAAATAAAATTAAATAAAGTACTGAAAAAAATAAATGGATTCAGACTAAAATCCCAGAGATAGTCTGGGAATAATGACATTACACACCTTCACATGGAAAATTAATCCCGGCGGAATAGGGCTAAAGACATGAAATGATGAGGGAAAAAAAACTAGACACAACTAAAAAATACAGGAAGAGTGTGTTTGTATACTGTATGTATATCACACATGCTGAATATCACACCATAATCATACAAATTAATCTGTAAAATGAAGAAAGGCAGGAAATTCCAGTAAAATTCCAGTAAAATTCCGGCAAATTATTCAGCAAAAAAAAAGAAGAACACTGAGGAAAAGTAGAAACAGCTGTAGGTAGTTAGGTGTATTATACAGTAATGTGTAAAAGGCAAGGCTTGGCCATGATGTGAATTTATTTTTCCCAGCATCCTCCTCCTCCTCTTCCTCCTCCTCTTCCTCCTCCTCTTCCTCCTCTTCTTCCTCTTCCTCCTCTTCTCCGTGTCGGAATGATGCCATGTTTTTAGCACTTTGTTTTGGCTGGGGAACAGCAGACTGGTTAAAATCCTTTAAAATAAATTCACGCTGAGCCACACAAACACTTATTTATTTATTTATTTATTTATTTATTTATTTATATGTGACTTGGCATGATTAGGGAAGGTATTTATTTATTTATTTTATTTATTTATGTTTGTTTGCTTGTTAGCCAGGATTTCAGTTGGCAATCAGTATGTTCTCTGAGTTATAAATTCTGATTTTGGTGTTACAAGCCCACATTAATTACGACAAATAAGCTTCACTCGCGCTACAGGCTGCTCTCTACTGAATGTTTCGAGTAATCCTGTAATAAACAGCTGAGACTCGACACACAGTCATCCAGCGTACAGTCTAGCAGCTCGCTCTGAGCGGTTTTAGACGTACCTTTGTTCACCTGTGTTTGAGGTAATATCATTAACCAGGGTTGCCAGGTTTCAGCAACATTGCCACCTCAGCTACACCTCAAAATCCACACAAGACCTGAATCAAGCCCAAGAAACTCAGGAATTGGAAAAGGGACACATTTTACTTCTGCAATAATAACTCTATAGAGCTGAAGGGGAAGAGAGTGTACTGCACCACCGTCACACAACATCTAGAAACACCAGCAAATCAACAGAACATCAGCTTATATCTGTCAGAAATGGACATATTTTAATTTGTTGGTCACTCAAAAGAGGTCATTAGTACTTCAATAGAGATAAAAAAAAAAGAATGGTCATAAAGTACTACATCTAGACTCAGGGTATAAAATTTGGTCTAGATATACCTCATCTACTTATAGACCATTATAATTTAATTAGGAGCGCTGTCCAAATTAAGAACAGCAGTGTGAGAAAAATACCGCTTTCAGGTGAGTCTTCAGTTCAACATTTCCATAAAATTACATCAAATTCATCTTCGTCTCTTTCCGTGTGGTCTGGACACACGTGTGGAAAGTTTTAGGAAGTGTGTGTTAGGTGGTGATGGGAATTTCCGGCTCTTTTCAGTGAGTCAGTGAGTGTACTCAACTCCCAAATGACTCACTGTCAGTTGTTCATTCAGCTCTCAATTATTTAAATTGGTTAATTTGAATGAAATCTACAGCGCGTCCCAAAAGTCTCTATACACAGGAGACTGTGTATCAGCACCGCGTCTGTTGTGTCTTCATCAGTGGATGTTCGTGGACGTCCACTTCTCGGTTTGGTTCTGCAACACTTCCAGTCTTTTTGAATTTGTTAATAAGTTTGGCGACAGTGTGGTGTGTGATGTGCTCACCATGTTTCCTGTTAAAGTCCATCGCAACCTTGCGACAGCTTCCTGATCCAGCCATGAGAATGATTTCAATACGTTCTTCTTCTGTCAAAGGCATTCTTAAAGACTATCTGAAAAAAAATAAATAAAAATAAACTAAGTATGAAAAATTATGGAAGACATTTTGCTAAAAAGTGTTAATTTCCCCTCTGTATGGAAACTTTTGGGACACCCTGTAGTGTTGTACTTTGCGTTATGTTTGTTATAGTTTCTGTCTAAATGCATGTAAAATCAGCAAGGTTCCACATAATTACACTGATAAATAAAGCAATTATTCCTGCATTAATATTTTTCTACCTGCTGTGTCTGTGCTAACTTTCATTAAAGTGAAAGCTGAAGAAATTTCTGTCCATCCTTTATAACAAGCAGCAGTGCAGTCGGGCCGTCACGCTGCCTCAGACACACACACATTAACATTCTCACTGACTCATGTTCAACTGAAGTCTGTTACTTTGATATAAAACTAAAATTGCACACTGTTTGATTTTCATCTTTATCAGTTTCCATACAGAAACCTAGCTGCATAAAGACCTGGGGTGTTTCTTCCTCCTGGAATAAGTACACTTAATCTAGAACCCTACAACAAAGTGTATCCCTATCAGAAAGATTTCTGAACTAGAACCCTTAAGGAAGCTAAGGAACCCTTAACTATATAAATAAGCAGGTCATGTGACCAACTGAGAATCAAATTCATTCAGAATTACTTCATACTGCTTCATTTCTAGAGCACACAAACTTTCAGGAACCTAGAAAGGATATTTAAGAAGTGGGAACTTTAGGCACAGGTTCAGGAACCTTTTCAGGAACCTCAGCACACACTGATGAATTTACAGTGAGAGTGTCACAGTACCAATTTGTTTCATCCTCATTTTCAAAGTTAAAAGATCTCTCTCTCTCTCTCTGTCTCTCTCTCTATCAGCTACCAACATTCACCTAAAATGTCGATTCAAAGAGTCACCTCAAAGAGTCACCTCAAAGAGTCACCTCAAAGAGTCACCTCTAAGAGTCGCCTCTAAGATTCACCACAAAGCTTCAACTCAAAGACTTGACTCATTCAGAAAAAGACACCTCACTCGTGTTAGGACATGTGAGAGCCGAGACGCTTTTTCCTGGAATATGAAACGACAATGTTTTAGCACCTGTCAGGGACTTTCTTCAGAAACTCAGAACGATTAACTCTCTGTCCTGCTGTATTTGATTAACAGCATTATTAGAGATTCATCAATACTAATGAATTTACAGCAAGAGCATCACGTGATCAATTTCTCTTGTCCTCATTAAAAAAATCAGCTCTTCAGATACGAGTCAGCTCCCAATGCTCACCAAAAAGAGTCACTGAGTCTTCAAAGAGTTGATTCAAAGAGTCTGCTCAAAGAGGTAACTCACAGAGTCAACTCAAAGTCAACTGAACAAGTCAACTCAAAGAGTCAGCTGAAAGAGTCGACTAAACGCATCAACTCAAAGAGTCAACTGAAAATGTTAACTCAAAGAATCAGCCCAAAGAGTCAATTCAAAGAGTCAGCTCAAAGAGTCAACTGAACAAGTCAACTCGAAGAATCAGCTCAAAGAGTCAGCTGAAAGAGTCAGCTGAAAGAATCAGCTGAGAGAGGCAACTCACAGAGTCAGCTCAAATATTCAACTGAATGAATATGTCAACTCAAAGAGTCAGCTGAAAAAGTCAACTCAAATAACCAGCCTAAAGAGTCAACTCAAAAAGTCAACTCAAAGAGTCAGCTCAAAGAGTCAGCTGAACAATTCAACTCAAAGAATCAGCTCAAAGAATCAGCTGAAAGAGTTAACTCAAAGAATCAGCTCAAAGAATCAGCTGAAAGAGTTAACTCAAAGAATCAGCTCAAAGAGTCAGCTGAACAATTCAACTCGAAGAATCAGCTCAAAGAGTCAGCTGAAAGAGTTAACTCAAAGAATCAGCTGAGAGAGGCAACTCACAGAGTCAGCTCAAATATTCAACTGAATGAATATGTCAACTCAAAGAGTCAACTGAAAATGTTAACTCAAAGAATCAGCTCAAAGAATCAGCTCAAAGAGTTAACTCAAAGAATCAACTGAACAAGTCAACTCAAAGAGTTGGCTGAAAAAGTTAACAACTTATTAAATTACAACTTTTAAAAAATATAAAAAGTAATCAAATAAAAATAACTGCAATAAAGAAAGTGTACAACAACACAACATTCAACACACACACACACACACACACACACACAGAAGACTATGTGTGACAGGTCCGCAGGCTCGGATATGCTGTTTTATTATTTTTTTTCATCTTTGTCCAATGGTGGGAATAAACAACTTTTTTCCCCTCTTGTCAACAATCCCAAGCACCTAGTCAACCTGTCACGCTCCAGAGTGTGTCCTCTGGCTGGAGTATGGGGAGAACTACAACACACACACACACACACACACACACACATGCGCACACACACTCATATGGTCGTTCACTCGTCCACATGCTGGCCGGGGCAGAGTGGCGAAGGATGGATGTGTGTCATGCTGTCCAGAGCGAATGTATTTTGTGTTTTTTTGTGTGTTTTCACGCAGGAACCTCCAGCGTCTGTCACAGGCGATCCATCGTGCAGTGTGTGATGATGATTATTGTGTTGTTCGGCTTGGTTTAGCCCTGCAGCTTTTCTCTCTCTGTCCCTCTCTCTGTCTCTCTCTCTCTCTTTTCCCCTTTCTTCATTGTGATTGTTGTTTTCTGTGGGAAAATGAAGTATGAGCTGTCAAATGGTATAACGTTTGGATTTTTTCAGCTGATATCTGCGCTTTGTGTTTTCACAATTTATCTCGGGACTTTTTTTTTTCCAGAGGCTTGTTCTGAAATGCTGGGGAAAAAAAAAACAAAAAAAACAAAAACAACACAGAGGACAGAAAAGATGTGATGAAAGCCGTGTGAAGCCTTTGTTTTTGAGAGCTATCTGTGTGTCAGAAATGTTTTATCGTTAATTGTTTATTGTCACATGTTGTTTGTGTAGTATAGAGTGCAGTAGCTCTATAATATTTAAGAGATGTGTAAATGGGGGGAACAGTGACTCTCACACCCCTGACAGCGTTTAATTATCCACCTGTTTTCTGCTAACCCTTCATTAACAGAGAATATATATATATCTATATATAACACACACACATGGTGTACGCAGTGGCTTGGTGTATTCAGGTGTGCTTGTGTCTTTCCTGTAGTGTGTCATCACACCTCATTGTGTTATTTTAATACAACAGAAAGAAACAGAGACTAAAAGAGAGAAAAATAAAGATTGTAAGGGGGAAAATAGATGTGATAGAGAGAATACCTGAGCAAGTCTTTAAAAATAGTGACAGACTGAAAGAGAGACAGTAAAAGGGAGAGACTGTTCAATGAAAAAGCGGATAGACTTAAAAAGAGAGAAACTAAAAAAATAGAAAAACGTAAACACACAAAATATATACAAATCTATTAAGAGAGAATGAACAAAGAAGAAAAAAGAAGCTAGAGAGAGAAATCTTGAAACACTTTGAAAGAAAGAAAATAAAGAGTGATAAAGACAAACTGAAAAAGAGAAAGACTTTAAAATCGGTTATGAGAGAGACTATGAAAATAGAGATGGAAAAACAAAGAGGAAAAGAGAGAGAGACTGAAGAAAAGCAGAGACTAGAATAGAGAGACTGAAAAAGAAAGACTGAGAGAGACTGTAAAAGAGAGATACTGTGAGATTGAGAGACTGAAAAGAATAGAAAGTGCAATTTAGGTAACTAACATCAGAAGATGAAATGGAAATGATCATGAAGCGTTCTGTCTATCTGTGGTGAAAAAACTCAGAATGAAAAAGCAGAAGAAGAGAAGTGGACTCAAAACCCCGGGATGAAACTGAATGCTAATTAATCTGATTTAATCAGTTTGTTCACTTTCTTGCTTCTGCTTGTGGATGTAAGTTGAAATGATAGAAGTGATGGCTAGCCTGCTAGCTAGCTCGTATCTACAGCGAGAAGTGTTAGGCTAACACACGTTAAGTTGCTAACTCTTTACTATTAGCTATGAAGACATTGGCCTGCTGAGTTTAAGAATAATCAGCGCTCAGGCAGTCGAAACATCAATCACTTACAGTTCTTCAGAATTATAGTTTATTATATTTATTTTATATTAGTAGTAAATAATTAGACATTTTTGTTAACATTTTTGTACATTTTTAAGTTATTTTATTTATTTATTTATTCGTTTGTGTTACGATCACCAGCTGGAGTGCCCATGAACTCCACTAGAGGGCACTCCACCCCGGACTCTTGCCATTGTTCTCTGGACTCCATTTCCCATGTGTTCCTTGCCCCACCTGTGATCTTGTCATGTGCTACCCTTGTTTGTGTGTCATGTTCTCATTGGTTGGTTTTCTGTATAAAAGTTGCTCACACATGCTCCTAGGTTGCTGATTATTGTGTGTATAGCCATTCCTAGTTTACCTGTGTTTTGACCCTTGGACTGTTTTCCTCGTTTTTGATTGTTTGCTGCCTGCCCTGACCATTGCCTGTTTTGACCATGTTTGTAAATAAAGCCTTGCATTTGGATCCCCAACTCCGTTGTCACGACCCCTCTACGTTACAGTTTGTTTGTTTGTTTGTTTTGTTCATTTGTTTTTTAAAATTTATTCTTAATTCCTTGTGTATATAGTTCTTGTTCAGTTGTTTTTTTTTGTTGTCGTATTGTTTATTAAAGTGTTTTGCCCCTTTCCAAGATAATGAAGTATTAATTCTGTTCATTCTTGCATATCAAATAATATGATTGATGTGGGTGTAAATTGTCACTTAGGGCCCCTGAATGTCCAGATTGTGAAAGAGAGAGAGAGAGAGAGAGAGAGAATTTTTTAAAAATATTATTCTGATGTTACAATATATTACTTCTTAAATTGTTGTAACTTCAGAAACACAAACGATTAAAAACCTCCAAGAAAGAAAAACCCAAAACAATCCAATAATCCAGTATTAGAAAAGGGAAAAGAAACAAAAACAGCTTAGTAAAATAAAGGATAAACACGATTAAAAATTTAATAGTAAGCAACTGTACATGATACTCCATTTATCCCCCAAATACACATAAACACCGGCAGCTTCTCCACTAAAGCACAGTGTAGTATTTATGCTCACACTGAGCCCTTAAACATCGCTACCACATCCACTGCACCACATCCTCACATCTGATTCTTCCTTCTTTTCCAGATTGCTAATTTTGCTGCTCCAGATAAAAAGTTTAGCAGGACTAGAGCATTTTTCCATCTTGCTGAATAACACTGAAAAGAGAACGTGCTACCTAGAACTGAGAACCAGTGCTCCAGCAGTGAGAATCGGGTTTTCAGCCATGTGTGCTCTACACCGAGATGGAAAAGAGACTCAACCTCCAAACAGAAAGGCCAGCCCTTCCCACTGCTAGGCTGGAGGGAGAGAATATAAATAGAGAGAATATAAAGAGTAAACTGGAGATACTGCTAAAAAAACTGTAAACTGGAGATACTATTAAAGAAAGACTCTAAACTGGAGATACTATTAAAGAGAGACTGTAAACTGGAGATATTATTTATGAGAGACTGTAAACTGGAGATACTATTAAAGAGATTAAACTAAAGAGTCTATTAAAGAGAGATTAAATTGGAGATTCTTTTAAAGAGAGACTGTAAACTGGTGATACTATTAAAGAGAGACTGTAAACTAGTGCTACTATTAAATAGACACCGTAAACTGGTGATTTTTATTAAAGAAAGACTGTAAATTGGAGATACTATAAAAGAGAGACTGTAAACTAGTGCTACTATTAAATAGAGACCGTAAACTGGTGATTTTTATTAAAGAGAGACTGTAAACTGGTGATACTATTAAAGAAAGACTGTGAGAAACTGTGAAAAGAGAGACTGTAAAAGAGAGAATGAAAGAGTCTATAAAAGAGAGGTTGTAAACTGGAGATACTATTAGAGACTATTAAAGAGAAAGACTGAAAGAGACAGTAAAACAGAGACTGTGTAATGGAGATTCCCTTAAAGAGAGATTGTAAAGTTAAAATCTGTGGAACTGAGACTGTAGAAGAGAAAAGAGAAAATAGCCAAAACAGGGAAAATTAGAGAGAGTGAAAGAGAAGGACTGAAAAAACCAGAGAGACAAAGTGGCAGAATGTGAAAATGTCTGCTTTCTGTAGGAAGGCCAGTTAGGAGAAACATCTCTCATCCAGATGTAGGAACTTTATGTATTTGTGTTTGTGTATGTGTGTATGCAATTGTTGAACAGAAAGTCCTGAGGCAGCACACAAACATCAAAACAACAAACATCATGCTGAAGATAATGTTCACATTGTTCTTGCATCATTTATTACACACACACACACACACACGTCTGTGAGAAGAAGCCCTGAGCAGGAAGTCCACTGATTCTGACAGCCGGGTGTGAAATGCTCCATTAGGCCTGGTGGGAGTCAGCTCAGTTCTCCAGTGATGAGTCCCAAACGTCTGCTTCCATAAAATACCAGCCTTATGTAAATACCCCCTAACTGTGTTATATCCTTCCCCTCTTCCCAAAACATCATAGTGTCCAATCGCTGGTACACGACCCATGCATGGAGTTACGCTCGATCACTAACTCATGTTATACCAAAGACTTTGATATGGTGAAGTTTTTTCTGTAAGGAGACATTTATGTAACATTTATGGAAGGAGTCTCCAGCGTCAGCGCTTTGTAACAGTCAGAGGTAAAGCTGTAACTTTAAGTTTTCTGACGTCTTCAGGACAGAGGAGTTTACGCTTCTTTGTGGTTTCTCGGTAACATGCGTAACAAGCTGCAGTTTTTTTGTCTTATTAACTTTAATGATTGTTTGTATCTGTTATAACTTAAATGAAACCCAGGAACTAATGTGTTCCACAACATTAAATGGAGCTATAAATGGATAAAAAGTATGACATGGCATTCTTTAAGAAATAAGAACTTGTAATTGTTGGGAAATTGCTGTGGTATAAGAGGAAAAACAGTGTGAGCTGCATTACACCAAACGGATGTTAATTATTTTCCCAGTCAGAGAAACTACAGTGGAAAAGCAAGGAACCCAGAACTATCTGGAGAACTCTTGAGGAAGCCATTATTCTAAGAGTGTGCCTGAGAAATCCTGAGGTTCTATCAGATGTACTAAGTCATGCCGCGATTTTAGTGCCCAAGACTGACAGTAAGAGTTTATGATCAATCTCTAATGTGAAATGGAGGACTATCACATATGAGATATCAGCCGCTCCCAAGCCCAGGTTCCTGCCAAAGCATCTTTATCGATTTGTTCTCTCTTTATCTTTGCTTACTGCTTGGCACCCTCCCTGAAATGTACGTATCTGGCCTCCGCTGTCCATCATTGTGCAGTTGTGCGTGTCATGAATTACCCCTCCCAGAGTGCATTGCAGTTCCCAGAGCATAGTGCTCTGCTTGTTTATTTTGATTTTGTTCGGTCCTCCCTCTCGTGTTCATTGGTTTGTTGTATTATCTATGTAATCAAAGCAGAATCAGAATATACTGTGATCAGAGATACACAGACATGTGTCAGAATAATAGCTGCTGTGGACGTCTAGCATACAACACAACATGTCACAAATTGATGTACACGCATGGAACAGTGCCACAGGTGAAGATACAGAGACAGATCAGACTTTGCAAGTTCAGAGACAACAACACATATACATACAATGTGAATAGTATGAACTGTACTTATAGTAGTGTGTACAAGTCTAATACAATACAGTATTAATAAATTATATATGACAACTGCACAGCATGAGTATCAGTCCACAACCCAGAAAACATCATTGGTCTTGGTTGATGAGGTTGATAGGACAAAGGAAGAATCTTTTGTGGTGAGGAGCTCTCTTGGTGCTGATGGTTCAGTAGCACCTGCCTGATGGTAGCTTCTGGAATGGGTAGTTAGAAATTTTCTGGTGCTATGTCCTTGCTTTGGCAGTGAAGAGTTTGCTGATGAGCAGGCATCTGATGATCTTCTCAGCATTACAGATTACTCATTGTAATACTTTCTTTGACTGAGAAGAAGAGGAGGAGAAGAGCCACACAGTGATGGAGGATGTAAGGATGCTCCCAAGGATGGCTGAAACTGAACAATTATTGGTTGAGATACACTGAGTTTCCTCGACTGCCTCAGAAAGAACATCCTTCATTGTGCCTTCTTGACTATGCATGTGATATTCTCCTTCCATTTAAGGTTTGTTCATAATGGTGGAGTCCAGAAATCTGAAAGATTCAACCATTGGCCTCTGCGGAAGTTGATACATGTCCCAACAGTTTTGAGAGTGTTCAGCTCCAGGTTGTTGTTCTCACACCAGGCTATGAGTCGTGCTGCTTCCCTGACATAGGCAGACATGTCACTGTCCTTTATGAGACCCAGTACGATGGTGTCATCTTCAAACTTGATGAGCGTTGGACAGAAATGCAGTCACTTCAGTCATGTATAATGAATAAAGTAAAGAAGAGACTATGCACCTTTACGGTGCAGCAGTGCTGATTGATAGCATCTCTGACAGTATAGGTCAGATCCACACATACTGTCTCCTATCTGTCAGGAAGTTGGAAATCCACTGACAGATTTCAGGTGGGACTTCTGACGAGACGGGACCAGCTGAAGAAGCTTGGGATGTAGTTGTTCAGGGATGAAGTATGGTATAGAAGGCATAGCTGATGTCCATAAAAAAGGATTCTGGCATAGACTCCAGTATTGTCTTAATGGTCCAGGACGTAGTGGAGGCCCATGTTGACTGTCCTCCACTGAGCGGTTGGTCCTACAGGCGAACTGCAATGGATCCCCTGTTAATCAGAGTGACTTGTGAATCGTAGGGAATCATGGGTGTCTGTGAGCTCAGGTATGTGGAAGAGGGCAGATAGCACTTTCCTCGCAGTGTTACACGCTGCCCTGTGACGCTGCCGTGTGTGGCAGCATGAGTGACAGTTTGAAATGATGAGTTTGGCTTCATGTGTCTTGGAGGAAGCATTTGTTAGCCTTCATCCTCCCCGGTTGGTAGCTGTTGTATGATAGGAAAGAGCTGATTTTTGGGTGGGAATTGGCAGATGATCAAATTGTTGTTCCCTGTGTTAGGTCTGAGCTCGGAAAAAATAATGTGGAACAACTTATAGGAACACTTAAAACTTACTGTGCTCCTTTCACTGGCTGAATTTATGGCACTTGTAAATAATTTTGAGTATAGCCATATTGGAAGTTGCTTCTGTGATATATGATTGTATATTACTATGTATTTTTTTTCTATTTCTGTTCGATTTATTTATTTATTTTCACTTATTTTCCCCTCTCTACGGAGAGGAGGGAAGTTTTTCTTAATGTGTTAACTGCTGTTGCATCTTTAATTGTTGTTGTGTTTTTTGCTGCCTTCTTGGCCAAGTCACTCTTGTAAAAGAGATTTTATCGCAATGAGTTTGTTTTTATCCTGGTTAAATAAAGGTTACAAATTGGGAAGAAAAATGGTGGGAAAAATGATAAAACCTCTGCCATCTTAAAGAAAAAAGTTTGCATGTTAAGTTTCAGCGGCGTGAAATTTCCATCAGTTCCCCAATAAGAGTCCTGAACTCTTAGATAGGACCTTAAACATATCATACATCTGCATTTGAACATTTTACTCTATAAAACTCATCAGTAAGACTTGGCATCTAACACACACACACACATACACACACACACACTTGACACTTAGTGGAGAACATCTGAAGTCTCAACCAACCTGATTATTACACAGGCACTTCACTCTTATGTAAAATGATGGCTGTGGTCCAAACTGAGGAGGCGGCTGGCTCGTTGTGCAGATTCTCCTTACTGCCGAGAGGGCGGATTGCACACACACACACACACACACACACACACACACACACAGAAGCAGCAGGACTCCTTCCAAATGTTTGGAAACCACTGAAAATTCTGAAGACAAGCAACAGGACAATCACACGAGCACCAGCCGAACTACAGATTAAGCTTTAATTACATGCTGGTTGGCTTAAAACATTATGTGTTGTGCTGTTATATTAAAATACTGAGTGACAGGGTGGTGTGATGAAGCGGAGTTACTGTTACCACTCCGAAGCTGATTATTTTCCTATAACAGCATGTCCCCAAGTGTTTTATTCCTCAGTTGAGATATATTGCTAAGATCAAGAAGATGCTATCTAAGCAGGATCTGGAATCTGTTATTCACACATTTATAAGATCAAGGTTGGACTACTGTAATTCCCTTTATTTGGGGTTGTCTAAGAATGCTCTAGATCGCCTGCAAATGGTGCAAAATGCAGCGGCCAGACTTTTGACTGGCACTAGGAAACGTGAGCGCATTACTCCTGTGCTTGCCTCTCTTCACTGGCTGCCAGTCAATTTCTGCATTTGTTTTTAAAGCTTTGCATGGGCTTGCTCCACCATACATATGTGATCTCCTTAGTCTGTACACTGCCCCAAGATCTCCTCGATCATCAAGTCAATTACTCCTTTCAGTCCCACGTTCACGTTCCAAAACCAAGCGTGACCGGGCTTTCTCAGTCCCAGGCTCTGGAATAGTCTCCCTTTTCATATAAGATCATCCTCCTCTATTGCTTTGTTCAAATCCTCCTTGAAGACGCACTTTTATTCTTTATCTTTTAATTCAGTCTGAGCCTGGAAAATGTCCATTTGTCTCTCGGTATTTTGTACTGTTAAATGTTTTTGTGTATAGATTTGCTTTATACAACTCGTACAGCACTTTGGTTTCAACTTCAGTTGTTTTTAAACGTGCTTTATAAATGAATAAACTAAACTAAACTTATGCCACAGCAAATTACCAACAAATAAATTTTTTTATTAGTTAAAGAATGAAAAGTCATACTTTTTATTTGTTTGTAGTTACATTTAATGTCTGTGAAACAAGTTAGTTCCTGTTCTCACTTACATTATAGCAGCTATAAACAGTCGTTCCCTCACCAGCCTCTCTTTATTCTCTCGTGAAGTTAATAAGACAAAAAAATTGCAGCTTGTCATGTTAGGGAGAAACCGCAAAGCGTAAACAAAGTGTGAAGATGTCAGCAAACTTAACATTGCAGCTTTACCTCTGACTGTTACAAAGGGCTGACACTGGAGACTCCTTCCATAAATGCTACATAAACATCTCCTTACAGAAAACTTCACCATATTATCAATTATCCATGTTTATTAATTAGCTGTTAAAAGCTATATAGAAACAATAACGTATTAGAACGAGTGCATTAATATAAACCTGTGATGTGAAGCTGCACTACTGTCAGAGCTGCTGACCAATCACAATCCAGAATTCAACAACAAACTGAATTGCCAAAGAGACGTGGACACTGATGAGGCTGCTGCGGAGACAGGAAGCAGGAACCCTGCAGTAAGTGAGCAGAGCAGGAAGTGTTGATCATGAGCAGGAAGTCTCTCCTCTGACTCTGATACCTGAACTGTCTCTGCGCTCGGCCAAAGCGACAGCGTTGCTCTCACAGCTCGCTAAATATTAACCTCCTGCAGGTTAAATCTAGTCGTCCAGGTGAATGCGGCCATTCTGGGACAGACGCCATGCCGCACGCTGAGAGCCATGATGGATGAGCTGCGGCTCAAACCCAGCCGAATGAAACTAAATGAGAGCTGACAGCAGAGCAGCGGGAAAATGGTCCTCCTCTCACGCGGGGGTTTGAGGTGGATTCGATTATAAATACCACATCATAGATAAACATGTGAAGGATGAGATGAGCTCGGAATATCACACAGAGGAGAGAGAGATGTCTGGATTTCTACAGCAAGTAACAGCACACAGTCAGGAGTCAGGAGTCAGTGTTCCAAGTCACGATTCAGGAAATACAGTCAGGACTTTGAGTCACGATTCAGGAAACAGAGTCAGAGCTTTGAGTCACGATTCAGGAAATAAAGTTAGGACTTTGAGTCACGATTCAGGTAATATAGAGTCAGCTCTCTGAGTCACAATTCAGGAAACAGAGTCAGAGCTTTGAGTCACAATTCAGGAAATATAGCGTCAGTGCTCTGAGTCACGATTCAGGAAACAGAGCTAGAGCTTTAAGTCATGATTCAGGAAATACAGTCCATGCTCTGAGTCTTGATTCAGGAAATAGAGTTAGTGCTCCGAGTCACGTTTGAAGAAATAGAGTCAGTGCTCCAACTCATGATTCAGGAATTACAGTCAGTACTTTGAGTCACAATTCAGGAAATAGAGTCCATGCTCCAAGTCACGATTGAAGAAATAGAGTCAGTGCTGCGAGTCACAATTGAAGAAATAGAGTCAGTGCTGCGAGTCACGATTGAAGAAATAGAGTCAGTGCTGCGAGTCACGATTGAAGAAATAGAGTCAGTGCTCAGGAAATAAAGCAGAAACAATATAATATAATAAAAATATGAAAAAGGAAAAGGGGCACTATAAACGAACATTTTTCATTCATACATCTTTATATTTTCATGGTTTTGTGTCCACTATTATTAATACACACTCTATATTAATACACTTGGTTTCTGTAGTTATGTTCGTTTATTGTGCCCCTTTTTCTCTTTTCATATGTTTATTATATTATATCGTTCCTGTTTTAGTTTCCTGTTTGCTATTTAACCTCAGCATACGGCATGATGGTCAACATCTGTTGTAATTAAGTGCTAATCATTTCTGAAATAATTCAACATAATTATGTAACAGAAGGGCGGTGATCACCGTGTCTTAGTAAAGCATGGAGACTCCCTGATGGTTTCAGTCCTTCGTGTCCCAAATGTCCCTCAGACCCCCATATAGCTTTACGGTAGAAATAAAATCAGCAGACTGCAGCAGCAGATCTATACTTTTAGTCTTGAATTATAATCTGATGTATCATAAAAAAGCAACAGTTAAAAAAATACTAAAACTTAGGATAATAATAGTAATAATATACAAAATAGAAGAAGGTAAATGTTCAAATAAATGTCTAATAGCACCTAATATACTGTATTTATATATTAATATAAATATGAAAAATGTATTTAAAACAAATGCCAGTTCCTGATGAGCTCCTGATTAGTCTCACTTCGAACCGTACAACAGACTGTTCCACGTAGAATCATTTTACAATGATTAGAAACCTTAATCATCCAAAAAAAGGTTAAAATTGGTTAAGAATTTTTTTTTGTTAACAGTGTGATTTACTGAGTGGTGTATTGTGTGTATTGTTTTTCTTTTTTGATAAAATAAATTACTTTTACGCATGCTACAGCAACTAAATGATTAAACAATTAAACACAGATGGATAAAATTATAATTAAATAATCACAGAGCTCAGAAAATGGACGTTGACGCTTCAGTGATGCTGTGACAGAAGGTTTGTTTTTGAACACAAAAGATGAGTAGATTGTATTCAGCATTCTCTGAAAGACTAAAGGACAGATTATGTCCATGAAGAACATTACAATGTCACGTTGAAAGAAGACAATAAACGCTTTTTGTGGAGCTGGAAACGCTTAGGAAGGGAATACAGCTCGCCATTGACCATGAGGCAAATTCTTTTATTGAATTTTTTTATGAGTGAGCACACATTCATGTCTCAAATGGGTTTGAGCTGTTAGCAGGTCAGAGTCTTGATTTCCAAGCACCGATCTTTACAGGATTTACATCCTTCCTGATCAGGGAAAATCTCTCATTAATATTTCTAGAAATTCTTCACAGGTGGGGAGGAAAGACAGGAATAATGTGTGTGAGACTTTAAATTAAAAATATCAGCAACACGGGTGGAAAATAATAAAAAATTCAAATATCAAGGTTATTGGTCCACCTGGTTAAACAGTGTAAGAGCGAGCGTATAATTACACCACAGCGCTGCTGAGATCTGCATTCTGATTGGTCAGAAGGTGTTGATTAATTCTCTATAACAGCAGCTCTGACAGTAGTGCAGGTTTATATTAATGCGCTCGTTCTAATACGTTATCGTTTCTATAGTAACAGCTCATTCACAGGGACGTGTACAGCAAATGCTTCACATAAACGCATTAAAAAAATCATTGATATGGTGAAGTTGTCTGTAAAGTCATAAATTTATTTAACATTTATGGAAGGAGCCGTTTCTATAGTAACAGATCATTCATGGTGACTCGGAGCGCTGGCTGTATTTCCTGAATCATGATTAATTTACTTCAAAAGAAATAAAAAAACAAAGGCATCGTGTTTTTTTTTTAGAATATATGATGATGTACAGGACTTAAATCACCACCTCTTTTTATGATTCCTCAGGTTCCAGATACACTGACGCTCAGGATGAGAAGCAGAAGAGAAATGTCTGGTGTCTCACGGTGTGATGAAAACCTCTGGCAACTGATCCACTTGCATGTCGTGGATCTGATGTAAGGCAGCGTCTGACATTCCCACTTTGGGAGAGTCACGTGTAGAGATATGATCCAATCCCTCGTTAAAGTAACTCGCTAAATGCCGTATTTATTCTCCCAGAAGAACAGAGCAGCTAGGAGTCTCTCTGACTCTCTGATTTTTCCCACTCTCATTCCGATTCCTGTTATAGATTCCTGACTATAGTTGAGAGTACGATGTGTTCACTTTTGCACTTATGCTTCTAATTCATGAGGTAAAATTAAGTGTGCCAGGAATTTGTTTGGATCACTGGTTTGGATCAGCTAGTTTGGAACACAAGGCTCCCGGACGCTTTTGGCCCATTCGCTGGTCCTCAGACCAGAAGGACTGCAAGCGCCAGTTGGCTACAGGTTTCAGAGACCACAAAATGGACTTTTTGAATTTTAGTTTTTTGAATTTTAGTTTTTTAAAGATGAGACACTACAGGTGACGAGGGTAAAAAAAAAGATATAACAATTAATCTTTGATATCAGTGTTTTTTTATATTTAAAAATGTACATTTAATTCTGCAAATGAGTCTTCGTCCAAATAGTTTGACATAAAAGAGAAATACTTTTACAGAAATGTTTTAGGAAATAACTTCTTTATTGTTTACTCAAGAAATTACAATGTGCTATTATAAAAATATATATTTTATGCCATTTTCAATATACATCATATGTCATACATATGTTGTATATATTATTCACTGTTATTTTTGCACCCCTGTTGTTATTGCTCCTTTTATTATTATTATTATTATTATTATTATTATTATTATTATTATTACTCTTTTTGATGTACATATCTTTATTTAATATTCAGTATGTTTTTTGTAGGTTTGCAATTCTGCTTTTAATTTTTTAATCTGTTCTTTATTGCTAACAACAATTTCCTTCATGGAATTAATAAAGTCTATCTATCTATCTAGCTATATATAATCCAGTGTAAATCCAACACATTCCTATGTATTGAGCTTTAAATTAAGGATCGATTTCATGAATGCAGATAATCTAGAAACGAACTCTTTGGTTCTGTATAAAGAAAAAGGATTTTGAGAAAAACTGTAGAAAATACAATGTGGTTTAATGTGTTTCACTCTAGTCAGTGAGGTTTATAAGGTTTATAAAGGAAACTGATGTGTAAATCACAATGACAAATAAATTGACAAATAAATCTGGAAAAGAGCTTTTCAGAGATATATGAGATGAGGTCATTGTGAAATGGGCGGAGCTTAAAGCCTTCATGAAAGAGAATATGGTGAAGATAAGGCAATGGTTGAAAAACGGTGAAATAAACAGTTTTCTGTTGAGTTTTGATATTTTGATTACTGCAGTTGAAGAGAAGACTTGTTATAGATGCAGTTTATCTGAAAATCTGAAAAATTCAGATGCAGTGTTCGTTTCTGTCTGTAGTGTCTCTAATTAAGAGCTTTACAAGCACATTTTCAGCCCTGAAACCAAACCAAACCAAACAGCAAATGAACCAAATGTATCAGTTTCACTCTGATTCAGTCTAAAAGCAGTCATTTAATTATTATTGGTAATGATAGAGAACAAAAATTTAGTGAGCTTTCACACCTATTATTATTATTATTATTATTATTATTATTATTATTATTATTATTATTTTGCTGTTTCATTTTGGTTTGCTTTCACATCGCACATAATTAAAAGAACCAAAAAGCAGACATTTTCACACATGACTGAAAGCCACAGATGGCGAAACAATACCTTACTGTAACTGTATTTTTTTCATCAGCTTTCATTTCATCTCATTTTACTGCAAACAGTTGCTACATTCACAATTGTGTGTGTCTTTCAAAGGTGTGTGTGGGCGGTCAGGTCAGACAGCGAGCGCCAGCAGCTCATTTACAGAGTGAATAAAAGCTGGCGACAAACACACAAGCAAATATTTATGCTCAAATGTCACATTGGGAAGTACAGAGTTGCCGTCAAAAGTACAAGTTCTGTAGCAATAACTGTGAGGAAGGAATGTAAATTAGCTTCAGTAATGCTTTGACATCAGTGTGTTCTGATTGGCTGAGAGCAGTAGTCAAGTCAATTCAAGTCAAGTCAAGTGGCTTTATTGTCATTTCAACCATATACAGTTAGTTAGTACACAGTGAAATGAAACAACGTTCCTCCAGGACCATGGTGCTACGTAAAACAAAACACAGAACTACAGGAGAGATTACAAATATTTACATAAAGTGCACAGTGCAAACATGTACAAATGGCACAAGACAGAACAAAACTATCAAAACACGACAATGGGCATGGTGAGTTACAGTGCAGCGCTGACTAGCACACAGTACTAATAAAAAAGTGAATCTTATGACAGTAGCGCAAAAGATTGACAAAATAAGTAAACATAAGGAGTAGCAGCCGGGTGGAGAGTATAAATATACAGTATATAATAAATATTTATAGCAGAAGAAATTGAATACAGGTGTGTGCAAAAATTGCAGAGAGGATGGGGTGATGCTCAGATGCTCAGTTGAGTGAGTGTGTGTTTTCAGTCCAGTAGAGAACTCGTACATATGGTGAGTCTTGAATAATTCGACACTTTTATGGCTTTTTCAAGTGCTACTGTAGCTGATCTTGAAAATTCATTAGTCTTGAGTAAGCGCTTTATCCTGGTAACGATGGCGGTGGATCAGGAGTCTATCCCAGGAAACACTGGGCATGAAGCGGGAATACATCCTGCATGCGACGCCAGTCCATCATACACACTTTAGTCTCATCAATCCATAGGGATGTTTCTGGGAGATGGGAGGAAACCTGGAGAACCCAGAGGAGAACCTGCACACAGATCTCCACACAGCCAGGAACCGAGCTCAGGATCACACTGGGAAACCTGGAGCTGTGATGTGATGTGATGTGGCTTTTTAAAGCAATTTGAAATTGAACTGTGTGAAGCTTCACTTACTGTAAGAATTATTAACCTCTGAATAATACATTCTTTCAGATTTGGTTTATTTTTGGTGGTTCAGCTTCCCAAAATATTTAATAAAATATATAAAGGGCATTTAAACACCATTAAGAGGGCTTTGCTTCTGGTAGTGCTAACTGTGCTTTGTGCTAATTCACGAACCGTGAGGCAATAGAAAGAAACTGGTGTTAAAAAAAGAAAACATAATTGTAATAAAAAAAACCCTGAATTATTAGAAAAAACATACATGATGTAACTAGACTGGCAAAAACCTCAAACTTGTAATGATCAAGGCGAGGACAGAAACTGGAAATTTATGCTACATTCAGCTTAAGGAGCAGTCGAATTAGGAATCAGGCTAAGAATCGCATTTTGTGAAAACATTGGCAAGAAAAGCAATTTGGACAGACAAAGAGAAATGAAAAAAAAGGAAGAGCAAGACAGCATGTAAATTATTATAAACTTATATATGACGATTTTACTTTTAATTATAGACAATGACACATTGACTGGGTCAACTCTTTTAGTAAAGGTATTTTTACAATGAAATAATTAACAATCAATATGGTGAAATACCACAGTACAAACAACTAACCAGTGAAGAACATAAAAATGTGTTAAAAACATATTTTCAAAAAACCTTTCAGAAAACACCTGAGATACAAAATGGCTAATTTCTGTAGGACGACTTCCGGATACGACTATTGTTAGATGTTACTACTAAAGAGTGTCCCATACATAACTGTCATCAAGATGAAACACCTTGTAATACAGTGCGAAAGATCAGTAGACATTTGGTCAAAAATTAAAAATATATGGCTAAACATAGATATTACTGTAAAGACAGTTATGTATGGGATACTTGATAGTGTACCACAAAATTTGCATGAATTGTACTGGTTAGTTGTTTGTACTGTGAACTGTAAAATATGGAAAACTAGATGTAAAATGGTTATCAACCAACGTAACAGATCTGCTGAAGTTGTTTTTAAACAAATTGTAAACCACTTAAAAGGCTTAAATACTATAACTGAAGATAGTAAAAAAAATTCCTTGGAAACACTTAAAAGAGTTAGGACTGAAGAACTGAAACACTTAAGATTTTAAATATTATACACTGTATTTTTTTTTCATTGCAAACTTTGCAAACATTTATTGTACACTTTCGTAAAAGAAATGCTTGGCAAGAAATCTGTATGTATTGTTGATAATCAGTGTAAATGCATGAAGTGAATTTTTCTTGACAATTGTAACACATTGAAAAAAATTTTCAATAAAGTTGATTTAAAAAGGAAAGTCTGAAGCTCAGCACATTTTCAATACAAAGTGGGAAACAATATGGACGCCTCCGTGAAGGGATTAATATGAACAATAACATGAGTTTATGATGTATTTTCTTTCTCAAAACAGTGAACTTTTTGGTCAGTGTTATAGAGTTAACCAACTAATATGTCTAAGTTGATTTAAAGTTAACTTACTGTTGACGTTACGTCATATGCTGAACTCAAGGTTGAGGAGCGTTGAAGAGTGTTTACTTTGGTTTTTTCCTAGTCTGAAGTTCCAAATTATGATCTTTAGTCGAACACAGCAATATACACAGTGTGATTAATTAATAATGAGATACGAGTGACATGGATAACTTACAAAAAATGATGAACGAACAGATGAGGAGAAAAAGGGAACCAAAACATCATCAAAAGCACACAGAAAACTGAGAACAAATGACATCTCGGCACCCTGACTCACGCGGAGAGGGGTAATGTGCAGGGCTGGAAAAAGTACAGAGAAACTGTACCAAAGTAAAAATATAAGTCCTGTTTCAAAATCTTTTAAACTCAGTTAAAAGGAAAAGTATGGAGCCAAAAATGTACTTGAGTGAAAGTCAGAAGATATCAACTTTTAAACATACACAAGTATTCAAGAGTAAAAATAAATATTTTTAGCTAACCACAAATGAACAACCCACACATTATTATTTATTATTTATTTACTTTTTGTGAAAAAGGCCCATTAGCACAGTTGTGTGCAGTTTTGTTTGACATAAAAAAGAAAAAAAATTCAAAGCATCTGGGCAAGAGAAAAATTTTAAAAAATGATGGCGGTTGAGATTTTTAATGAGTACTCTGAAGGTCAAAAAATGAAAATGTAAAGAGATAAGAAGTTAGTGTTTTCTCTTGGAAATTTATTTAAGCAAAAAATATACAGTAGTATTCATTTTCAATAACACTTGAGGAAAGTACTAACTTTTAAAATAGTGATTAAGTACAATCAAAAGTACAACTACTCAGGTATTTTCCACTCCTGGTAATTTATGACAACAAGGTTGTAGGTGGTTTTTGTCGTTTCATGCACTTCCTGTGTTATTCCAGTTCTTTAGCTAATATGACGTTACAATAGCCGAGAGAGAGAGAGAGAGAGAGAGAGAGAGAGAGAGAAATTGTATTTTTTTTAAATGGTATTTTTCAGTTGAAGGCTCCATTATCGAAGGTAGTTTACATTTATGATCATGATTATATTATAAGATAATTATAGCATTAGTCCTGCAGTCTAGAATGCAGTGTTACTGTAATTATGCTATAATTTGATGATCATCAGTTTGGATAATAGCTGCTATTGAAAATCTGAAAAAGAGTAATTTCAGCTATTACATAAAAGAGTTTGAGAAAGACCAAGGAAAGGTGAGGAGATATATAAGTTATTGACAAAGAAAGAGAGAGGGGAAAAAATCAGAAAATATAAAGTTGCCTTAGGGAGCTGAGATGAACTCCCTGAGGATAGGCTAGAAAATATGGAGTGGAAATGGAGACAGAATGGGAAAACACATCCGTTCTGATCCTGGAGAATGTTCTTGATTTACCAGTACAAATTACAACAGCAGATGAGATTACTCCATCAACCCAAGCACTTTCCCATTACAGTGAAGCCTGTGCAGAACATGCCTGATCGTAACTATGTGCAAATTTAGAACTGTTACAAACAACACCTGTAAGAAATAGAAACAAAAGAGTGGAGAAAAAAACAAAGGAAGACAAAAGTAATAAACTGAAAATTATAAATGAGAGAAGAGTTCGATTTTTATGCAGGAATGAAAATAGCCGGCTCTTACCAGAGGAAAAAAAGGAAAAGGAAAGCAGAAAAATAAGGTTCTAAATCTCATCAAGCATTTTTTTTTGCATTAAGCATTCTCCTGGTGTAGGAAGGTTGTTTACATGTCAGAAATGTTTTTCAAAAATGCATCATGTTTGCTTTTGTAGGTGTTTCTTTCATTCATTCATTCATTCATTCATTCACCTTCTTTTCAGAGTCTCTATCCCCAGCCACAGATCCCCAGATGTTCCCAAGCCAAGTAAGCTATAACCTCAACCACCTCAACTGGCTTCTCTCAATTCTTCGGAGAAGTGTCTCTACTTCGAGGCACTCCTGGATTGTCAAGCTCCTGAGTAAGCAATCAGCAACCCTGCAGAGGAACCTAATTTCTGCTGCCTGTTCTCCTGACCTGATTTATTCAGACACAGCTCGTGACTATAGGTGAGGATAGACACAAACATGGACCAGAAAACAGACAGCTTCATCCACTTAGCTCCTGAATCACCACTGCAGTGACACCACTATAGCATCTGTAACACTGCTGCTGACCTGATCAGTTTGTTAATTCAATTCAATTCACTTTTATTTATATACCGCTTTGAACAATGGACGCTGTCACAAAGCAGCTTTACTGAAAGTCCAGATATAAAAATTAAATTTAAATTTATCCCTACTAGGCTAGGCTAGTTAATCTCACACTCTCGTTTTCCATCACTTGTGAATAAGATCCCAAGATTTAACTTCCACCTTTTCCTGGAGAGAACCATGGCCTCAGACGTGAAGGTGTTGGAGGTCCAGTTCATATGGTGCCAAGAGAACAACATCATCTGCAAATAACAGGCATGTTAGTTTTAGCCCCATACCCTCCACCTCTCTAACATTGGCTGCATCCACAATTAATTTGTTTGCGCCAATAAAAAATCCCTTTTTAAGAAAAAAAATCAACATCTTAAAATGGAACATAACAATGTAAAGCCTTTAGGGCTTATGATACCAAAACTAAAGAATGCATGCATTGTCTTTGTGCAAAAAAAAGCCACTACTATGAAACTGAAGTTAAAAGATGCTGTAACAGGTGGAATTGGCTACTGCCTCTTTAAGGGCAGTAAATTATTTTCTCTCTCTCTTCTTTCTGGTGGTCTATTAGCTTTTTTTTTGGTGGAGAAGAGCACAAGGTGTGCATATGTCTGTAGGCATCTCCTGCTCTTATTTTTCTGTTGCTCGTTTTCTTTGTTGTTAGATGAGTAATGCTGTATTTAGCAGAGAGACTGATAACGATTTTATGAACCCTACAGAGAATAGCAAATAAATCAACACCTGAGGAATGCTAACCACGTTGTGAGTCTCACTTCTTAACTCTGCTGCAATGGGGTGAGCTATCCACCATACTGAGTAAAAGTAAACACATTACAAAGTCTTATATATTAAACAGTTTTGACATCACATCAGAGTTGAAGATAACCACTACCAAAACAATACATAGTGGTAAATGCCCACATCTGCTCTCACTTTTCTTCAGCAAGAAGCTGGAGCCATTGATTGAAAAACAGAGCAAAAGAGAGAAAAACCTTTACTGCTTTGTGGTTTCTTTCTCTAGAATCAGTAATTAAATTATAAATTATCAGTAATTAAATTAAATGCTCAGTAATTATAATTTTAACTCTAGGTATGGCTCCCAGAGTCTGATCACAGTCTAATCAAACCAACCAGGATGAATCTTGCCCTGTATAGAGAAGCAAGAGCATTATAAGTCAGGATTAGAGGAGAAGGAAAAAAAGCTAAACATAGTAGACTTTAAGAGCAGGATCAGAATAGGAGCAGGGGCCTCTAAACTTCATGATTAGGATCCAGATGGAAGCAGAACCTTGAAGAGCTCATGAGCATCATCCAGATGGAAGCAGGACTATGAGACTTCATGAGCGGGATGTGGATGTAAGCAGGGGCTTGTAAACCTCAGAAGCAGTATCTAGAAGCAGGAGCTTGTAGACCTTGTAAGCATCATCCAGATAGAAGCAGGGGCTTGTGGACCTCATTATCAGGATCCAGATTGAAGCAGAACTTTGGAAACATAACATAAGCTTCATCTGGATGGAAGCTAGACTTTGTAGACCTTAGGATGCAGATGGAAGCAGAGGCTTGTGGGCATCAGGAGCAGGATTTGGAGGAAGCAGGAGCTTGTGGGCATCAGGAGCAGGATCCAGATGGAAGCAGGGGCTTGTAGACCCCAGGAGCAGGATCTGGTTGAAGTAAGAGCTTTTAGACCTCATGAAATGTATCTGGATAGAAGTAGGGGCTTGTAAACCTTAGGAGCAGGATCTGGATGGGGATAGTGGCTTATAAACCTCAGAATCAGTGAAAGTAGAGGCTTGTAGACCTCATGAAATCAGAGGCTTGTACATCTCAGAAGCAGCAGTTTGTAGACCTCTGAGGCAAGATTTGGATGAAAGCAGGACCTGGTAAACCTCAGAAGCAGGATCTGGATGGAAGCCGGACTTACTAAACCTAAGGAGCAGCATCTGGATAGGAGTAGGAGCTTTTGTAGACTCCCAAAAAGGATCTGGATGAGAGCAGAGATGGAAACACAAGCAGCTTGTAGACCTGGTACATCTACAGGAGATTTTGAAGAGACGTGTTAGACTGTGCTCTCCATCACCATCATCAAAACAACAACTAAGTGAAGATCGTTTGGATGAATGGGGTTCCATCTCTACAGAACAATTCCAGAAACTTGTAAAATTGATGACCAGGTCCATTGATGCTCTCCTGGTGGCTCACAGTGCCCAAAACATCTGGTTGTGTTCCCTGTAATTTGTGTAAGATGGTGTGATTAGTGGAGGTCCTCATGCTTTCCTCAGACCCAGTGCACGCAAACCAGATGTTCACAGTTTAAATGAGGAAGTAGATGATAAAAAAAAAAAAAAAACATTGAGAACCTTTTTCTTCGACACTGTGAGTTCAGTAACACATGAATATATTGGATTTCACAGGATCACGGCAGGAAACGGCAGAGCCAGAGATTTAGCACTTCTTCATTCTCTGCAGCTTCTCGCTGTGGATGTGCGACTGCTATAAAATCACACCCGTCTCAAAATCCCTACACTAGTCACTTCTATCAGCTGTGCCTGCTGTTCCTTTTCTTTTCCTTTTCTTTTCTTTTTTATGATTGACATCCAAAGGTAGAGGATCAAGCTGATTCAGAGCATCACTTGAACATTGACCTCATTGAGAACAATACCTGAGCTCAACTCTCTAATGGTGTGTTTGACGACGGCGCAGGAGCGAGATAACAGTCCGCCATTTTTACGTCCAGCAGAGCAGCAGGAAGGTGCAGATATATTTCCCTGTGTCCCGCTGCACCTGGGAGAAATATTACTTAATCAATGTCTCCACGAGCTTTGGCCGTCTCAGCAGATTTGTTCTCCACACCCACCTCTACTGACAGACTGCCGCCTGTTGTTTATCCCTTCATTTTAGCTCTGGCATTTCCACTGGGTCAGAGGTCAGAGGTCACTAATCACTGAGTCAGTCTTTTATGCACAAAACAACCGTCAGAGCTGGAATATAAAGCGAACGCCACACTGAGACGCTGTAGTGATTCCGGACATGTGCAGTAAGTAAGAAATAAAACACTGTGTGTGTGGTGCAGTTATAGTGAAATAATCAACGACAGGGAAGTGTGATGAAGCGGAGTTACTGTTAGCACTCTGAAGCTGATTATTTTCCTCTAACAGCACGACCCCAAGTGGTTTATTCCTCTTACACCACAGCACCTTACCAACAATTATAATTTATTATTTATTAAAGAATAACACATCATAACTTGTATACATTTCTAAAACTCTCTTTCCTTTTTCCTTCCTGGTGTTCTTTCCTCTCTATCTATTCTCCTTTCTTTCCTTCTTATTTTTGCTGTTTCTCATCTTCATCCTGTCTTTCATTCTCTTTTTCTTTTATTCTGTTTATTCTATTCTTCTTTCTTTCTTTCTTGCATATATGAGCGACAGTAACAGCTTGAGGACATTCAGCTCTTTTTCCTTTTTTTATTTATTTCATTCTTTTGTTGTTTTCTCTTCATTTCTCTCCTTTTCCTTTTTATTTTACCATCTATTCTTTCTTTTCCTTTCCCCTCTTTCTTTCTCTCCTCTCTATATCCCTACTTCTTTTTCTTTCCTTTTCTTTTCATTCTTTCCTTCTCTCCCTTTTCTTCATCATTTTTCTCTTTCTCTTTTCTCTTCTTTCTTTCTTTCTTTCTTTCTTTCTTATCATTCATTTTTTTGTCTCTCAATCCTGTCTCTTCAGGATTTTCAGGACTTTCTTCTGTTTCTTCTATTCTTTCTATCTGTCTCTCTTTTTTCCCTTTCTTTCTCATCCTCCTTCATTTGTTCTTTCTTTGTTCATTCCACTGTATTTCATTTCTTGTTTATTTCTTTCCATCTATTCTTTCATTCTCTTCTTTTTAATCCATTCTTTCTTTCCTCTCTTTCTCTATATCCATATGTATTTCTTTTTTCTTTTCCTTTTCCAACCATTCTCTCTTTCCTTCTTCTATTCATCCTTTGTTCATCTCTGTATGATTAAATATAGCATCTCGACGGGACAAACTTGCTTACTAAAGAGTTTCGTATGACCCATAATGCACTGCTGTGGGTTTTCCGTGTAATAATTAGCTATGTGGGCCAGAATGGAGCAGAGTTATCTCTCTATCTATTCTCTCCATCTCATAGCTCCATCTCTGTGTCTCTGTGTTAGCATCTCCATCCCGGACTCAGACATTCTTAATAAAAAACAGAGAGTAATGTGAATGTAGTCAATCTACAGAATGAAAGGAAAGTCTTTAGCATCACGTTCAGAGAGATGAGTCCATCTGTATGAGGTTCCCTTCAGCACACAGGCTTTACAGCCAAACAAGAGAAAGAGAAAGAGAAAGGAAAGTGTCACAAACCCCTGGAGCTGATCTGCTCCTAATCTGTCGCTTTGAAGGCGCTCTAATTAGTCTCGCTTATTTTCTCTCTCACGTCTGAAGGAGAAAGCTCTTCATGATGTAACATGATGTTGTTTAATGTAATGTGTTGTGGCAGGATTGTTCTCCTCGCTATGACAGATGGCCTCATTTGCTTTGCGCATTAAAAAGTCATTATTCTCTCCAAATCTGCACAGTGGAGCGTGAGAGACTTTCTTCTCCTGCGCGCTGTAAAACACACAGTATAAAAATGTCACGGCTCACGCGAGGCAGAAACAAAAGCAGCTGCTCATGGGTTGGGGGAAATATATCGCTAGCTGCTGTATCTTGATTGAAATTTAGAGCCTGGATATCCTAAACGCCCTTTTCCCTTTACAGAGGCAATTTCCTGCAGGGATTGTGGGTAGTAAATATAGTTAATGTGGCGCGGCTGCTGCCGACGAACGCTGACGTGACTTATCTTTGCGATTCTGCTGGAAAAAAAATAAAAGAAGA
>CM040458.1:30515059-30553629 GCA_022758105.1 Pangasianodon gigas | reverse complement strand
CAGGGCGGGGCGGGGCAGGGCAGGGCGGGGCGGGGTGGGGCAGGGCAGGGCGGGGCAGGGCATGGAAATGGAGCATGGCTGGTGGCAGATAATCACCGTGGCTCCTCACCCTCTCAGAGAAGACTGGAGAGGATAAAAAGGAGCTGTGACCTCAGCAACTCGAGCAGCTTCTGTCTATGTGGCTACACAGAGCCATTTTGTTCTTTAGCTTTCAGACAGCGGCGTCATGACAGTGACACTCTCCCCCGCTACACACCCAGAGCCTTCACCCTCTCACGGACCCCATGCTGCTGCTGCACGCTGCTACCGGCCTGCGCCACTCTGCCCCGCCCACAATGACCACCATTACGCTCCACCCTAACACACCCCTCACAGTCTACTGCCCCCACACCCCTTCTGCACTCCCGTCCTCCCTCTTTCCACTCACTTAAAGAAATAAAAGCTTTCTTAACCACCAGCTCCGCCTCTGTCTGTGTCTGTGTTCTGCCTGCTGCGAGTCGCTACACTTTCTTTCTCTACTTTTTCTCTTCATCCATTCTTCATCTCTGTGTGATTCAAAATAGCAGTTCAGGGAAGTCCCTTCTTTTTCTTTCTTTCTCCTTCATCTCTTCATTTCTTTCTTTCTTTCTTTCTTTCCTTAATTTCTTTTGTACTTTTTTGGTTTCTTTGGTTTGTAATTCTATTTTCTTTGTCTTTATTTGTTTCTTTTTCTTTCTTTCCTCAATTTTTCTGTTTTTCCCTCAAAAATACCTCCTTCTTTCTTTCTTTCTTTCTTTCTTTCTTTCCTCACCTTTGGTTTGAAAATAAGAGTTCAGGGAATTTCTATCCCTTTGTTTTTCTTTTTTCCCCTTCTTTATCTCTTACTTGATATCACTGTTTCTTCTCATCTTGTCTCTCTTCCATTTTCTCTATTTATCTTTCCTTTTTATTTCTTTCAATCCATTCTTTCTTTCCTACCTTCCTTTTCTTTATTTCTATCATAACCTTTGCTCTTGTCCTGTGTGTAATTCTGACCGTGCTTTTCTCACTTAAATCTACTTTGACTTCTGCCCTTGAGCTTCGATTCTGATTCTCCTTCACTGTGTGATCGATTGGCCCCTGCCTGCTTTTTTAGTTTTGATTTTTTAATAAAATGAAGCTTAAATCCTTCTGCCTCCACTTCATGACAGAAAGAAAATCACCTTTGACATGGATGTAGTGAGCTTACGAGACTCAGAGAGTGGAAACAGTGCTGTTCTACATGAGGCAGACACTAACCATGTAGCCAATGTTTCTTTCTTTCTTTCCTCCCTTGATTTCATTCAATCCTTTTCTTTCTTTCTTTCTTTCTTTCTTGATTTCATTAAATCCTTTTCTTTCTTTCTTCCTTCCTTTCGGGTTACCTATCTCACCTGTATGCCATCGCTTCATTCAGAGACACTATAAAGACTCTAGTTTGTCACTTGTTTTGCGAAGTCTTGCCTTCATTACTCTTCGCAGTTCAGAGCCGTGTGTTTCATATGTCAGATGTTTTACTATTCAGAATCTTTCAGCCGTATTTTTGTGGATTTGGTGCTTTTCTCTCTCATGGCTTTTCACTAAAGCATGCACTTGGCCATACCTTTCCTCATGCTATTGTTAGGTCTTCAAACAAATCCTCTTCACTAAGCACTTAAAAGAGCACTAATTAAAAACCCCCTCTCTAACAGGGTTCTAGCTTGATATTGGTATTCTTAGACCCTGAGCTATCTGTGCTAGCATGAAGATGTGTTTTTGAAGGAGAATATGAAGCATTTCTGGATAAAGACATCTGCTAAATTTACCCAGTTGTTAAATTTATTAAGTTTATTTATTAAATTAACCTCGTATTGCTAGTGCAAAACTAAAGTAACACTGTTACCATCAACATGAGCATCAAATACCACCTAGAACCATTCTCTACAACATTTCACTTTCTTTAAGAAAGTTCTCCGTCTGAGTGAACATGGTGGATGAGGAAGTAAACATCGTCTCTATAAAGGTGAAATGGATTTCTGTCTGTTCAAGCTCCACAATTTTCCGACTAATAGCAAGGGCAGTGAATGATAATTGCTCTGGCTAATAATTTTCCGATCCTCCAGATTACTTATGGATTTTTGGTGCAGGATTTTAAAGCGAGGTGACGTTCCATGATTCTGTGAGAGCGGGAGTCAATCGGTAGAAATGGCCTTGCTAAAAAAGAAAGCAGTGAAGTAATTAGGGGCGAGAAATCGCTGTAGACTTCACACTCACAAATAAAGCAGGAGACGTCTGTTACTGCTTTCATTTATCGCTCTTCATCCAAAACCCTGAACTTTATCACTCTGCCAACTGATTACATATCATTTATACACACTTCAGCCATTTTAGTTTCACTTCCAATAAAAATAAAGTGTAGCAGACACGAGGATCTCTCTTCTTTCTTTCTATCTTTCTTACTTTCATTCTTTCTTTTGTCTCTCTACATTTCTTTTTTCCCATTTCTTTACATTCATCCCTTTCCACTTCTTCCTTTCTTCCTTCATTCATCAATCCCTTCAGCAAATGCAAAAAAAAACAACAACAGGTATGTAGAGAGATGGACAAAAACAGATGGAAAAGCAGAAAGAAAAGTATTCCTGCTTCATGCTCTCTCTCTCTCTTTCTCTCTTTTTTTCTGTGAGTGTTAAGGTTGTCTCCCTGAGTGATTGTGGAGGAGAGACAGTTTAGTGCTGAAATGTGACACAGTGAAAACATTTCTTTCTCAGAGGTAAACACAGAGGGATGAGAGGATCACACAGTACAAACACACACACGCGCGCACACACACAGCAACAAGCTGAGTGAGAAAACACAAATCAACACCACACCTGAGGTAAAAATAAACCCACCAACAATCCATAAACAACCTGCTGGTGTTGAGCAGGACTCAGAGTTCAGAGTTGGTAGTTAGTGTTTATAAATTCAAGCTCAAATTCAAATTTTATTGGTCACATACACAACCATACACATATACAATATGCAGTGAAATGCTTTTTTCAACTGTATGTGACATAAAAATAGAATTTGCATAAACCAGAATTTACTTCTATACAGATAGGAAAGGAAAAATTTGAAAATATAAAAATGTGATGTAAGGGATGCAAAGATCGGTGGCAGAAACAGTACGACTGTCTTTTGAATAAAGTGCAGATAAGTGCAGTTGTTTGTGCAATATCTGCTGAAGTAGTGGGTGTTGTGCAAACAAGTCCAAGCTCTAGTCCTAGGTGTTGTCCTGGTTCAGGGCTCGAATGGCCTGAGGGAATTCTCTCACCATACTCTCTGTGTTGGCCTTCAGGGGCAGAAGAGCTTCCCTGACCTCAACAGAGAGAAGAGTACATTGTTCGGATGGCTGAGGTCCTTCACTATCTTCCTGGCCTTGGTCCAGCACTGCTTGCTGTAGATAGACTGCAGGTCAGGGAGCTCAGTGTGGATGGTATGCTCAGCTGATCACACCACCCTCTGGAGATCCGCCTATCCTGCTTGGTGCTGTTCCCAAACCAGGCTGTGATGCTTCCCGTCAGGATGCTCTCGATGGTGCAGGTGTAAGAGTTCCTTTGCACCTTAGACGGCAGTTTAAAGTCCCTTAAGCATCTAAGGTGGTAAAGACACTGATGGACCTTCTTCACCAGGGTGTTGCTGTGGAAGGACCATGACAAGTCCTGCGTGATGTGAACACCAAGGTACTGGAAATTGTTCACTCTCCCCACTGGGGTTCTGTTGATCTTAAGGGGGGCGGGTAGCTCCTCTCCTGCTTTGTGCTGAAGTTCACTATCAACTCCTTTGTCTTGTTGATGTTCAGGAGGAGGTTGTTCTCCTGGCACCAGTTTTCCAGGCTTTTAATCTCCTCCACCACCACAATGGTGTCGTCAGCAAACATGACATTGGTGGTAGAGTTGGAAGTGGCTACACAGTCGTACGTGTATAATGAGTACAGCAGAGGGTTCAAGACACAACCCTGAGGGCTCCAGTGCTGAGGGTGAGGGAAGGTGAGACATGTCTGTCCACCCGTACTGCTGGTGGTCTGTCCGTGAGGAAGTTGGAGATCACAGACACAGGGATGGGCTAAGTCCCAGGTCCTCCAACTTGGTGGTGAGTTTGGAAGGAATTATAGTGTTAAAGTCTGAACTGTAGTCAACAAACAGCATTTTAACATAATTTCCCTTCCAGATGGCTCAGGGCTGTGTGTAGGAGGTGTGTGATGGCATCCTCGGTAAAGAGATTGGGACGGTATGTAATGGGTCCAGGGTGTCAGGTAATGAAGACCAGCCTTTCAAAGCACTTCATCACAACTGAGGTCAGGGCTACTGGGTGATAGTCGTTGAGGCAGGAAGTCTGGGGTTTCTTTGGGACAGTAATGGTAATGGATTGTTTAAAGCATGTGAGGAAACCCGACTGTGCCAGGGAGAGGTTGAATATCTCCGTGAACACCCGTGCTAGCTGGTCAGAGCAGGCTCTGAGGACCTGCCCTGAGATGCTGTCTGGTCCTGCTGCCTTCCTGCAGTTCACTCTCCAGAAAGCTGAGAGAGGAGCATGCTCTCTCTCCACACTGTGTCCTCACGTCATGCTGCGAGGTGATGAAAGCGTTTCCCGCTCTGACACTCGCCACATGCACACTGCTACTAGCACTGTTAGCGCCGTTAGCTTATGTCATTAGTGTTTAAGTTAACCATTTTTTCTGTGTCATTAGCGTGTGTGTGTGTGTGTTGGTCAATAATGTTTAAATTAACCACTAGTGCTTGTGTTGTGTGTGTGTCATTAACACTCAAGTTAACCACTAGTGTTTGTGTCATTAGTGTGTGTGTGTGTGGTGTTGGTCAATAATGTTTAAACTAACCACTAGTGTTTATGTCATTAGTGTGTGTGTGTGATTAACATTTAAGTTAGCCACTACTGTTTGTGTCATTAGTGTGTGTGTGTGTGTGTGTGTGATTAACATTTAAGTAAGCCACTAGTGTTTGTGTCATTAGTGTGTGTGTGTGTGGTGTTGGTCAATAATTTTAAATTAACCACTAGTGTTTATGTCATTAGTGTGTGTGTGTGTGTGTGTCATTAACATTTAGGTTAACCACTAGTATTTATGTCATTGGTGTGTGTGTGTGTGTGTGTGTGTGTATGTGGTGTTGGTCAATAATGTTTAAATGAACCACTAGTGTTTATGTCATTAGTGTGTGTGTGTGTGTGTGAGACGGCGGGCCGAAGAGTAGCGCACGAAGAGGAGAAAGTGCTCCTCACACAGCTGCTGCCTGGGTGCTGAACACAGCGCCATTTCAGCACCCGTGTTTTGGAAAGCCGAAGTGCATGTAGCTGTAAGGCGGGGCGACCCGACCTCGCACGGCTGGCGGCGAGAAGACCACAGAGTATAAACCAGCGCAGTGGCTGCAGAGAGGGACGCATGCTCTCGCTCCCCACTAATCTCTCTCTCTCTCTCTCTCTCTCTTTCTCTCTACAGACAGCAGCGATGCCTCCTGAACCCGCTGCGCCGCATCATCTCCTCGACCCCCAGACCCGCTGCCCGCGCTGCCGCTAGCGACCACACAGACCCACGCCTGCACTTCCACGCCTCACTCCTCCACCTGCACCCCCTTTTCTTTTCTAAATAAACGCTGATGTTGGCACTTATTTGGTCTCTCCTGTGTCTGTGTTCAGCCCCTCGCAGCTCTGGGCTGCTACAGTGTGTACTGGTCATTAACATTTAAATGAACCACTAGTGTTCGTGTCATTAGTGTGTGTGTGTGTGTGTGTGTGTTCGTCAACAATGTTTAAATTAACCACTAGTTTTTTGTATCATTTGTGTGTGTGTGTGTCACTAACATTAAAATTAACCATTAATGTTTGTGTCATTAGTATTTGGGTCATTAGTGTTTGAGTCACTAGTGTGTGTTTCGTTAGTGTTTGAGTCTTTAGTGTGTGTTTCGTTAGTGTTTGTGTCATTAGTGTTTGTGTCATTAGTGTTTGTTTCATTAGTGTTTGTGTCATTAGTGTTTGTTTCGTTACTGTTTGGGTCATTAGTGTGTGTGTCATTAGTGTTTGTGTCACTAGTGTGTGTTTCGTTAGTATTTGTGTCATTAGTGTTTGTTTCATTAGTGTTTGTGTCATTAGTGTTTGTGTCATTAGTGTTTGTTTCGTTACTGTTTGGGTCATTAGTGTTTGGGTCATTAGTGTTTGAGTCATTAGTGTTTGTGTCACTAGTGTGTGTTTCATTAGTGTTTGTGTCATTAGTGTTTGTTTCATTAGTGTTTGTGTCACTAGTGTTTGTTTCGTTAGTGTTTGTGTCATTAGTGTTTGTGTCGTTAGTGTTTGGGTCATTAGTGTTTGTTTCATTAGTGTTTGTTTCGTTAGTGTTTGTGTCACTAGTGTTTGTTTCATTAGTGTGTGTTTCGTTAGTGTTTGTGTCACTAGTGTTTGTGTCACTAGAGTGTGTTTCATTAGTGTTTGTGTCACTAGTGTTTGGGTCATTAGTGTTTGGGTCATTAGTTTTTGTGTCACTAGTGTTTGTGTCATTAGTGTTTGTTTCATTAGTGTTTGGGTCATTAGTGTTTGTTTCATTAGTGTTTGTGTCACTAGTGTTTGTTTGATTAGTTTTTGGGTCATTAGTAATTGTGTCATTAGTGTGTGTTTCGTTATTGTTTGTGTCATTAGTGTTTGTGTCACTAGAGTGTGTTTGGGTCATTAGTGTGTGTTTCGTTAATGTTTGTGTCACTAGTGTTTGTGTCACTAGAGTGTGTTTCATTAGTGTTTGTGTCATTAGTGTTTGTTTCATTAGTGTTTGTGTCATTAGTGTTTGTTTCATTAGTGTTTGTGTCATTATTGTTTGAGTCATTAGTGTTAGTTTCATTAGTGTTTGTTTCATTAGTGATTGTGTCATTAGTGTTTGAGTCATTAGTGTTTGTTTCATTAGTGTTTGTGTCACTAGTGTTTGTGTCACTAGAGTGTGTTTCATTAGTGATTGTGTCATTAGTGTTTGAGTCATTAGTGTTTGTTTCATTAGTGTTTGAGTCATTAGTGTTTGTGTCATTAGTGTTTGTGTCACTAGTGTGTGTTTCATTAGTGTGTGTTTCATTATTGTTTGTGTCATTAGTGTTTGTTTCATTAGTGTTTGTGTCATTAGTGTTTGTGTCACTAGTGCGTGTGTCATTAGTGTGTGTTTCGTTAGTGTTTGTGTCACTAGTGTTTGTGTCACTAGAGTGTGTTTCATTAGTGTTTGTGTTATTAGTGTGTGTTTCATTATTGTTTGTGTCATTAGTGTTTGTTTCATTAGTGTTTGTGTCATTAGTGTTTGTGTTGGTTATTAGCGTTTAAACTAGCCAGAATATTAACTGCCATTTGTGTGTATGTTGCTGTTAGCCATTAGCATGTGGGTTAGTTAAAATGTTTATATCTAGCAGTTAGCGTTACACACTGGGCTAACTTCCTCTAGGCTATAACCTGGTGTGTGTTTGGTGTGTAGTTTTGCTGCTTTCTGACGGAAACAGCAGTTCTTTTAAAAAATAAATAAATAAATAAATAAATGTTAGCTGGGTGTTTGGGGTGATTTTTCGCTTGTAAAAACCTGACAGAGCTTTTTATTTTTTGGAATAAGACACCGTGGGAATGGAATTAAAGCAAATCATCTCCTTCAGTGAGATCTCAAGCTGCTAAAATGAGCTGTGACCATGCTACGCTTCAGTGTGTGTGTGTGTGTGTGTGTGTGTGTGTGTGTGTGTGTGTGTGAGAGAGAGAGAGACACCCTCGGCTAACAGCTCTGAACGCTGTGACATCACACCTCCTGTGAGAGCCAGGGTCTCCATTATCACTTCATCACACACATACACACACACACCCAAACACACACACACACTTGTGTTTGAGGCGCTGACCCACACTCCAGCTCGCTTTTGTTAGCGCCACTGCCTGATTAATTGCTTTCACAGTATGCTAATGCTATGTCTAAGCACACCCTGCACGCACAGCATTGTGGGTAGCAGTTACTATGATGGAGATTTTTACCGTCGCCTGGTAACCAGTGATAGACACAGCTAGCATTGTAGCGCTGACTAATGTACTAGCTAGCTAATTTGATCAAAAGTGAAGTCCTCAACACATCATTAGCTTATTTCTGTTTCTGAGACAACGCTGTTTCCATGGATACAAAGAAGCAAATAGCAAAATCCAAAAACTGATGTCAAATTATCACAAGATCGACTTATTTTGCGTAATACTCAATATTTAGCATACTGGTTAGTCATTAGCATTTAGGCTAGCTACTAAAATTTGGGTTTAGTCATTGACAATTTGATTAGTCATTACCATTTAGGCTAGCTGCTAACATTTTATTCATTTTTGACTTGTTAGTCATTTACATTTAAGCTAGCTGTTAGCTTTTAGTTATTAGAATTAATTTTAGCCACTAGCAGTGAAGCTTTGGTTCATTCATGACTGGCTAATTGTTTCTATTCTGGCTAGCTGCTTGTGTGTGGGCTAATCTTTGGCATTTGTTTAGGACATTAGCCTTTAGCGGATCTATACTATGAGTTTTATTCTAGCCTTTAGTCTTTGTGCTAGTCAATAGCATTTAGGCTAGCTTCTAGCGATTGAGTTAGTCATTTGTGTTCATCTGAAGATATAAATGTAATTTTTTTCTTGTATACTATATTAAAATTTTATTTACATTATACATAAACACTATGTTTGAAATAATTTAATCACATTCTAGTTTACTCTAAGGTAAGATTTCCTTATTTTGTTTCCAAATTTTCTCTTAGCATTAGCCAAATTCATGAGTTTCCTCATGGAGAGTTGGTTAGCGGTTAATGCTAAGTGCAATAACAGTGCAATTTTAGTCAAACGGAGTGTTTTATTAGTGATTTTTCAACACATCTGAGGTAAATGTTGATGTTCTGGATGGTTCTGTCTCATTTCCACTGCAACTTTATTTACACTTTAGATATAAAAGACTTAATAGCTGCACGCTAGCTAGAAAAAAATCTTAATTTTAGCCACACAGTATCTTTTCTTAGCAATTTATCAACACATCTGAGGTAAATGTTGATGTTTTCCATACAGTGTCATCTTATTTTTATTGTCACTGTGTGTATAAAATGACTTAATGTGTGTGTGTGTGTGTGTGCTAGCTAGCTAAAGTGTTAGCCTTTAAGTATAGCTAGCATAAGTGCCATGTTGATACAGTTGCTTAGCAACATTTTTCTTCTGACTTGAACCACTTGAATGTTCCAATTTCATATAAATGTCATCTCTATTTCTAAGAAATAAGATTTAAAATAGAAAAATGATGTTATGTTTTTGTTAGAGAAACCGAGCAAAGTGCATCTTGTTGGGGGAAAAAAATTGTTCCACTTTTAGGAAAAAGATGTAAATTGGGTCACAACATGAAGTGGAAGCCTCCAGACAAAGAGAGAGCGAGAGAGAGAGAGAGAGAGAGAGAGGAAGAAGAGGAGAGTACTAATCCCCGTGTGCAGCTGCACTGTGCTGAGAGGGTAAATAATGAGATTATCACAATGATGCATGGATCTAATCACAGATAAGATGCTAACAAACTTGCCATGAATACACAAGCTGCCTGCAGCCACAGCGAGGCCAAACTGTTCCTCAGCCGACACGGTGAACTGCATAAACTCATTAGCTTCCCTGTTCCTGAAAATAAAAACACTCACTGGTATCATTTTTATTCTGAATTACAATAAAGTCACTGTTCAGATAATAGCAGAGACACAGAATCTGAGCTGCTCCTGTGACTGACTGTACAGTTAAAGAGTCACGTCACGGTGAAAGTCCCAAAATAGACGTGTTGTTATTTTTATTTACATCACGATATCGGAGTAAACATGTCATAAATCTCCTCATATCTGCTCACTAACAAGGCTTATTTTCCTCCATTTTGACCCCCCGCCCACGCTCCGCCTCCTTAGATGATGTCATGCGCCGCTTTTCTCAAAAATTCACATTTTTTCAACCTCTCCTACAACCAACAATACAAAAATAAATGTTCAGGGTCATTGCTATTCATCAAAGTAGAAACAAAATGACATATTAATGAATTTGCCTCATTTGAATGTCAACTTTCAAATGATATTAAAAACACTCATATGAGAGTAAATGATGAATCAGCCCCGCCCACTAGACCCTTATCTACCTTCCATATGCATATGCACCACAATTTATATATGAAAACAAATTGTATATGTATATACAATTGCACTCTCATAGACATCTAATTTACATACAGCGCACCCCAATTCACCCTCATATACATCTAAATTAAATACAACATGCCCGAATCTACCTTTATATACATCTAATTTACATACAACACGCCTGAATCTACCTTTATATACATCTAATTTACATACAACACACCTGAATCTACCTTTATATACATCTAATTTACATACAACACGCCTGAATCTACCTTTATATACATCTAATTTACATACAGCGCACCCCAATTCACCCTCATATACATCTAAATTAAATACAACATGCCTGAATCTACCTTCATATACATCTAATTTACATACAACACACCTGAATCTACCTTTATATACATCTAATTTACATACAGTACACCCCAATTTACCTTCTTGTACATCAAATTTACATACAAGACGCCTGAATCTACCTTTATATACATCTAATTTACATACAACATGCCCCAATTTACCCTCCTATACATCTAATTTTCATGAAACATGTCCATATTCACGTCATTTACACATAATATACATAATTCAGCTGTGTGGAAACCCACTACTTCCTTATTTACATGTCATTTGTTATGGCCCCAATTTATTACGTCTTTTTTTATGCCTTTCCTCAATTTACCCAATATACATCTAATTTACATAAAACTCGCCCCAGTTTACCATTATATATATATCAAATTTACATTAACCATATCCCAATATACCCTTATATACATCTAATTTAAATACAACGCACCCAAATCTACCCTTATAAACATCTAATTTACTTACAAGATACATACTTAAGTGCCGACCCACTAGTTCCTTATTTACATGTTATTTGCATATAACATGCAACACTATACCCCAAATACATCTAATTTACATCCACAACCCCAGTTTCATTACAGTTATTGAAGATCTGAGGAAAGGAATAAACAGAAGAGGAGAAAAGCACATTTCAGTGAAGCAGAGATACAGCTGCTTTTATCCGAGGTTGATGAGTTCTCTGCTTTTTAAAGAAAAAGAATAATAAAATCAAGTTTAATAAAATGTTTAAAATCAAACTCGGGTAGAAAACTGAACTGTTTCAGACCTTCGCCTGCAGGTAGGTGAGGTGAGTTTCCATCCTGAATACATGAACAAATCTTATTTCCATTAAAATCACTTAAAGATGTTAAATTAAACAGTGCAAATCTAATAAAATGAATGGTGTTTTATTTTCGATATTAATTTATTAATTGATATATTTTTTTTAAACAACCCTCAATCTGCTCAATCAGACTCCACATCCAGCTTTACGTTGCCTCTTGTACCTTCACCTGTACACCTATTTTCACCTGTTTTCACCTTTATTCACCTGTTTTCTCAACTGAACAAAAAATAAATGAGCTAATGAAGTCTTTTAATAAAGTTGAGATAATAAAATGTTCACAGCATGGCTACGTCAGTGTGATATAGTCGTACAGAAGGTGGTGTTAAAGGTCACATGTTTCAGCCTCCTGCGTTGTTAAGATAAATGAGCGAACGTGTGATGATGAAAGGTCAAATCATTGCCGAGCGCTCCGTTTCTGTTAGCTGCCTCACGCTACCTGCTGCTCATTCAAAACTCACAAGCCTCTAACCTTTAATTAAAGATTGATAACACAGAGCTTTCGAATAATTAACCGACGTCAGCCGAGAGCAGAATCATTATTATTTTGAATTAGCCAAATTAGCGACGGGAGTACGAAACGCCTGAAGGCTGTCATTTCATGTTTCACGCACGTCTCGTACTCAACTCGAGCGCTCATCTCCGTTATTCTGTCACTGCAGAGAGAGACTTTAGTTCACCTGAGCTCACATTTCTTTTTTTCTGCTCCAAAACACACAACACGAGCGAGAAAAGCTCATGAGCTGATGATTAAATAATTACACCATGAAAGGAGAGGTATAAATAGAAGAGCGATTATTATGATACACTGCATACCACACACACACACACACACACACACACACACAAAACCTTGCCTTTTAAAGTCTTAATAAATATACTGGAAAACATTAAACATCTTTGTATTATTGCAAATTCTGATAAAATACTCAAACAGCTCAGAAGATTGAGTTGAAAACTGTCATGGGGGCGTGGCCTAATATTATAATGAGTACACTTGATTGACAGCGCTTTATCTGAGACCCAGCATGTGATCTACTAAACCAAGATCCATGTAGCAACCACCCAGTTACAGAGTTACACAAAAGCTATGCATGCTAGGCTAGTTTTGAATGACAAGACTAGTTCTCACTTGCTAGTCTAGCTTTCACTCACTTAGCTTTCACTGATTATGCTAGCTTTCACTCAGTTAGCTTTCACTGATTATGCTAGCTTTCACTCAGTTAGCTTTCACTGATTATGCTAGCTTTCACTCAGTTAGCTTTCACTGATTATGCTAGCTTTCACTCACTTAGCTTTCACTGATTATGCTAGCTTTCACTCAGTTAGCTTTCACTGATTATGCTAGCTTTCACTCACTTAGCTTTCACTGATTATGCTAGCTTTCACTTGCAGCTTAGTTCTGCCTTTAAATTCATTTTCAGTTTCATGAAGACTTAAAAAAAGAGTTCTAGATTGTGGTTGGTCAGAAGGTGTTGATTAATTTTCTAGAACAGCAGCTCTGACAGTAGTACAGGTGTATATTAATGCGCTCGTTCTAATACGTTATCGTTTCTATAGTAACAGCTCATTCATAGTGACTTGTACGTGGACAAGTGAGGTAAAGAGATGTTTACTTAACATTTAACGTTTATGGAAGGAGTCTCCAGTGTCAGTGCTTTGTAACAGTCAGAGGTAAAGCTGTAACTTTAAGTTTTCTGACGTCTTCAGGACAGAGGAGTTTACGCTTCTTTGTGGTTTCTCGGTAACATACGTAACAAGCTGCAGGTTTTTTTGTCTTCTTAACTTCAAGAGAGAGAAGAAAGAGAGGCTGGTGTGCTGTTATAGGAAAATATTCACTTCAGTGTAGTAACAGTAACTCCGCTTCATCACACTTCCACGTCTCTGGAGTTTCAGCTTCAGGAGCTATGGATCTGTCTGTTATCAATGTCACATGACTTTCACCAGTTTACAATCACTTCCTGCTGGATTTAACCATCAGGTGCTCTGTTCCTTTCTGAAGTCTTGCAGTTTTATGTGAATCTTCTGTCAGGAGCGGTGAGAACAGGTACGCGAGGAGACTGTTAGTTAATTCCTGAGACTCTTCTCTGTGAGTTCCTGGTGAGTTCCCGAGACTCTTCTCTGTGAGCTCCTGGTGAGTTCCTGGTGAGTTCCGAGACTCTTCTCTGTGAGTTCCTGAGATTCTTCTCTGTGTGTTCCTGGTGAGTTCCGAGACTCTTCTCTGTGAGTTCCCGAGACTCTTCTCTGTGAGTTCCCGAGACTCTTCTCTGTGAGTTCCCGAGACTCTTCTCTGTGAGTTCCTGAGACTCTTTTCTGTGAGTTCCTGGTGAGTTCCCGAGACTCTTCTCTGCAAGTTCCTGAGACTCTTCTCTGTGAGTTCCGAGACTCTTCTCTGTGAGTTCCTGGTGAGTTCCCGAGACTCTTCTCTGTGAGTTCCTGGTGAGTTCCCGAGACTCTTCTCTGTGAGTTCCTGGTGAGTTCCCGAGACTCTTCTCTGTGAGTTCCCGAGACTCTTCTCTGTGAGTTCCTGGTGAGTTCCCGAGACTCTTCTCTGCGAGTTCCTGAGACTCTTCTCTGTGAGTTCCCGAGATCTTGCTGGCTCTCTGAATCTCACGGATGCTAAAAGTGTCCAGGAGAACAACATCAGCTGCACACGTCCATCATAAATCATACATGACTTCAGCCACTCTGCGTACTTCCCCTGATTACCCGAGCTCGTCCCTCAGCACTGAAGTCATTACCACACACATGGGGAGAGAATGTCAGTCTTCGTGTAGTTTATTATCTGTCATGAAATACGCAATATAGTGAGAGAGGAAGGGTGTGTCTACAAGCCATAGCTTTATTCTTTTTTTAGTTTTATTTGTCTTTCTATTTAACTAAAATTGACGCTTGCGTAATTCCTGACTAAACAGAATATCAGCTGATGTGTAAGGAAATACACACTAGCTGTGTGTTGTGCTGCCATGGGGAAATAATCAACGATGGGATGCTGTGATGAAGCCGAGGTACTATTACTGATTATTTTCCTATCACACCACATCCTGAATCTTAAACCACAGCGATCTGCTAAACTAAAATGAATTCGTTTTTATATATTAAAGAACAATGTGTTACACTTTTTATCCCTTTATAGTTACACTTAATGTTATGAAGCAAGATAGTTCCTGTTGTCACTTACGTTATAGCAGCTATAAACAGTCGTTCCCTCACCAGCCTCTCTTTATTCTCTCTCTTAAAGTTAGTAAAACAAGCTTGGGTTGTTACTGAGAAACCGCAAAGAAGCGTAAAAACTCCTCCCTGAAGATGTCGGAAAACTTACAGCTTTATGTGAAGCGTCCCCGAGCTGTTGCTATAGAAACGATAACATAACATTAGAACCAGTGCGCTAATATAAATCTGTGATTTGCAGCTGCACTACTGTCAGAGCTGCTGTTATAGAGAATTAATCAACACCTCTATGGTATAATACCTTAAAGATGTAATCCTACATCTCTAATCCTCTGTGTCTTTGTCGAGCTGAATGTGATCTCATGCTAATATCTGACCCACTGAACCTCCTGTCACTGTAATGCTGTCTGATCTGACACCGGCGTGAGATCCCGCTCCGTTCCCGCTCCGTTCCCGAGATTCCCGCTGTTTGTCCTCCTGCTTGCTGACCTGCATCTAACGTTGTGCTCATGACATTCACCTTCCTGCTGAGATGATTATCAGCCTCTAATCAGCTGATGTGAAACTGCAGAGTCCTGTAACCTGTGAAGCAGAGAACGCTAGGGGAAGCACCTTCTGCTAAATGCTATTAGCCTGAATTTGGAAACCATCAAATCCTGGTTCTCCAGGGGCCACATGATATCCATCTGACCGTCTACTAGTCTATCGATCTGTCTGTCTACATGGTAACAAAGTGAATTAGAGAAAAAAAACAAGAGGAAAAAAAAACAAAAAGGTGATGTTAGTGAGTTTCCATTCCTTCCCTCTCTGATTCTCACTTCCTGTCCTGAGAAAGGGCTTCGTTCCTATCGGGATGTTTCACCTTTTAATGAAAGAAAGAAAGCTAGATTATGGATTTTATGCTACAGTGATATTGCAATAAAACAGACAGCTTTGCTAAGTAATGAACAAAAGACGAGGATTAAACTCATTAGTGAAATCAATGTATACATTTGTAACGTAATTAACTAGCCAAGCTAATGCGCCAGCTAATTTATCAATCGATGCTAATCTGGTTTTAATGAACGGGTGACTCACGTCCTGCTGCTGAGAGATATCATTAAGATTAGCACGCTCATGCCCAAACACAGTTCCTGCCCAAGTCTCACACTTGTATCAGTTTATACGCTCTTAAATCCAAAAGTTAAATATTTATATGGGAAAGTTCCTCGTATTCAGAGTCGGGTTACGCACGTGCACGGATCTATTACTGCATGAATAATCCTAGTTATAATTCTCACATTAATCACTGGTTTAATTTAACAAAATGGCCTCCACACTCATTATTCAGCAGCACATAGAATAGCACTTGATCCAGCACATTAGGTTATTTTAAATTTTATTTTTTTATATAGTGCTCTGATATAAAGTTACACAAAACTTAATGAAGCCACGAGACACTAAATGGAGGTGATGAAATCGTAATGTGTGTGCAGGATGTAGGTGAATTGATCACACTTTTAATTCACTATGTCGATTTGTTGAATGAATAAAATAAAGTCAGTGTTGGTGTTAATTTGATGCGCTGTGCTGTAATGAAAACGTGCTCATGGTGTGAAGGATAATCTGACCTAGCGTTTATCTGCTACGCTTACAGAGTAACTTGAAGTGTTTTTCATTATTTTATATGATATTATTAGTGACGTGTCATATTTATGTATTTACTATTGGCCTCAAATTGCATTCCATAGCAAAAGGTGAAAAAAAGCCTCAGTGTAATATAAATGCTATGCGTTGCACGTCCAGCGGGCTCGTCCTCGTCCAGTGTCCCCGGAGTCATCCGCTAACGGTTTGCTCTTTTTGTTTGTTTGTTGTTGTTGTTTTTTTTTAGAGATAAATGCAAGGTCAGGTTTAGATAAAAGCTTGACGTAGCCTTCGCTGTGTGTGTGCAGGAAAGGACGACTTCACGCTGTGAGCTTCTCCGTGCTAAATACAGCACGATCCGTCTGTCTAACCTTCATCTGCTCGTATATCCATCTGTGAACGGAACATTGCTTTATTTCCACACCAACACGCATGTGTTCATCATATCATACACTAAAATAAAGCTTTGATTCTGTATTTATTAGAGATCTTGTGTTATTTATTAGAAGCTCAATTCTTTGAATAACTTTTCAGCTATTAGCTTTGTTGTTCCAGCAGAGCTAGGCTAACTGGTGTAAAAGTTGCACATCTTAAATTTTGACCACTTTTGTGTAAAATGGAGTTATTTTATTTTATTTTAAATTGACCATTTTTATTTAGTTTTATTTAGACCCTGCCTTTTTTCAGTTAAATGTTTTTACGTAACGTTGGATATAAATTGATCTTTTATATTAAAAGGGTTTTGATTTTATTTCCACTTGTCTTTTCTTTCTTTTACTTCATGATGAAATTATTTTCTTTAAATTTTCAGATTTCTCATTTCAAAATGATATATATTGTATTTTAGCTTGACTACTTTTATTTTTATTTAGTGTTGCTGTTCTTTTATGATCGACTGCTTTTATGTTATATATGGTTTAGATATTTTCTTTTATATACTGTATGTCAGGTTTTATTTAAAGATAAATTTTGAATTGATCGACTATTTTAATTTAAAATGAATCCACTTGGATTTATTTTATTAGAAGTACGTCCTGCTTTATTTTATTGGTCATTTTATTTCAAAATAAATTATTTTTAAAATGTTATCTGTCTTATTGATTGGCTGCTTTAAAATGAATACATTTTATTTAAAGTGTCGTGTTATAAAGTGATGTTTTATTTTATATCTGACTGCTTTTATGTAAAGTTGGCTGCTTGTGTTTATATTTTCTTTTCTTTTGTGTGAGATGAACTTTTTTTTGTAGTTTATTTTATTTCAAAATGATCCTTTATTTATGTTTATTAAGCTGTACTTTTTTGATTGACTGCTTTTATATAGTCATGTTTTTTTTTTTATTTTGATTGCTTTTATGTAAAATGGACTTATTTTATGTAAAAGTTGGACCTGCTTTAATTTGGCCTTCCTGTTAGTCCTGCAGTTTATTTTAAACATGGCTGCTTTTTACCTAAACTTGACTTTTTTTCTTTAAACCTGACGTGACTGTAGTTTTTGCTTGTGAAAGGTTTTGCACATTTTGCACGAGCTCTGGCTGTCAGCTCAGATTGTGGAGTGTGTCACCTGCACAAGCTGAAAGTGATCTGTGTGTGATTTCCATCATACATGATCACAGATGGAGCTGAGTGAAGAAAGGTCCTGATGCTGAGGAGTTTGATGTGGTAGTAAGAGCGCTCGTGCTAAATCAGAGCTGTTTCTCTCCGCCCCATCCGCCCCATCCGCCCCCTCAGCCCCCTCCTCCCTCTCCACCCCCTCCGCCCCCTCCTCCCTCTCCACCCGCTTTCCCTTTGATTAAAGAGCACATGGGAAAATTAAAGGCTGCGTGTGAGAGTGTCATTGTACTTACAAACGCCTCCATCGACCTCTCGCTAACTCGGGCATCACTTATTACTGCCACCCACATGTACCGGGCCTGTCAGCTCTATCACACTGAACTCAGAGAGAGAGAGACAGAGAGAGAGAGAGAGAGAGAGAGAGACTCAGACCAAATACCTGAATAATTACAGTTACTGTGTGATACAGTTCTGGACTCTGATTGGTCAGAAGGTGTTGATTAATTTTCCATAAAATCACAGGTTTATATTAATGCACTCATTCTAATAGGTTATCGTTTCTATAGTAACAGCTCATTCACAGAGAGGATGCTCAGCATAAACAGATTAAAAAGATTGTTGATATGGTGAAGTTTTCATAAAGTAAGGAAACGTTTATTTAAAATTTATGGAAGGAGTCTCCAGTATCAGTGCTTTGTAACAGTCAACTTTAAGTTGAAGATGTCCTGAAAATGTCGGAAAACTTAAAGTTACAGCTTTACCTCTGACTGCTACAAAGCACTGACACTGGAGACTCCTTCCATAAATGTTAAATAAACGTCTCCTTACTTCAAGAAAACTTCACCACATCAACAAATGTTTTTAAATCCGTTTACATGGAATGATTTCCCCAGTGTGAATGAGCTGTTACTATAGGAACGATAACATATAAGATTTGCAGCTGCACTACTGTCAGAGCTGCTGTTGTAGAAAATTAATCAACACCTTCTGACCAATCAGAATCCAGCACCAGTCCCTCACTCCGGTTGTTAGGACTGTTGCTGTAGATCATGAGCTGGAAGTTCAGTCACAACGCATTCGAATTTCAGTTTTAGGAATTGTTCTTGTTTCTTGGAAGTAAACTTGCTGGTTTTTAACCGTGCCCTTGAGGGACTGGGGGTGGAGAGAGAGAGAAAGCGAGAGAGAGAGGGAGGGAGAGATGGAGAGAAGAATGAGTGAGCGAGTGAGGAAGGAAGGGAGAGAGAGGGAAGGTGAGGCTTGTCTAAATGTAAATAAGTGTAGGATGGTCGTGCAGTGGTGTAATAGATAACGGTGTCAGGTGTGTAATTACTCACTGTCTCCTCCGCACTGATTTCATCAGCACCTTTAGGAAGTGCCAGTGTCGGAGCAGGCCGTCTTTGGAAACCTGCCTTGGTTTGACTCCTCACATCCGCTCGGTAAATTCCCCTGCTTCTCCAACACCTTGTTCTTCACATGTGCCTGCTCAGACTGACAGCAGGCCCTCTGGCAAATTCCAGTGAGTTTAAATTCAAGGGAGAGAAGTGTGTTTTTCTAATCCAACATGCCTACTGAGACTTGGCAGAGTGTGTTACTCTATACTCTGTCCTTGAATATTTCTTTCTGTCTCTGTGCTCACAATGTGCAATCGCTGTCATCTATCAAACTGACGCCCACTCTTCTTTCTGCTGCAGCTCCAAACTGATCTCCTGTTCTTCTCAACTTTCATTTAGCATCATAACAACATTGTTGTTGCACTCATGATGACACCATGATTTTCAATTAGGGTCAGTAAGGGGCGGAGCTTATATTTAATCAGCCAATCACAAGCCTGATTATACTGATATAATTCACTTCTTTGGCTTGAAATCATACTTACCATAAATACTGGCTTCAATTACATGACAGAATAGCTTAGCAACACTGCACTATTATCTAATACAGCGTTGTTGTGTTCTGGCCTCTGATTGGTCAGAAAGCGTTGTTATCGTTTCTGCAGTAACCGGTCATTCATAGTGGCTTTAACGGCAGACGCTCCACATAAACAGATTTTTAAAAAGGTGTGTAATTGTTGATATGGTGAAGTTTGCTGTAAGGAGATGTTTATGTAACATTTATGGAAGGAGTCTCCAGTGTCAGTGCTTTGTAACAGCTGTCAGAGGTAAAGCTGTAACTTTAAATGCAGCTATAAACTGATAAAAAGTACGTGTTGTACTTTAATACAAATTTGCTGTGGTATAAGAGGAATAAAACACTTGGAGGTTTTGCTGTTATAGGAAATTGCAATCGGCTCATCAGATTTTATTTTAGCTCCACCCCTTTTTGACCTTGTGTCACCTGACATTTGGTAAAAACATTCCGCTTTCGGCGTTGTGTACATATCTCCAAAATCCAAACAAGTCCTAGTGTTAGTTCTAGTCATTGTAATAAATGAGGTCATTTGCGAACCCTTCTCACTAATTGGTGCATGAAATAATGAACATTTTCTGTTTGCTTGAGTGTTTTAAGTGTTGTGGGATGTGAAGACAACTAATTTTAAAAATCTGATTCAGGCCTGCAGCCCCGTCGCTACAAACCCTGCACTGCATTTCTCCTCATGTGACTGCCTGACGGTGCTGAACAGACAGCACCATTTCAGCGCTCCCAGTGTTGTGGATAGCATGAGAGCACATGGCTGCAAGGCGGGGCGGCGGAAACACACTCAGCTGGCAGCCAATGATTACGGCTGCAGCTCCTCACCCTCCTGGAGATCTCAGGAGAATATGAAAGAGTGCAGCAAACACAGCAAGGTCTTATCTTCATGATATTGCTGATCCCTTCCCCACACACACACTGAGGCAGATGACAGTGAAGAAGACCACACTCCCCTTCAGCGATGTGTTGATAGGCTGCAGCCCAGCAGCCTGAGAAGCTCACCCATGCTCACTGCGCCCCAAGACCAGGAGACCGTGACACCTCACCCTTCCAGCTTCACCGTGCACCTTTCTCACCTTCATCACACTTAAGGAATAAATAAGAGAGCACTTTTTTCCCACCACTCCTGCCTCCAGTGTGTCTGTGTTCGGCCCGACGCAGCCTCGAGTAGGTAACAAAATGATAGGTTTTTATACTGTAACAGTGGACTGAACTGAAAGACCAGACACCGAAGCCTACCACATTGAGAATCCTTACAGCCTTATCTGTGAAGCACTTTAAAGAATAGATATTGTCACAAAGCAGCTTTACAGAAATCTGGATGTAGATTTAGATCCCTAATGAACCATTCATTGGCGCCCAGAGGTATGAGGAAGAAACCTCGAGAGGAACCAGACTCAAAACGGACCTGGTCCTCTTGCAGGTGACTTGGGATAGTGGGATTATAAACCCTTCCAGTGTACAGGTGTAGAGGAGTAAAGACACACAGTACAGAGTGTGTTACAGGATGTTCACTGTGAGCAGATTGGGAATAAGAGTCTTGGGATGAGTAACAGGACAGTGTTTATGATTACAGCAGCAGCTCTTACACACAATTCTACACAATCCAGGTGAGATCAAACACTGAAGCAAGGAAAGAAATCAGAGAAAGCTAGCATAAAATCAGACAGATAGACGCCTGAGTGACTAAAGGATTTAGATCTTCAGAAAGCGCTTTATCCTGGATCTGGAGTCTATCCCAGACTATGCACGAGGTGGGAATACACTCTGTATGGAGCTCCAGGCCATCTGAATAGAGCAGGTTTCTGTTTTTTTCCCAGCGCAGATGATAACATGTTCTACTTAGGAGGATCTTTTGACTTTAACTCAGTGCTACCACATTACTGTATAGTTTATGCTACAACACTTTTGTAGCACAGAAAAACTTTTACTGATGGTTGTTGAAGGACTTCACTGGAGCCCTAAATTTCTTCTTTCTGCAAAGAAGTGGATTTGTCACACACACACACACACACACACACATACACACACATATAAATATGTCAAGATGTAATCGTTTCACAGTTATAAGAAAGTCCAAAGAGGGAAATTGGTTTTCCAAAGTTAATATGTCATTAGACAGAAAGTGGTCAGCCCGGTGCAAATCCAATAACTGAAGCTTATGAAAACAATCACAGTGTTCATTTATAGACTCGTTCAAACTAAGTGTCCTTCTAAATGGGTTTTATTAAAGGAACTGACTGAAGGACACTTTGGGCAGAAAAATGGTGGAATGTAACATAATGTCGTTAGCAAAACACAAGCTTATTAAATGGACATACACTTTATAGGACGTGATAACTAGTGTACATTACAGAATCAGAGATCTGTGATTAGCTTCAGGCTAAACGAACTGAAGAGCAGCTGTTTAGTGTTTGTCTGTTCGTTATTAAATTACGGGTTCTATGTTTTACGTGTTCTCAGTCTAGTTTTGTGTTGAATTATTGCTTAACTTCCTGCTTAACCCTTAGGGAACACCTTCCCCAGTTAATACACACAAAAGGGTACTTCAAAAGATCTGCAAGATTCTGCTTCAACAAAAGAAAGAGCTGGAACGCTTCCTGATATGAAAACATTTTGTTTTGTAACTTTCTCCTTCTGGGGGAAACATTAACGATTATATAACAGAGTATAGGAGCAAAAAGGTTCCACGTTAAACCTTTTTAGGAAGCTAATAACCCTAAATTATCCAATGACCATTTAAAGAACACTTTTTTTAAATTCTTGGAGCTTTTTCTGATAGGAAAGCATGGTTGTAGAACCTTTAGGGTTTTCCCCAGAGGAACAACTGGTCAGCTCATTATTACACTCTTAGAAAATGTAGAACCCTCATGGTTCCTTGGCTGTCCCTCTGTGGGAACTGATGAATATTCTATGACATAGTGTTTCACTATCAGAAGGAGTTCCAAGCAGAACCTTTTAGGAAGCTAAGAACCCTAAATTTTCACCCTAAACATTTTTCTACTTCCTCATAACAAAACACTTGTTGGGTTCTACAGAGAACCTTTAAGGTTTCCTCCAAAGGAACAACTGATCAGTTCATTATTACATTCTTAGGAAATGTAGAACCCTTAGGGTTATTCAGTAGTTCCTCTTGGGGATCCTTAAGATTCTACAACACAGTGTTTCTGTATCAGAAAGGGTTCCACGTACAAACCATTTAGGATGCCAGTAAACTTTTACTTATCCAATGAAACCTTAAAGAACCCTTTTTTCCAAGAGTCTACCAAGTATGAAGGAGCTAAATGTTAAACTCCTGACAGGTTCTAGATATTAAGAAGAAAGTAATGAGCTTAAAGATCTTCCTGATTACAAAACGCTTTAGATTTCGACAGCAATCCTTTAAGGTTCTCCTCAGAGGAACATCTGATCAGTTCATTATTGCATTCTTAGAAAATGTAGAACGATCAGGTTCTTCAGTTATCCCTCTCGGGAACCCTAAAAGATGCTGCAACGGAGAGTTTCTTTATCGGAAAAGGTTTCAAGTAAGGAGATGTTTATGGAAGGAGTCTCCAGTGTCAGCGCTTTGTAACAGTCAGAGGTAAAGCTGTAACTTGGACATCTTCAGGACAGAGGAGTTTACACTTCTTTGTGATTTCTCGGTAACATGACAAGCTGCATTTTTTTTTGTCTTGTTAACTTACAAGAGAGAGAAAAAAGAGAGGCTGGTGAGGGAACGACTGTTTATAGCTGCTATAGCATAAGCGAGGAACATCTCATCTTTCTCAGTGATCTCCAGCATCTTCTAGTTTCCTTGTTTCCTGCAGTGTTTGTTGACTCACTTCATTGTTTTCTGAGAACCGATTCACATTGTTTTACTGAGTTTAGCTGATAAAAATGGACAGAGAGAGAAAGAGAGAGAGAGAGAGAGAGAGAGAGAGAGAGAGAGAGTTGAGTGTCTGGTTTGCATGCTGGTGCTAAAATCACCAAAATCCCACGCACATTTGGTCCTCAAACTAATTAATGTTGCTTGGAGAGCCTCATCCAGCCATCCGAGGTCAGAGGAAAGACGGAGGGTTAGGCTTTAATAAGAGCGTGTGGGGTAAAACAGTATTTAGCACCGATTACGCAGGAAGCCAAAAACAAATTAATTAAGCTTTCAGAATTCAACAGAATGACTTGAACTTGTGACTTGTTTTTGTCACAGCTTCACGTTAATGAGTTCAGAGTTCCTTTCATGGCTTTTGTTTGACTTTTTTCAGTCGCTTGATTGACTGACAGAGATTTAATGATGGGTTTTAAGCTCTTCAAGTGCTCATGTCCTGGTTTACGCTATGCCTTAAGGAGCAGAATAAAAACATTTAGGTCCTTTTTCCATCTGGAGTACTGGATCCGCTTGGGGCCAGAAATGTGAAGCTGGCTTTTTCCCATTCAGTACCAAAGGTTCTAGCTGGATGGATTTTGGTTCCTGCACAAGATTCACAACTCCACCACCTGATTTCAGGGGCGGGGTTAGCAGCACTGTTAATCTCTGATTGGTTAAGCATACTGCATCAGACACACACACACACACAAACACACGCACCAAGCATCTTATATGTATGATTCTGTTGTCATTAAATTAGTCCCTTTAGGTTCTTTTAGCTCTTTGGTTCACTTAGTTTCGTTTCATTATTTCATTATTATAACATTTAGAACCCTTAGGCTTGTCCTTGTGAGGGAACGTATAATGTTAAAACCTTGCAAGACAGTGTTTCAGTTTCTTTTTTGTAATTATCTAATGAACCCTTGAAAGACCCATTGAAGATCCCTTACTCAGGTAATATATACTCATATACTCTTAGAACTTTTTTTTGGAAGCTAAGAACCAATAATTATCCAATGATTCTACAAAAAAGTGTTTCTGTTTCAGAAAGGGGTTCATGTTGAACCATCTTTGGAGGCTAAGAACTCTTCATTATCCAAAGAACCCTGGAACAAGAGTGTACCAGGTACCAATGAGCTAAATGTTAAACATCTGACAGGTTCTAAGTATTAAGAACAAAATAATGACCAATTATTTGGAGTTTGTAAGGCAGGTTTGTTTAACTTTTATTAGATTACCACAGATGCTGTTTCTTAGAAGCTTAGAACCCTTAATTATCGAATGAACACTTAAAGAACCCTTTTCCTGCTTGGAACACTGTCGTAGGGTTCTACAGAGAACCTTTAAGGGTTCTTACCTGTAGGGTTCTTCAGTTGTCCTGCTGGGGGAACCCTTAAAGATTCAAAACAAATTGTTTCCTTGTCAGAAAGGGTTCCATGTAGAGACCCGTTAGGAGACTAATTATCCCTAATTACCTTTGAAGAACGCTTGAGCAGTTACTATAGAAATGATAATGTATTAGAACGAGTGATTTGCAGCTGCACTACTGTCGGAGCTGCTGTTATAGAACATTAATCAACACCTTCTGACTAATCAGTACGTTAAGCCTGAGGAAGCGAATAGAAAAGCTAGGGGAAGTGTCACATGATCAAGTTTGAGATTAATTAAATTTAACTTAAGCTCTGCCCCTTTTTAAATTCTGGTCATATCTTGACCTGGTGGAAAATGAACCAGAACTAGAACTCCAAGTTCCATCAGCTCCTTAATGTCCTGAAGTTGGACAAGTTTTCTCGGAAACGTGATGTGATACATTCCTGTATAAATCATGTTTGTGTATTTTCCTTCCGGTCACGTGACCGTCACTCCCTCCCACGCCCTGTTTTAATCCTTACTGTAATACTGAGAGGTGTTTCATTACACACACTCACTGCTGCTGGAGTCGGGGAAATCACACTCTCAGCTTTCTCAGCTCACTCCTTCCTGTTGAATTAAAATCTGGCACTTCATTTGCATCTTTAATTTGCACTGAGAGCGCTCCTGTCTGTCCTGAGGATTTTCATGTCTCATGATGCAGACAGACCAGAAGAGCGTTTAGTGGAAAACGCAGGCAAGATGAGCTGTACAAGCGGCATGTCGGTGAAAAAGTTTTAAATAATTAATGCATTTTATATTTTGATCACAGACATCTGTCTTCATTTGAGTGACACAGACTGCAGAGTTACATAAGATCTTTTTTTCATTTGTTAAACCTGGCTAAATACAAAACTTTAAGTCATGTGACTGTGAAAAGTTGGGAGTCCACATGCAAGAACTGAAGGAGAGTGGGCGGGGTTAGGAAAATTACATTTATGCAAATGAAGCAATTTGGCTTTTTATTTTAAAAATATTTTAACACCCCATAACAATAACACTGCATTTTTTGCTTTGCATTGCTCAGTTCGCTCTACGTTGCTCACTACATTGGACGTGTCTTATCTTTACTGACGGTTGCCATGGTTACACTGGTTGCAACATAACCTAGCTACAGAACGTACTGTATATAAAACTGTCTTCCTGCTAAAGTAAAATTCAGGATTGAAATCCCTTGTGTGCATGAAGTGACCCTAAAACAACGTTTTGATCTTCACAATTTCTTACGTTAGATGTGTGAACAGTTCATTGGATGGAAATAGAGCAGTGAAAACCCTTAAATCAAACACTTGAAGCACGTAGCAGCAAAGTGAGTCTCACTGAACGCTTCAGGAGCTGTGAGCAGTATCATATTTAGATATAAAGTTAAATTTCTCTCAACTTTGTCACGTTTCTTGCCCCGCCCATTTTGTGTCATTAACGATCGCTCCATTTCATGTTGCCAGAAATTGCCAGCTGTCATTCTGACAGCTTTGTCGCATCGCTGCCGGTGTGAACGTGACATAAAGCCGCTTTCTGTGATTTCAGCACTGTTTTAAGATTATGACTCGTCTCGTCTGAATTCTATAACAGACTGTGTGATAACGTGTGTCTCCATGTCACGTTAATACAGTGAAGAATCGTGATGACATAATTCCGTGATCCTGAAATCAGCTCTTCCCAGTAACCTTAAAGTAATGAGATTTTTTCTATCTATTCCACTCCAACAACTAAATCTTACACCATGAACCTGGTTTAAAGTGGCCTTAAACTCCTGAAAACAGTTAATAAATGTGATTTTACATTTAAAGTTAATTAAAGGTATTTATGTTATTCCTCACTGTACCTTTTCGCTACGTCCGTGATTACCTCTTACTTATTTAAGACACACTGATAAGCTTTATTCACAATAAATACACATTGTCTTCGGCTTGTCATTATTTAGAAACCTGCATCAATCGCTATTATTTCACATGATCACAAACAGAGACACAGCTTTGTATAAAATCAGATTAACAAATGAAAACCTTGATTTTTTAAACAGCTTTGTGTAAAGCCGGATTATGAAAGGTTGACAAACGAGCACATAAAAATCACACTGAGTGTTCAGGTAAGATAAAAGATTAACCCAGTTATCCAGGTAGAGAAGAACGTCTGGGATTCAGGTAGATTCAGGAGATTCAGTTTCTTGGAAAGCATCACATCTCTTTCCCTCTTTACATAGACGAGTGTGAGCCTGAGCTTTAATTCCGATCAGGAATTCGGAGAAATTTCACCTGTCCAATCCTTTCATCTCCAGTGATTAGTGATATACAGTTTTTTTCCTGGGGAGCTGCCGTAAAGAAACTTTGTTGCAGGCGTCTTAACACCACGTCGCTGTTTTAATTAAATGAGAGTTGTCAAGGTTTCGGAAAAGTACGAGCGTATGGAGCAGAGGGTTAAAGAAATCTGCCTCGCTTAGTTTATTCACCCAGAATCTCAATTCCTAAGTGCTTTTATTGCCCTTTAATTATCCGAAGTGGCACAGAGTGCTGTCGAGGAGATGGAGAGGAAGGAATTGTGCCGTGTTTCGCAGGAAGTGTGTAAGGTTATGTTTAAGGTTAAGTGTTCTGCCAATAAGAACCCTTGAGTCTGGCAAGGCGGGTCAGGACATCCTCATCTCATCTTTTTTCTTCACACTGCCTTTTTGCATTTCTATTTAAGGACTGGCTGGCCCATTTTTCACTATGATTAAAATGAAAACTGAGCATTTGTAAAGATTTCTTTTTACGTTCTTCTTAAATTCAGGTACTGGAGCCTGACATGGTTGTAAAGATGTTCTGTTCAAACCTACATCTATCCAGTGGCTTAAACATCTGTGCCCTACTGTATATTCTGTATATTTGATGAATTTTCCCCAGCCATTTTGTATTCTAAATGAATTTACTGATAGTTTTAGATTGTTGTCCTCTTGAAAGATATACCCATGTTTCATTTTTAACTTTCTATAAATTTTATTCTTCTATTTAGGATGACAACTTTTTCTCCTTTCTTTCATTGTCACTAAACTCCTTCCACTGAAAATCCCACTGATTACCCAACGTGTTGGAGATCGATATAAATAAAATAAACAAAATGTAAACTGACAGTCTGCGCTGGATCAAGTGCTATTCTATGTGCTGCTGTATAATGAGTGTGGAAGCCATTTTGTTCAATTAAACCAGTGATTAATGTGATCATTACAACTAGGACTATTCATGCAGTAATATATTAGTGATATATTACTGTAGACTCCTATTAGATTTATTTCAACTTTCACCATCTTCTCATTCATTTATCATCATATTAGTCTTTTTATTTTACATTTTTACATTCTATCTTTCTTTTATGTTACACTGAATTACATTTGACTGAAAAGAAAAAAAACAATTTCCTTCTTCAATCTGGGTTTTCTATTCCTGATTTTTTTTTAAAGCTGGTGTAGACGCTAGTGAAAAGCCCCATCTTCTACAAAAGAAAAATCTGGCAACCTCTGAGATGTGAACCCACACACACACACACAAATGGTTTTAATAATCTAATAGTGGAGAAAATCCACTTGTCAGGTGTGTGTCCTGACTCTGACTTTGAGGAACGTTCCATGATGCAGCTTTTGGACTTCAGCTGCAGACTCTGTATATGTCCTTTACAGATTATCTACAAAGTCGTCCGAAAATGTGATTGGTGTAAATATTTACTGTTCTGTTAAATATTGTCAAATTGTGGTGCAGCAGGATGACATCATCAAAATGTGTCAGTCGAATACACACAGTGATGGAGAGACTGGAACACACACTGGCATAATTTATTCCAAACACTCTGTTTCTGTCCACCTTTATCACTTTATTTCTTCGTCCAGAAGCCAACTTTTAGACCTCCACCCAAGTGCTCGACCTCTGCATGGCTTCGGTTTGGTATTTTAAAGCTTTCTTAAACACGGCAGCGTGGGTTCTGTCATATGCCAGCACTGCATGCAGCTATAAATGTTCTGCAATTCATCAGCGTGAGGGAGAGAGATATGAGGCACGGCGGGAGGTCGAAGGTGTGATAAGATGCATATGTTCACGCAGACTTATTTACAGCAAAGTGAATCTGTTTATCTGGCTAAACTTCTCATATGCCTACAAACCTGCAGACCTGCATATCTGTGTGTATGTGCGTGTGTGTGCAGTTCCATATTTATGGTTCAGTCTGTTGAACTATAAATAGCAGAAATCTGCACCTGAACACACACCAGTCAGAATCAATCCACAAAAAACTGAATGTGAGAGTGAGACTCATCATTATTGTGTTTTAAACAAAACAAAAACAAAACAGGTGACCTTTTCTAAAACATTTAAAAAAGCTAAATTTATCTAGTAAGACAGCAGGATTATATCTGTACTAAAAAAATGCAAAGTTACCAAGAATTATGTTGAATATTAATCTCACTATTGGTTTCTTCACCAGATTGTGCACCTCTGCTCCTTATTTTCCTCTGATTAGTTTGTGTCTTAATTTCAGAGAGAAGTATCAGACTATATGATGAAGATCCTCTAACGATAGACCTGCGATTAAAGAAAATTCCTTTCTTACATTCTGCTTATGCCATCAGTCAGCGTGATCCGGAGATCAGCTCACGCAGAACACAGGCTCGCATTAACACTCACACACTCTACAAAGTGAGGAGACCTTTTTCTGTCCATTAGATTTGTTTATGTTTTGGTGTCTTTCTCTACCTTCTTCCTATTGGTGGATTTTAGACAATCGTCGAAGCAGTGCTCACAATCCGAGATTTTAATTAAAAATTTCACACACAGACTTTGGTCTTTAGTCACAATAGCACATGCAACTTAATACCTCTGAGATTTTGATCTTAATTATATTTTCAAGTACTTAGAGTAAACGCGCTCCACGCCAGTATATTACTGTAAAACTATCTGGGAAATTGACAGTATAATAATAATGGAATGGAATAATGGAAACATACCTTGATCTACTAAAAAAAGTACCTGTAAATATATTACAATTAATTACCTGTAAATATATTACAGTACTTTTCTGTAAATATGGTTTGCTTTACTGTAAATTTTACAGTAAATCTTTTGCAGTGTAATCAAGGACTAAACACGGTACAGGTGAACACAATCAGGTAACAAACCATTGACATGACAGAGGCAGAGATGGGATTAGAACAGAAAAAAGGCACATGGAAATGTAAACAAAAGCACATGATGTGAAAAAACTGAGAGAGGGAATTTGTGATATAACTAGGTCTATAGAGAAAAACCACATTAACCATTTTAGCGTAACTTATCTCAGGACTGACCGGAGAGTCGTAAACCTCATGTAAGTGCATTTATTACACATTTCGAGTGTGGACTGTTTCTTAAGCAATGCTTGGCCACGCTGGAGTGCTTATGCAGGATCATTGTTAAAGCAGGACCATATGGTGCTGAATTATAGCAAGAAATCACATTAAGTGTCCTAGAGTAAATTGCCTTAGTGAAAATTAGCCTCGTAGCGCCACATAAAACAGCATGTGGCAGTCATTTCTAGTGATTGAATACCTTTTCCATCCCATTAATTTCATGGATATGGTTCTAAATCGTGATTAACCGTCTCCTCGAACGCTTCCGTGCTTCCACCGACGCTTCTCACCTGCACACGAGCTGAAGCGCTTCTCCGACTGAAAGAAAAGTTCCAATTATAGCCAAACATATTGTTCTTTTATCAGAGGGAAGCTGGAAGCGGCAGATGGGCATCAAACAGGAGTTACAGGAATTCAAGGCCGTTATCAGCAGTCCTGCCAATTACGGCTGCGGGAGGAGGCGTAGGAGCCACGCACAGATCAGAGATCACACAGAGCCGCCGTGCCGGAGATGCACAGACAGCTCTGCTCAAGATAACGAGCTGTTTGTTTGTGGACTGATTGCATGGTAAAGCAACGGACGCAGATTATGCCGTGCGTCAGACAAAATTACACTCTGTGCAAAGAACCGCAACTGAAATCATTTTTAGTGTCGGGCCAGGATTAAGCGCTGTCAGCTGGGCTCAAGTTAAATCCTAATTACTCATTGTTTTACTGTATCTGAAAGCTAAAATCCTTATGTATAAAGTTGCAAGAGTCAGAAACGATTTTAGGAAGCTTGTGATGATTTAGACATGGACAATGCTAAGCCTTGCAGCATCAGCGCAAAACTATAGAAGAAACCTTCAGATCATAGAAGAAAACCTTGACTTGTGCTCTTGCTTTCTTTTGGCTCTTAAACCCGAGGTGTGCGAATTCACAGTCGCCTAAATAAACTAGGCATGAAACAAAAGTCATGGTCGACCTGCTTAGGAATGTCCTGTTAAAATTCAACTGTTTCATGAACAGGCTTTAAGGAGAAGCTCTTAGTGTCTCTGGTGAGTATCTGTGCACAAGAGCTGGTATTTTTGGTGATTTATTTCCAGTTCCAGATGTAGGAACGTTAGCAGAAGCTGGGTTTAAGCTGTTCCCTCATCATCATCGCACTCTGGAGAAATCTCTGGAACAAGCTGACTGTGTGTGGATCTATAATTTAGAAGAAGTGGAATGATGTACGAGCTCTCAAACCGTGTTATTCTTGTTGGCCAGTTCTCCTCCAGCAACTTTTCCAGAATCTGAAAACCAACACACTGCACTTTTTAAATTCATGAGCATCATCAGGAGCTTTGCTGCACGACTCAGCTCTTTTTCCACCATCGTGGAAAATAGTAGAGGAAACATTGAGTTGTGGATTTTAGCTGTGGTCTGTCTTTAAAATGACAGTTTAAAGGGCTGTTAAATGAGTCATTTTAAACCACAAAGAAATTGAATAATAAATTCTAGCATATGTTTTGTAATGTCTAAGAAATTATAAATTAACATCTCTACACTACAGCAGCTAAATCTGTAAAAATATAATGTTAAGTAATTACAACCACAATCTTTGTACACCTCTGTCATAAGCTACGTTAGTTAGTTAGCTAGCTTATTAATCAGGTTGTGTACCACATCATCTTCTAATAATTTCCATATTAGACCCGAAAGGCACTAACTGAGCTCATGTGAATATGAATAATTGAGGTGATAGCCAATATGTGAATACATATAGATATGTTTACCAAAGAATGTCCAGATAAAAAAGCATAGAAACAAAGATTTCAGAGAAACAGCAGGTGATATTCAAAGTTGGTGACTTAATTCCAAAAATTGCCTCAATATAAAGCCAAAAGGAAAGTTCCTGGTATTCAGAGTCGGGTTACGCAGCCACTTAAGTGGATTTTCTGAGCTCCACATTCAGATGATTAACATCACCTGTGTGTAGTTCACACCTCTGAATTTGCCAGATTTTTCTTGAGTACAAGCGTCTGAGACGGAGTTTTACACTAACGTCTACGCCACATTTAAACACAAACACTCACCATTAAGCTCAAAAACAATCAGGGATAGAAAATACGGACTGAAGAAAGAAATAACATTTTATTTTCTTTGCTGTCAAATGCAATATAAAAATCAAAGGAGAATTATAAATGAAAAATAAAAGACTAACATGATGATATTTGAATGAGAAGATGGCGAGTGTTGAAATAAATCTAATAGGAGTCTCGTATATCACTGCATGAATAGTGCTAGTTGTAATTCTCACATTAATCAGCGGTTTAATAAAAAAAAAAAATACACATAGAATAGCACTTGATCCAGCACATCCTGTTATTTTACATTTAATTTTTTTATATAGTGCTTTTGATATAAAGTTACGCAAAACTTAATGAGACACTAAATCGTAATGGAATCATAATGTGTGTGTGTGCAGGATGTAGGAGATTTGATCACACTTTTAATTCACTATTTTGATTTGTTGAATTAATAAAATAATGTCAGTATTTGTGTTAAATCGTGGGAAGATGTCAGGAATGCAGGCAAGAATGCAGGTGCAGGTAGACAAGTCTGTAATAATCGAAGCAATCAAAACAGAGTCAAGGTGCAGGTGTAACCAGTTTCATCTCTGCGTTGTGTTTTTTTTTTTTTGATATAATTAAATCACGAGACTCTCAGCATCTGTAGTTGGGATGATTTGCCCTTTATTCTGATGAAATGAAAACAAGTCTTTAAAACTCTGTGACCCTTATGATGTCTGTAAAAATAAAAATGGTGGAGTGAGAGGAACACGCGATTCAAGTTCATCCAACAGACAGAAAACAAAATACAACTTAAACCAAGTCAGAATAAGAGAATAATCAAATATATGGGAATAATAATATGATAAACATGTTGTGACAAGCAGGAGGGAGGGGCCAGGCTGTGAGGACGCACGCCTGGCACTGAGTTCTCTAATCAGTGGGAGAGAGGGAAAAAGGAGCGGCTGGAGACGCCGAGGAAGAGAGAGACGCATGCATATTTTATGTTTGCCTTAGGTTTGTGTTTTACGTTCTGTTTATGATAAAAGTTTATGTTTGAGTTCACTCGGTTCCCGCCTCCTCCTTGCCCGTCTTTGACGTTTGTTACACATGAATTAAAGAAAAAAAATATATAGAAAAATGATTTTAAAGCAAAGATGAAATTAGAATAATTGCAGCTCAACTAGAACTTTCCCATACAGATACAAGTCAGGAAAGGAAGAGGCGGGGCTAAGCAGGAAGCATATTGCTGATGGAATTAAGGGGGAAACACATATCAGACAGAAACATCAGGTATAATTAACATTTTGTATAGTTCTACATAATAAAACTGTGTGTACTAAATATACTTCTCATACCTGTTACACAGGCAAAGGTCAGGTGATCAACAAACAGCGTATACTAGATGAGGCAAGAACAAGTCGAGAAAGCTAGAAACAGGATCAAGAACCAGAATAACAATCAGAAATCAGAAGGCTTGGTAACGACTGGTGAAAAACAACACAGAGCATGTACTTCACAAAGTGAGAGTGCAGCGATGGTGCTTATGTTGTGTGAGTGTGATTGAGTCCATGTGAGTGCAATCAGTAGTCAGGTGAACGTGAACGTCAGAGTGGCTGTGATGGCTGTGTGTCGTAGTTCTCGGCGGCCATGTTTGTAGGCCGCACTGTATTCTGGGAGCTTTAGTTCGACGCAGATTACGGTGTAGACATGACAGAGGGATAATCTGACCGAGCGCTCATCTGCTACGCTTACAGAGAAACTTTAACTATAAACCATGTCTATGATTAATATGCATCTCCTCCGGTATCCTCTGTGTGAAGTAAGAAATATATCGTCTTTTTATAGTCTTTAAAAAGATTATATTATTAATTAATAGCGTCATATTTACATATTTAATATTAAGTGTATTTACAGTCAGAAAGTACATTTCAGCATGACATATTGTGGTTACATTAAACAGTCAGACAGTGGCGCTGGACTGAACACTTCACTCCTCACTCGAGCCGAAATCATGCAAGAAACATGCGCTTAAGTTCAAAGTTCAAGGTTTAAACTGAGACATGACTCTGTTTTAGATGCGAGTCTGGCTCCTCTCTGGTTTCCTCCTCATGTCGTCTCAGGGAGAGTTTCCTCACCGCCGTCGCCTCTGGCTTGCTCATTAGGGATCTTAATCTATATCTGGATTTCTGTAAAGCTGCTCTATGACAATTTCTATTGTTAAAAGCGCTATACAAATAAAAATGTATTGAAATTGCCTGGTAGAAAAGTCCATTGTGTACACTGTTTCCAATATGTAACTGCCTGGAGACGTATTCATTCATTCTGTTTTATCATAGCTGTCTGTGAGAACCGATAATAATAATGTTCGGTGTTAACATACAGATTTCATTTAATAATAACAATAATAAAAATAATAATAATAATAATAATAAGAAGAAGAAGAAGAAGAAGAAAGCTCCAGTGTTTGAAGAAGAAAGCCCATGCAGTCTGGAATAAGACGAGCTGTTAGTGGTGGATTTAGGTGTTTGCTCTCCACTTTTGTTGCCGCAGGATATTACGGTATCTTCAGGGACGGCTGAGACGTGTTTGCCGTGAATGATGAATGGATGATAAGTCGGCGTCGGCCTTCCTCCATTTATCTGACTCCTTTGAGCCAAAGCTCAGCCATTAAACATTAGCTTCTCCCAGTCTAGACCATCTCGTGCTCAAATCCTCACCAGCGCTGCTTTTCTCACCAGAGGGAATTCTGGGAGCAGGCGGGATATTTCCCAAGCTTTCATGAGTCATGCCATCCCTAAGGTCTTAATAGAATCATAAAGCCTCAGCGTGGTAGAGCGGATACCCGCGATATTGCTTTTTGATATTGCTGCCATTCCAAACACATTCTGCATTATAGATTTTATATCAACGCACGCGCCGTCGACTCCACACGATTTATCACTGATGGGAGAAAAAAAATAAAACAACTGCAGGTCAACATACACCTCATCCAGGACACCAAATAAAACCACAATATCATTACAGTACTTCCTCAACTTGTACATAATTCTCAAATCTGATTGGTCAGAAGGTCTTGATTAATTTTCTGTAACAGGTTTATATTAATGCACTCGTTCTAATGCGATATCGTTTCTATAGTAACAGCTCATTTACAGAGACGTGTACAGAGGACGCTCCACTGATAATAAACGGATAAAAAACGTGTGGGTTTGTATGTGTGTGTGGGATATGTTGAAGTTTCCTTAAAGTAAGGAGATGTTTATTTAACATTTATGGAAGGAGTCTCCAGTGTCAGAGGTAAAGCTATAACTTTAAGTTTTCCGACATCTTCAGGACATTTTGCGGTTTCTCGGTAACATGACAAGCTGAGGTTTTTTTGTCTTATTAACCTGAGAAGAGAGAATAAAGAGAGGCTGGTGAGGGAACGCTGTTTATAGCTGCTATAACATAAGTGACAACAGGAACTAACTTGTTTCACAGACATTAAATGTAACTACAAATGGGTGAAAAGTATGACGTTTGTTTTATTTTTATACTTTGTACTCTGATTCTTAGCTCTGTGCTAGTCTGCTGGCTTTATGCTAGCTTTCTAAATGATGTATATAAGCTACATGCTTGTCTGTACTTAGCTTCATTAACACTTCATGACCTCTGAGGTTGAGCTTTAAATGTCAGACATCTGAAAGGTGTCCTTTATAGCTGCGTGGACACAGTAGGGGTGCCATTTCTTTTCATTTGCCTTTTGTATTTATTTTGAATTAAGAAGGTAATTGAAAAATCTCACATAGCGATATTGTTTTGTTTATTATTTCAGCGTTACTCACTCCAGCAGCTTCTTTTTCGATATATTTTCCACAGAGTCACATCAAAACAACGAATCTGATCTGCTGTCTGGTCTTTATGCTGCGACCCTCGCTTCCCGCTGACACGACAAGCCTGATGTTTGCTTGTTTTCAGAGATTAAAAATGGCTGTAACACACACCTGCTGGACCACACTGAAGTGAGAAGGTGTGTTGGAGTTCAGCTGAGCCTCGCCTCCTCTGTCAGTGAGACGAGATAAAAAGACAGCCTTTCAGAGGAAGAGTTTTTCTCGTAGTGTGCACATAGGTTTAGATGTGTAAGTGCAAAATATGACTGGACTGAAATGAACCACCATTTTCTCCTACATAAATAGGCTAAAAGTCAGAATTATGACCAGAGAGGCGTAAACTGAAATTTCACCTCAAGCACTTCACATTTTAATAAGCTATGTGCTGTTTACATATGAAGTGATTTTTAATTCCAACTAAATCTGAGTCTGAATATTTTCCATTATATGAAGAAAAACAAATGGCCTGATATGATTAAAAATGCACAAAAAAAATCCATAAAAGCTTTTTTATTCAAGAAATAAAACACTGTGTCATGCTGTTATAGTGAGAACAGGAACTAACTTTAACAAATAAAAAAAATAATTGTTGGTAAATTGCTGTGCTATATGAGAAATAAAACAGTGTGTGTATTGATGTTACAGTAAAATACTGAGTGATGGGGTGGCGTGATGAAGCGGAGTTACTGTGACCACCCTGAAGTTGATTATTTTCCTATACCAGCGTGTCCTTGAGTGTTTTACTGTCAATCTTTAACAAATAAAAATTGTAATTAAAATAAAGAGAGGTTGGTGAGGGAGTGACTGTTTATAGCTGCTATAACGTAACTGGGAAGAGGAAATATCTTGTTTCATGGATGTTCCATAACATTAAAGGTAACTATAAATGGATAAAAAGTATGATGTGTAATTTTATAATAAATAAAAATTGTAATTATTGGTAAACTGCTGTGGTATAAGAGGAATAAAACACTTTGGAATTATTAGAAAATAATCCTCTTTGGCTCGGTAACGGTAGTTCACTTCATCACACCACCTCATCGTTGATTATTTTTCTTTAACAGCAACGTGCAAGTGGCACACAGTGATGACATCAGATGAAAGTGACATCATGTTCCAGGAAATTAAACCAATCCTGTTTGTTGTGTTTTTAAAAATGGAAATGGATGAAAAGAAATCACATCATACAGGCTTTAAATTGCTGTCTAAATTCTGCCCTCATGCCTCATATAGAAAAAGCATAAAGAAGAATTTTTTGCCTTCATGTCCGGCTGCCTGAGGCGTCATACATGCAGACCGCCGAGGGAATAATAACGCAGGCTAATTGAGGGGACATGAAGTACACACTCAGGGATGGAGAACACTGACTGTGAGCTTACAGGCAGCTGGATGTGATTTCACACAGCTAATGGAGTGTTTATATACAGCCTGAGTGAATTATTCTGCCTTTAGAGTATCTCAGACACAAGGGTGTTCCTCGCCTCTTTAAAGCGCTAAAATCACTCTCTCTCTCTCTCTCTCTGAGACACTGATTAATCCAGACCCTGTGATAAAAATGATTTTTAGCCATGTAGCTGTGTGTGTGCAGTGTAATTTTGTCTGATGCATGGTGCAATCTGTCTGTTTTCTTACCATCCAATCAATCCACACACAAGCACCTCGTTAGCGTACATGAAGCTGATGCTACATCTCGCTCGGTGTCTGTGGGTCTCGGCTTGTTGTGAGTCGCAAACTGATCTTTACTGTGTGTGGATTCAGCTTATCATCAATACAAATACCTTAAAATAGTTAAAAGTTTACAGTTAATTAACTTTTTCTTTTTAAACTACCACTGTTCATAATTCTCTAAAACAACAGATTACTTTCAGAACTGAATGAAATGCTTTCTTGCTGACCTAATTATTTAGTTAGTCATTTGTTTGTTTGTTTGTTTGTTATTTCTCCAATTTCTCTCCTGCCAAATCCCACCCAGCAGCCAGCTCTATCAGACGACAGCTACCACCCGGGGAGGGTGAAGGCTTCCTCCGAGATAGGTGAAGCTTTCGCATGTCACAGGGCATCTGCCCTCTTCCACATACATGCTGTGATTGACAGGGAAGAGAGAGTATGCCCCCCCTCCCTCTCTTTCTCTCTCTCTCTCTCTCTCTCTCTCTATATATATATATATATATATATATACAATTTTTTTAGTACAAACTTTGTTACAGATGTTTATTTTCTGACTTCTACATTATGGATTCAGTATAAAAACATTTTAGATTCCAAACATTAGTTTTCCAGCACATCATGAAATGTTACAGAAAAATGTTTGTATGTCAGTAAAGAAAGCAGCAGATTCCATAAGAGACACTTTTCAGATAAAAACATAATGAAGGCTGCTGGGTTTCGCTGCAGAAATAAGAAGCGAGTCGACAGTCAAAGTCTCCAGAAGAACTGTGGCTGCTTCTGCAAGATGCTCA
>CM040458.1:30497530-30510909 GCA_022758105.1 Pangasianodon gigas | reverse complement strand
TCCCCCACACCCTATAAACACTCCTACACACACTCTCACATTCCCCCACACCCCATAAACACTCCTACACACTCTCACATTCCCCCACACCCCATAAACACTCCTACACACACTCTCACACTCCCTCACACCCTATAAACACTCCTACCCACTCTTACACTCTCTCACACCATATAAACACTCCCACACACCCTTACACAATGATAACACCATCCAAACACTCCTACACACAATTTCACACTCCCTCACACCCATCCAAACACTCCTTCACACTTTCGAAAGGACATTAGTGCATGTCAGACAGAGTCAGAGACAGAAAATGAGATTAGGAGGGAAAAAATGAATATGAAGCAGTGACATAGAATGAAAACAATTGTGTGTGTGTATGTGCTAGAGAGGACAGAAGATAGAAAGAAGGAGGGAGGGAACAAGTGGACAAAAAAAGGGAGGGAGGGGAAGAGATTAAAAGAAAATGAAGCAGTGACATGGAACTAAGACATTGTGTGTGTGTGTGTGTGTGTGTGTATGTGTTAGTCATTTGGAGAGAGGGCTCCTGGGAAACAGCGGCTCTGACTAAACAGGAATCCTCCCTCTTAACCAATGAGTTTAGCGAGAGGAGCAGATGTGTGTGAAGAGCAGCACGAGTGTGTGTGATCCTCCCTCAGAGACGAGCACTGTCTCACACACACACACAAGCATCCTCAGTCTCAGCCTCTCCCCTCTCCCTCTCTCCCTCTCTCTCTCTCTCTTTCCCACACACACATTCTGTGGCAGCGCTCGTGGTGGAAGCATCTCGCTCGTAGGTGAGTCTCTGTTTATCCTGCATTCAAGAGCCGCTGCGCGCCAGCCACAGCTACACTGACACACACTCGCGCTTCAGTTTTATCCTCCTGCTTCTGAGGGACGTGATGGAGGGATAACGGATGAAGAAGGGATAACGGAGACCGGAGGAGCGCTAAGTTTTCAGACGAGCCAGGAGCTGATTATGTAAGTGTGGTTTTGTTAATGATGTGTTTGAAGTGACATTGTGGCAAGTTTGAGGGGTGTGAAGGAGAGGATGGAAAGAAGTAAAAGAGGATAAGAGGAAAGGGTGGAGAGGTGATGGAGAGATGATAGAGGAAAAGATGATGAGAGGATGGCTGTTAGAGATGAAGCAGCAGCTGAAGTGTCGTCTCTGAACACAGGGGAGTGAAGGAAAGATGGAGAGATAATAGAGGAGGAGAGAATGGAAGGAAGGAGGGAAATGGAAGAGGGGAGAGGACAGAAAGCACACTGTTCTCAGACATGAGACTTGATAAGGAGAAGAGGAGAGGGTGATGAAGAGATGAAGAGATCTGCACAGCTGAACTGTCTTTTCCTGAACATGAGGCGTGAGGAGCCATGGAGAGAAGTGAAAGAGGAGCGAGTATGAGTGCAGTTCTGATGGGAGGATAAAAGAGGAGAGAATGGAAGAGTTTAGAAGTGATGAGATAAAAAATGAAGAGAGGGAGAAGTGAAGAGAAAATGTAGCAGCTGAAGTATCATCTCTTAACATGTGAGAAGACAGAAAAAAAGGATCTTTCACTTGTAGAACTCTATATCAGTCATACCGCCAAACTAGAACCTTTCAGGAGACTAAGAACCCGTAACTATACTTAAACCCTTGAAGAGTGTGGAAGTGATGATGGAGAAGAGGGGAAGGAAAAAAGGAAAATATAAAAGATGGCGCTCCTGAACACAACCCGTAAGGAAAGATGGAGGGATGTAAAAGAGGAGAGAAGAGGGGAGGAATGTCGTAGCAGTTCCGGAGAATGTGAAGTTCCTGAACATGAGATGAAGTGAAGAGATGAGGATGATGAGAGGGGAGGATGAAAGAGTGAAGAGATGATGATGAGATGAAATGGGATTGAAGGAGAGAAAATAAGATGAAGATAAGGAGTGATAGAGTTACAGGAATAGCTGTTGTTCCTCAGCACGAGGCAGGAGGAACCATGCAGAGAAGTGAAAGAGGAGAGAGGAGAGAAGAGAATGGAAGGATGTAGAGGTGATGGGATGGTCTGAGGTAAAAATAAGAGAGAGGAGAGAAGAGAAGAGGAAAGAAAAGAAAAGAGGAGGGATGGTACAGATGCAGCAGCTAGAAGTATCGTATCTTAACATGTGAGATGAGGGAAAAAATTAAGGAAAGTAAAAGAGGATAGCTGATGAGAGAGAAAAGTGGAGGAAAGTAACTGATGAAAGCAATAGAAAGGGTGAGAGGAAAGAAAATAGAAGAGAGGAAATGAGAAGAAGTGATGACTAGAAAAGGAAAGAAAAGAAGAGGGGAAGCAGGAAAGGAAAGAAGAGGAGAAGAAGAAGTGTTGAAAAGGAGAGGAATTAAAGAAAGGAGGGCAGATGAGAAGAATAGGAAGTGATAAATGAAGAAGAAGAAGAAGAAGAAGAAGTGATGAATAGGAGATGAAAAGAATGAAGATGAGAAGAAGAAGTGATGACCAGGAAAGGAAAGAGAGGAAGACTAGAAGAAAAAATGAACAGGAGGAAACAAAGAAAGGAAGATCAGGAGAAGAGGCGATGGACAGGAGACGAAAGGAAGGAAGACAAGATTAAGAAATAATAGGAGAGTGAAGGGAGGAAGATGATGAAGAAGAAAGGAAGAAAGTTGATAGGAATATGAGAGGGAGGAAGAGGTGGAGGAGGAGGAGGAGGAGGAGGAGGGAGGTGATGGAAAATTCAGCAGTTCCTGAACATGGAGAGGAACGATGGAGAGAAGATGGAGGAAGAGAGGAGTGAAGGAGATATCAGGGAGGTTATGAAGAGGATATAAAGATGAAGAAAAGTAAAAGACGAGTGTTAGGAATAACAGATGCTGAGCTATTGTTCCTGTACGTATGCATTATAAATAAACAGCTTTAGTAGAGCATTAGCCCTTTAAACACTTTACACACTTTACACGCTTAACAAGCTTTACACTCTTTACACACATTACACACGTTACACACTTTACACGCTTTACACACTTTACATACTTTACACGCTTTACACTCTTTACACACATTACACACATTACACACTTTACACGCTTTACACTCTTTACACACATTACACACTTTACACGCTTTACACTCTTTACACACATTACACACATTACACACTTTACACGCTTTACACTCTTTACACACATTACACACTTTACACGCTTTACACTCTTTACACACATTACGCACTTTACGTACTTTACACGCTTACATACTTTACACACTTTACATGCTTTACACACTTTACACGCTTTACATGCTTTACACACTTTACATACTTTACACTCTTTACACGCTTTACACACTTAACAGACTTTACGTACTTTACATGCTTTACATGCTTTACACACTTTACACGCTTTACACTCTTTACACACATTACGCACTTTACGTACTTTACACGCTTACATACTTTACACACTTTACATGCTTTACACACTTTACACGCTTTACATGCTTTACACACTTTACATACTTTACACTCTTTACACGCTTTACACACTTAACAGACTTTACGTACTTTACATGCTTTACACACTTTACACACTTTATGTACTTTACACACTTTACATGCTTTACATCTGAGTGATTAAACTCGTTATGCTAAAAGCCTGTGATGTGTCCTGAATCAAAAGAATCAAAATGGTTTAACAAATATACTTGAATCAGTAATGTGAATCCTTTGGCTCTACACTACACGTGTGTGTGTGTGTGTGTGTGTGGTTTGTTTACATACTTCGGTAGTCCAAAAAATATTTATGGACTCTATCCTGAACTGTGAATCTAATGAATCAAAAAGGTTCAATTCAGTTTTATTTGGAAGAAAGAATCAAATCAATAACCAAATCAATAATGTGTTTCCTTTAGCCCATCACTACATGAATGGTGTGTGTGTGTGTTTGTGTTTGTGTGTGTGTGTGGTTTTGTTTTCGCCTGTACAATATTTTTGGATGCTGTTCTGAATGGTGAACCAAATGATTCAAAGTGATTCAATTCAGTTTAACAAGTATGCATGAAAGAATCGAGTAAGTAATATGACTTCTTTAGCCAATCACCACAATAATTTTGTGTGTGTGTGTGTGTATGTGTGTGTGTGTATGTGTGTGTGTGCTGTTTTGACTTTATTATTTCATGGGGGAAGTGGATGTCAGTGAAGTGTCCCAAGGTGGGACCTTTAAAATGTTCTGTGTAGAACCCTATGACAACCTTAAACCATCTGAAGAACACTTAATGGACACTTTATGAACCCTTGTAGACCTTTAAATGTCTCTGTTACACCTTGAACCTTATCTGCATCTAGCGCTCTAAAGGATATTTTGGTTTGTAGCTCTGCAGGAACCCTTAAAGGTTCTATGTAGAACAGGAACCATCAACCTTAATTATCCAAAGAACCCTTAATGAACCCTTTTTAATATAGAAATGTAGATCTTGCACTGTTTCTCAAAAACTCACCTGCATCTAAAATCCTTAAAGGGTATTTATGTTTGTCACTCTGGGGGAACCCTTAAAGGTTCTATGTAGAACAGATTTCCTTTTTTAGATTTCAGATTTGAGACAGATAGAACTGTTGAGCATCCCACAAACCCTTGATGTACCCTTTATTGGCTGTGACTACAGTAATGCACTTGAGCCTCACTCTTAGACACTTTAGAACCCTTAATGGTTCTTTGGTTGTGTTCTGGTGGAACCCTTGAAGGTTCTTTCTATATAGAACCTTACAACAACAAAGTGTTATCGTATCAGAAAGGGCTTGGAGTATACACATTTTAGGATGATACAGATCCTTAATTATCCAAAGTACCCTTAAAAACCCTTTTCTCTGATATGGGATTGATTTGAAACTCGCCTGCATCGTGTGCTCTGAAGAATATTTCTGTTTGATCCTCTAGAGGAACCCTTAAAGGGTCTGTGTAGAACAGATTCTTAGAAATTGTTTAAAGTAGAACAACTTTAGACCGTTAGAACCATTAACCACCCAACAAACACGTGAGTTACCTTTTTATTTCGGAAGTGACTGCAATAATGAGCTTGAACCACACTCTTAGACAACTGAGAACCTTTAATGGTTCTTTGGATGACCTTTTGGCAGGAACCCTTTGGCAGGTTCTATGTAGATCCCAATAACAAAGTGTTTTTCTATCAGCAAGACTTTGAAGTAGAACTATTCTACAAAGCTAATTATCCAAACAACCCTCAAAGAAGCCTTTTTATGAACATTTGTAGAAATATACATTTCTTACATGCTCTTTTGCTTTAACAGTGACTTGTATCTAGCACCCTAACGTCTAGGGGAACCCTTAAAGGTTCTATGTAGAACAGAACCTTGGTCTATGTGCTATGTGCTAGAACCTTAAGGGTTCTTCGATCGTCCATTTGGAGGAACTCTTAAAGCTTGTCTGAAAGTGATTCTTTGCCAGAAAGGGTTTGAATTAGACACATTTTCGAAGCTATGGAAGCTTAGGAACCACAGTTGTCTAAATTATCCACCATTAAAGAGCCCTTTTTTTCTAAGAATGCATAAACCACGGTGCTCGCTGCCAGTAATTAGGCTCTTCATTAACGAAGAACCCTGTAGATTCTCCTTCCATCGGTGTGGCTTCAGGTCAGCACCTTCATTAGATGTTTGCTAGGAGTTTGTGGTTGCGATGGAGATTTTCTGCACAGCTGCTGTATTTCAATGCGAGTGTCACTGTGATTAATTTCAGCCTCATGTACGTCACACACACACACACACACACACACCCCTCCGGTCGCGTTCAGGGAAATCAGGCCTCGTTCCTTCTCCTCTTGGCCCGGCTCTGATAAATCAGCATGTTAGAAATGCAGAACCCAGATTCGACTGGGACTTTGCTGCATCCCATAATTAATGAGAAGAGCATTTCATTCACACAAGGTGTAAAGATATTAGAACAGGCCGAGACGCTTCTCCGCGGGATGCTGGGAGAATTGGACGAGGACAGTCTTCATCACGTTTGGAGTAGTTACCCAGCAGATACCTGAATTATTATTTAGTGAAGGCAGAATGGGGACCTGCATGGGGTAAATATATCCTGCACTTTATATTTCTAAAGATCTTTAACAGCATCCAAGATTTATTTTATCATGAAACTCTGACTTTAAACTACAGCGAGTCCCAAAAGTTTCCATACAGAGGGGAAATTAACATGTCTTAGCAAAATGTCTTCCAAAATTTTTCATACTTAGTTTATATTATATATATATTTTTCAGATAGCCTTTAAGAATGCCTTTGAGAAAAGAAGAAGGTATTGAAATTATTCTCATGGCTGGATCGGGAAGCTGTCACACGCAAGGTTGCGATGGACTTTAACAGGAAACATAGCGAGCACGTCACACACCACACTGTCGCCGAACAGAGGGAGCCAAAGCTGGGAGAAACAACTCCGTGTGTGTTTACAAGGAAATGGAAGTCATATAGTTACATTTTGCAAAAAAAATTGTGTAATTTCCCCTCTGTATGGAGACTTTTCGGAAACTCTGTACTTTCATGGTCTAGGTTCACTTTGGTTAACAGTTTCCTACATTACCCACAATGCCGTTCTGACAGTGGTGCAGTTGGATTTAGCCCTTGCTTCATCTCTACTTAGAGAGCGATGCGGCGGCGCTTTAGTCCTTTTTTAGTCTATACAGTACATTCTGCTCAAACAGAACAGCTTTCAAAGTATCAACTTTCATATTAATATGCAGTAAATGTCATTTCCATCGCTCGTCATCTCATAGATCACTAACTAGCCGAGCCGAGTCTATATCTGTATAGTCTGTATAGCTGCAATGCATTCTGGGACTTTGAGTCCAGCATTTGCTCCAACGTCTCCACGACTTCTACGCTGGATTTCTCATTAATATGATGCTGAACTTTGCTGGAAAATGAAAAGTGAGGGAGAAAAGAAGTTTTGTTTTTAGGAGCTAACAGTGACTGTTATCACTTACGTTGGAGATCATTGAAATCATCTTTCTCCTATTAAATGCCACTGTTACTTTGTAAGCGCGATGTCACGGGTGTCACTTCCGTCTCGTGTTTGGTTCCTAGTTCTCCATGTGCTGTTGTTATTGTTGTGCTTTCGTTTTCTCCTCCTCTCACAGGTTTCTGTATGTTGTCTACAGTATATCATCTTGTCTCTAGCTGAGTGTGTGTTCTTGCTTCTCGCCATCTTAGTGATTTCATGTGTGTTAATTCTTGTATAAGTCCTTTGTTAATATACAGTATGTTTATTATTAAAAGCCTTCATGTATTAGTATCTTGCCTTGCTATATTTTGTAGCACCAACCACTAAACACTAAAGTTATTAGTATAAAGTATTTGTGCCTGATGTCACAGCGGGACTCCAATCGCAGAATGCAGTGCAGCTATATGACATAGAGACTCGGCTCGGCTAGTTAGTGATCTACGAGATGACGGGTGATGACGATGACGTTGAAACGGTTAACCAAAGTGAACATAGACCATGAAAGAAGTTTAAACTCAGAGTTTCATGCTAAAATAAATAATATGAGAGTCATTCAGGGAGGATTTTTTTCCTTTAATGTCTTCTCATCTTATATCACTGACTCGTCTCACATAAGTCTGAGATGAGATACTGATAGAACAAAATGAATGTTCCAGAGCTCATCATGTTCTCTGAAGGGTCTCAGCATCATCACTTGTTTTTCTTCCATTCCTCAATATGAGCATCTCCTCATCCTCCTTAAAATTAACCTCGGTTTAAGAGAATCATTCATTAATCCACTATTGAGAAATCCTTTATTCTTCTGGAGATAATGAAAATGAGTGATTGTTGGTTCCAGCATCTCCATGGTTACCTCCAAAAATCACACAACAGGATGAGAAAACAGTTTTAACATCAGTGTAACACGGTGCATGGTTATTGCATGGCCTGGACATGTGCAGTGTTTAGTGTGTTTGTAAGAGACTCTGGTGTGTTCTCCGGCTCGGTGCAGTTCTTTATTCAGGTGAGAAGACAGCAATCACACTCGGGTCTGAGAGCATCTGAGTGAGGTAATCTCTGTCTGATTCCTAATGAACTCCCTGTGAGAAAGTGATTCGACTCTGAATCGCCTCACTGCAGGAAGGGAACCAAACACGCCGTGATTTTTTGTAGGTGTGAGCTGCTAAACTGAGCCAGAGGACAGAGCTGTAGTGCTGCAGAAATGCCAAGTGTTCTGGAGATTTGGACCGAGGAAAGAACAAAAAGAAAAAATATGAAAAAGAATAAAAAGACATGAAATGTTTTATACAGTATTAGTTATTTATAGAATTATTAAATCATTTATTTAGTGCTGACCCCGTGGTCTCTGTGCTCGAGTGATTTCAGCACACACCTTCTGACCAAGGAGTTTAACGAGGATGTTTTCAGCTCTACAAGCCGCTCAATGTTTTTCTTTCTTTCTTTTTTTTTGCCTTCTGTTTTTTTTTAATTATATACAGTGTGAAACCAAACCAAATAGCAAACAGACCAAAAGAATAAAATTCAGACTCAACTAATGGACTAGAAAGTGTGAAAGCTCATCTTTTCCCACACATTCAAAATCAAAATTATGGTTTAAAAAAAAAAAATCGGAACTCTAAATTACAGATTTTATCCCAGCAAAAAGGAGGCGCTTCGGCCTAATTTACATAAAATTTTTAAAATTTGACTTTTTTAAATTTTTGTGTTTAGTGTTTTGATTTTTTTTTAAATCTCAAACTCGTGACTTGTTATTTTGTTTTTTTTATTTTAAAGGAGTCCAGCAAAAATGTAAATGTATTAAAAACAACACAGAAAGAAAAGCTTATGTAACATGTATGTTGTTGTTGTTTCAGCTGCTCCTGTTAGGGGTCACCACAGCGGATCACTGGTCTGCATATTTGACTTGGCACAGTTTTTATTTTTATTTATTTATTATTTTTTTAAATGCTGGAGGCCCTTCCTGACAAAACAATCCCCGATTTTATCCGGGATTGGGACCGGCACTGGGAGTGCACTGTCGTATGCAACCTCACTGGCTGGGGTTAGTTCCCTGGCTGGGAGTCGAACCTGAGCCAGTGGGGTGAGAGCACAGAGGCCTAACCGCTAGTCCTCCAGCGACCCACTTATGTAACATGTATATCATTTAAAATACGTAAAATTCACATTCAAATACTTTTACATCAGTTTCCAAGCTCCGTAACAGAGCGGTCTGTCGGTAATAGAAGCTCAGGGTAGGGTGTGCTGGGTGCTGCCGTTTAATATTTTCTCACAGATGTTATTAGAGATGTTTTTAGAACGTTGCAGGAAGGTTTGTGATGTGTGAGTGCTGGATGAAGAATGATCGGACACCAGTGGGGTGATTCACAGACAGGTTACAGTCAGTAATTACTGTATACTCCTACATAGCGGGTGTTTCTGATAAAATAACCTGTGAGTATAGAGCTACGGTGGTGTGGATAATAAGTTCGCTGTGTTCTGAGAGACTCTTTACAGGTTTGGATGTAGGCCATGACTGTGTGGGTGATTAGCTGACGCTCCTGCTGCAGTACAGTAGCTGATGGAAACACAAAACCATCTTCTCTTACACTTTAAAGTCTCAGAAAACTTGAGGACGGGAGTGTAATGGACTGTGTGGAAGGGTTTATATTTAGGCAGCAGTGCTGAGTGCGGTGACAGCGTCACTCCATCTGTCTGTTCACGGCTCGTTTTCAGGTGTGACGGGAAACAGCAGCCGGTGACTGATGAATATTCTCTGCCTCGTCTAGCTGGAATGAAGATGATGGAGGGATAGGAGGCGGGCCATCTCGTTCTGACTCGCCGTAAATAGCACACGTCTGTTTTAGTGTGCTGAAATGTGGCAGTCAGGAGAGTGCAGCTCTGTTCACTCAGAGCCGTTTAAAAACACCGGAGAGACGACATTCAGCGCTCAGTACAAACAGTCAACCTTCTGATTGTTCAGACATTTTCTATAAAGTAGTGCAGCTGCAGATCACAGGTTTATATTAACGTATACAACATTAACATTACAACATTATATAACATATTTATTAACGTTACGTTATCGTTTCTATAGTAACAGCTCATTCACAGGGATGGTTACGGCGGTTTTCTCCAGGGTAAGGGGATGTTTATTTAACATTTATGGAAGGAGTCTCCAGTGTCAGAGGTAAAACTATAACTTTTAACGACGTTAACGACTTTTATAGCTGCAACAACAATGTCAGAACAATGTAACTATATAAAAATATTAATACAAATGGATAAAAAGTATGATGTTCTTTAAAAAACATATAATCATTGGTAAATTGTTCTGGTATAAAAGGAAGAAAACACTTGGGGACGTGCTTTTAGAGGAAAATAATCAACTCTGGAGTGGTAACAGTAACTCCGCTTCATCACACCACCTCGTCACTCAGTATTGTACTGTAACACACATTATTATTATTATTATTATTATTATTATTATTGTTATTATTAATTGTAGTATCAGAAGTAGTAGTAGTGTATTGTACACTCGTGTGTAAATGTGGTATAATTTCCTCAGTGGATTTGTGGAATAAATTTCTCTTCCTTTTGCTGAACAGCTCCATTTCGTCACACACTCGTGCAGTGACAGTAAAAGCAATTGAAGTGAAGTGAATTGTATTTCAGCATTTCAGCGAAATGACCTTCTCATATCAGTTCCAGCTGCTGTATGTCGCTTCACCACACTCACACACACACACACACACACACACTCATCTACAGCATGCTTCATGTTTAATATTCCAGTCAGCAGCCGAGGTGGTGTTTCATTACCCCAGCTTTAGTGTGCACTCGTTAGTGATGTTCACCTCAGAGCGTTTCTGTATTAACCATACTGACCGACACAGAGCCTGAAACGTCCTTCACATTTATAATGTGTAAGGAATAACCCATGTGCTGTGCTCTTACAGGAAAATAATCAACGCCAGGGTGGTGTGATGAAGCAGAGTTAGTTACCACGCTGAAGCTGATTATTTTCCTACTACAGCACAGCTCTGAGTGTTTTATTCCTCTAACACCACAGCAATTTACAAAGGATTACAATTTATATGAAACGAAGAATGACACATTGAATTTTTACCCATTTATAGTTACATTTAATGTTGTGGAACATCTGTGAAGCAGGTTAGTTCCTGTTCTTTCTTACATTATAGCAAAAAAAATGTATATATATATATCATACACATATATACAGGGATGAAGTTAATGAGCACATGCAAATAATATTTCTTTTTTATTTCTTTACTATTTTCTCTCTTTCTCTATTTTCTCTGACTTTTATGTAATTTTTTCTCTCTTCCTTTCCTTTCCTGTCCTTTCCTTCTCTTATGTGGGGCTTTAAAAGTCCAAAATCTATTGTAAAGATATTATTGTCTTCCATATATGTGTGGTGAAAAAAAACAGCTCTATACAGTCGTTCTCTCACCAGCCTCTCTTGTGTTTCTGTCTTGAAATGAATAAGATAATGAGGAAAAACAACGCAGCTTGTCATGTTCCTGAGAAACCACGAAAGCGTAAACTCGTCTGTCCTGAAGATGTCCGAAAGCTACAGCTTTAGCTCTGCCTGTTACTAAGCCCTGACACTGGAGACTCCTTTTGTGCTGCTGTGCCAACTTGAATTTCCCCAACATCTTATCTTAAATGTTAAATAAACTTCTCCTTACCCTGGAGGAAACTTCACCATATCAATGATTCCACATGTTTTTTTAATCCGTTTATGTGGAGCGTTCGCCATACGAGTCCCTGGGAAGGAGCTGTTACTATAGAAACGATAAGGTATTAGAACGAGTGCATTAATATAAACCTGTGATTTGAATCCAACATGATTTCATGGCGGAGAATCTGTAAGAAATCTCGGCATCCTGCTGCAGCGTAACGTCGTGAGAAGCTCGGATTAGAGCGAGGAGTGTGTAGAGGAATAGCAGCTGTATTTTTGGGAAAGTTGTCAGGAAAACTTTATTAAACCCGACTCCATGTTGAGTTGGAGCGTCAGGATGTCTGTTGGTCCTGTGAGAGTGCAGTCACACGTTCTCTACCTGAGCAAACACAACTGTACCTCTGTGTTTATCCGACAGGGAATTCCTCCCACATTTCCCCTGAATGTTAAGTCACGTCAGTTTCTCCTGCTATTGTGCAGTTTTGTGTTTTATAAATAATTCAGTCCAGATTGTATACAGCTGTTTACTCTCGCTGCTGTTTCACACCACTGTTTTTAATCCTGATGTTTATTACACATGCTGATAGCATCATCCAATTACACATCATGTGAGATCACACTCTTTAACTTTATTTTGTTATTTTTTCCCAGTGAAGATCCTTCCTTCCTTCCTTCCTTCCTTCCTTCCATAAATAATATCCAATAGAATCTTTAATAAAAATGAGTTCTATAAGTGGAACATTCAGGATTTTTTAAATGTAAATATATTACACAATTTATATATATTATATGTGCAATTTTTAACAGTTGTTTTTGTAGAGGGGGTGTGATGAGGAAATGAGTAAAATGTTTAAAATAAATAAACAAACACAAGTTTGAGAGTTTGAGAACTTGCGGCATTGACAAGGGTAGAGAGTGAATAAAAACATTCCTACATCCTTCTGTTTGTTTCTTTTTATGTTGTAAAAGTAGAGAGATCAGAGTTTGATATAATTAAACTTCACGTCATTTAGATTCTTTTCAGAATTCAGCTCCAACTGATCCGACTGATCTGAATGATCCAAATGATCTGACTGATCTGAATGATCCAAATGATCCGACTGATCTGAATGATCCAAATGATCCGACTGATCCTGATCCAAATGATCCAATTGATCCGACTGATCCGACTGATCCTGATCCAAATGATCCAATTGATCCGACTGATCCGATTGATCCGACTGATTTTCCCCCCAGACTGAGACACGTGTGATAAAGTGATAAAGCGGTAGAGCGCAGGTCTCTGTTCTACATTCAGCAGAAAGCCTCTTTTTCTGGCAGACTGATGACATGAAATTGATCTCGTTCTGATTGTGAATTGATTGTGCTGAAGAGACGAGCAGCTGCGTGACAGAGACGGCCTTCACATCTGGCCCAGTACTGTAACATCTGTACAGCGTGTCTGACTGAGCTCAGCTCAGTGTTTAGTAGCTCCGTGTTTAGTAGCTCCGTGTTTAGTAGCTCCGTGTTTAGTAGCTCAGTGTTTACTAGCTCCGTGTTTAGTAGCTCAGTGTTTACTAGCTCCGTGTTTACTAGCTCCGTGTTTAGTAGCTCAGTGTTTACTAGCTCAGTGTTTACTAGCTCCGTGTTTACTAGCTCAGTGTTTACTAGCTCCGTGTTTACTAGCTCAGTGTTTACTAGCTCAGTGTTTACTAGCTCAGTGTTTACTAGCTCCGTGTTTA
>CM040458.1:30457315-30497430 GCA_022758105.1 Pangasianodon gigas | reverse complement strand
GTTTAGTAGCTCAGTGTTTAGTAGCTCAGTGTTTAATAGCTCAGTGTTTAGTACCTCAGTGTTTAATAGCTCAGGGTTTAGTACCTCAGTGTTTAATAGCTCTGTGTTAAGTAGCTCCGTGTTTAGTAGCTCGCTACTTGTTGCATAAATCCATTTTTGAACCGCTCGTCTCATTGTTCGTGTATTATTATTTTATAAAAATATTATTTTAGCATTTTATTTATTCATTACATTATTTTTATCATCCCTGTACCCAGCACTTCATTTAATAAATCTCATAGTTATTCCTGACCTTCTGATCACAGCTGTATGTAGATCAGAGGCATTACAGAAAGAAAGAAAGAAAGAAAGAAAGAAAGAAAGAAAGGAAGGAAGGAAAAAAGGAAGGAAGGAAGAGTGTGTTTTGCGAGTAATGTAAATTCATGTCATTTTTAGTAAATAATCATATGATATACTTCATCGTTTCATTCCTCCATAACGTGTGTGTGTGTGTGTGTGTGTGTGTGTATTTTAATAGCAGCCAGTGTTGTGAGCAGAGAGCTCTTGTGTGTGTTTGGCGGCTCTGCTGCAAGTGAAGTGTCAGACTCATTGGCTGTGGGATCTCCCTCACTGCAGAACACACACACACACACACACTCATACACACACACTCTTGACGCTGCTTTCAGAGCTAATCATGCTGAGATGAAACACTCAGCTACATTCTCACAGTCTAATCACTGCACACGTCCGATCTGTTTGTTCATGTGGAGACGCTCAGGGGGGAAAACTCCATGAAGGGAGGAAAAGAAAGAAAGGAATTAATAGGAACTAAAGAATGAGGGAAAGATGAAGAAAGGAAGGGAGGGAGGAAAGAGGGGAAAAACAATCGAATGAAAAAGTTTAAAAGAACAAAGAAGTGAAATATGTGTATATATAAAGAAACTAGGAAGGAGATGCTGAGGGAGAGAAAAGAAGAAGAAAGAAACTGAGAAAAAAATGAAAAGAAGGGCAAAAGGGAAAAAGAAAAATGTTAGAAAGGGCAGAAGAAAGAAAGAAAGAAAGAAAAAGAAAGAAAGAAAGAAAGAAAAAAAGAAACAAGGAATAAAACCTATAAAAATAAATAAAGAAAAAGCAGGAAAGAATTTTTGAATGAAGGAAAGAAAAAGTAAAAAAAAAACCAAAGAAATAATGAGAAAAAGCAAGAAATTAATAATAATATAATTGTTTAATAATAATAATAATAATAATAATAATAATAATAATTATTATTATTATTATTATTATTATTATTTTTAGTTGGATGGTGATATTTGGCTAAATTTGGGAAAATAATTATTTCATTCCTGTAAAAAAATTAAATGTCTAAACTTTATTAATGATAATTATTAATGACTATAATCATTAATTATAATTTAACAATTAACTGCAAATAAAAAATAACTAATAAAATAAATTATACAACTAATAAATAAATAAATAAAAAATCAGGAAAAATGAGATCCTCTTTACTGCGGATGTAGAGGATCGGATCATGTTAGCTTTTTTTTTAATGATGCTAAAACGGTATCTATACGCTTCTGTTAGCTACATTAGCGTGTTAGCTGCAGTGCAGAATTCAGAGCCTGTCCTCATCCTCACTGCATGTGCAGTGGCTCAAACTGTGTATGTTTCAGTTTTGGTTCAATTTCTGATAGATAATGGAATAAAAATGGCTCTCGCTGCCGGACTCGGACCGTCAGAGCCGACTGCAGAGGCTCAGCTGACGTTCCTGACAACTAAACGTCTCTCGGAATTCCAGCCGGACCAATTTATTGGCTCCCTGTGGCACTGTGAACAGGATTTCTGCTTTCTGACACACACATTATGGATCTTTCAGTCCTTTTTCACAATGTGTGTGTGTGTGTGAGAGAGAGAGAGAGAGAGAGAGAGAGACAGAGTTTTGTGACTGTTAGTGGATCTGTTAACTGAAACTCTGTCACACTATGCCGTATTTATTTTCCTCGTTTCATTTACTGGAATTGATTCCTCACAGCATAATTGGCCGTTTGAAAACACTTAGCATGTGGCGTTCCTGCGCACTTTAACAAAAATGTCAAAAGTGTCGGCGCCGCTGCAATTCTTTTATTTCACATAATGCACCTGTCTGTTTCTCAAAATGTGACAAAATCTCTAACACGTAAACATCACTGACATAAATCTGATTACTCACCATTACAGACACGAGCAGTCTGACTTATAATTAGATTCATAATTAAGAAAAAAATACCCATATAGTGAAAGCTAGGGATAGTGTTGAATTCTGGATTCTGATTGGCCGTCGGGTGTTGATTAATTTTCTATAAAGTAGTGCAGCTGCAATCACAGGTTTATACATTATCGTTGCTATAGTAACAGCTCATTCACAGGGACGTGTACAGCGGACGCTCCACATAAACGGATTAAAAACATGCGTAATCCCTGATTAGTTTCTAGGAGACACGTACATTCTTACTGTTGATAAAATCTTACGATCTTATCACGCTTTGTCGGTGAAGCCCTCAACCCGCTTCCTAGAACCCGTACATGTGAAAACACGCCGTCTGTCAGAGCTTCTGCTTTTATTTGGTGTGTAGTTTGTCAGTAAGAAAGGTTAGGCTAGGTGTAGGCTCAGCTTCAGATGCTACACGAGCTGTCTGATATCTTTTGTACACTTTTCTGGCCTGTAGCTTCAGAATCAGTCTGATTGGCTCTCTGCATTTCTGTGCGTTCTGACGGAAAAACTGATGGTGAAAGTAGGCAGCACTTGTCTGTGTTTATTAACAAACTGTGTGAGAAAGCTAGAGGACTGGCTTGTGCACCCGGATAGCTGTGAAATGATATAACGCTATATCTCTAAGACTGATAGACTGCAGTGTATCAGTAAGATAGAGAGGAATAATCGTACACTTTCTCGCTGCTCTGCTTTCTCTCTCTGTGCAGAGCTCCTGCAGGCTCCAGCACACATTAAACCCAACGATGAGTTTGAAATGTCACATTCATAATGCTGCCATTAGCCTTCGCTAAGTTCCTGTTTTTTCAAGTGTTTTTTTTTCTTGTTCTACTTCCTTTTGTGGTGTATTTTTGCGGTTTTGACCTCTGCCTGCCTCGGTTCGACCTTCAGTAATGGATCTGTGTGTGGAGTCTGTGTCTGCCGGTGCCGTGACCCCTATTACAGATAATGAGCACGATTCCTGCAGAAAGAAGGAATAAAAAGACTCCGCATTTACATCCCATGACCTCTGGCTTCACTTCTACACCTTTGAGAATTGGGTTGTTGTTTAGTTTTTCTCTTTTTTCTTTTCCTTTTGTGGGTGAGGGCTTTCTATTAGAATTCTGTATGCGTGTAAAAGAGACTTCACTGGTTTGGACATTTGAGGGTTTTGTGAGAGTTGTTTGGATTCTTGTTTCAAATCCTGTAACAGACTCAAGACAAAACTTAGGTTTAAAGAAACTGTAGATTCCTGACATGCTGTATGTGTGTGTGTGTGTGTGAGAGAGAGAGAGAGAGAGACAGTGTGTGAACATGTTAGTTTTGTCAGGCAGCGAGGAGACAGCTCAGTTATACAATGCTAATTTACATGATTTGGCAAATTGTGAAATAATCGTTATTTAGTGTAATAATATCACACTTTATCTGCTGTTGTGTTTTTATTCTTACACCTTTTTCCCTCCCGGATGTTAGCGAGCACACTGTGTGGAGATAAACACTGTGCATCTGGTTTATTAAAGGACTGCATAAAAACATAATAAAAAACAGGCATAATAATAACAGGCACAAAAAACTGTACATGAGCATGACTTCTCATTTTGCATAATTGCCTTTATGAGTATGTAATATGGGGTGCTTTTATGTTAAAGTGAAAAATCAGTGGGCGGAGTCAATGCAAATTGATTAGTTTATGACCTGCAGTGTGAAAGCCGCATCAGAAACTTGTTTGAAAAAAAAAAGATTGTGAGAAAAAGATTGTGTGTGAATTAATATCACCGAAGGGCAGGTGTTAAATTTGCAGAAACTTGTTTTGGTCATTTGAAGATAAAATTATACCATTTATGAAGTCTGGATAATGACAAAATTTATCAAAAGTATGGTTTAGTATCTGAAAATGATGAAAACGCTGCTTATAATTATAATGTATTGTTATCGCAGGAAAGTTCGTGCGTTAAATATTCACTGAACATTCAGACATCTGGTATGAACAGATTTATTTTTCCTTTCTAGATCTGAACCCATCATAGCTAGCAGCCATCTCTTGATCCAGCAGGCTCATGTGATGGTGCCCCTGGTGGACAGGCTTGAGAAGCATCTGCTGTGGCCGTAGAGTCCGATGCGAGAGTGGTCTAATCTCTACCACGCTGTACAGCAGAACACTGAGGCAGCTTTGGCTCTTCTTTGGGCTCTGTTTTCCACAGCTCGCTGCCTCAGGTTGGTCTGGTACATGGGGAGATCTTTGTGCTGGGGGGTTGATAGAGAGAGCCTTGAGTTCATGCTTGCAGACATCAGTAGTGTAGCCTGGGTCTGCCTACTGGCCTCGTGCCTGAGGACAGCTCCCCGAAGAGGAGATCCTTTGGTGTATGGCTGCCATGCGGCTCACATGGCCAAGCCAGCGCAGGCGCTTCTGCTGGAGAAGGTTGAACATGGAGGTGGTGCATGTTCTCTCAAGCACTGTGGAGTTGAGGTTCTTGTCTTGCCACATGATGCCCAGTATGCACCTGAGACAGCACATGTGGAAACAATTGCACATCTGTCCATGTTTCACATGACATCTTCCAAAACACTGAGGCAGCTTTGACTCTTTCTCGGGAAGATGTTGGCCTAATGCTCAGAAGTTCATGAGTTCAAATCCCAGCACTGCCAAGCTGCCACTGCTGGGCCCTTGAGTAAGGCCCTTAACCTTTAACTGCTCAGTTGTATAAATGAGGTAAATGTAAATTGCTCTGGATAAGTGTGTCTGCCAAATGCCATAAATGTAAATGTCAAGAACAATTAACCCACACACACTGTACTGCATTTCTTTCAAATGCTTTACACTCTCAGCTAGAAAGGTACTGAACTCTACTTTTCCTTGTTGCTGGAGTCAAAGGTTCAGCTTTTAAACCTTTTAGTTTGTATCATTTACCTGGAAACCTTTAATAATAATTTAATGAACATATTTGAACCTTGAAGCTAATTAAAGCTAATTGGAAAAAATATAATAAAGGTACAACACTTTCCTCGGAAAAGAGATAATAAAGCTACAAAAGAAATACCTTCGATGTACTTTGGCAATGTAATGATTAATGGATAAAAAGTATATGATGTGTCAGTGTTATGGTATAAGAGGAATAAACAGCTGGGGATGTGCTGTTACTGGAAAATAATCAACTACCAGTCACGCGTGTTTGCGTCAGGCCGCATCACAGCACTCCACCCTGCGCTATTTTCCTGTAACAGCAAATCCCCAGGGGTTTATTACTTATTACTCATTATGAGGCATGTCGAGCACCTTTTTTTTCTGAGATAATCTAGTAGTTTTTATAAGAGCTACTTCAGGCTTTTTTATATGCGAGCAGCCGTTTGAGCTGTTCTTTTCGTTCATCTGTCTCCCGACTATCTTCCCTGCTAATTGCCCTTATTATTAAGCGATGTTTCTAGCAGTGCATAATTACGAGTAAACAGAATCACCACCCACACACAGATGCAGGCATTAGCATTAGCATTTTCACACCGTTCTCCCCAGCTTCCTTTTCTCCCAGCATGCTTTGCGAGAGCTGCTTGGAAGTACGAGGTGTTTTTCTAATGAGGAGCCCAACACCAGACACACACACACACACACACACACAGTAAGATGGTTTGTGAAGATAAACTGAAAAGTGAATGTGAACCTGGACTGAAACGAAGCCCCGAAGAACTGTTTTTATTCCATCATTTATCAAAAACTAATACTGTTTTGTCAAATAATATTTCTCAAATAAGATCCCATCTTTCCTCACTAACACTGTGTGTAAATCCCGGAGGAATTCACCTCTGCTGCATCGCTCTCGCTCGACTCCACACTCCTCCTCTCGAGAAAGGATACACGGAGATGCTATTCCCAAATTAACCCCTGAAACTCTGCAATGGTGTCCGCCTCATGAAAGATCATATCTGATATTGCTTTATAATTTAGGGATTATTTGACGCTTCACTCTATCCACGGTGGGCTAATGGACACGCTTCATGCATGGGAGATCAAGGCCTGGGGAAATCCACCTGGTCTGGAGTTCTGGTGCAACAGGCAACCACTGGACTCAGGAATTCAGGAATAACCAAAAACATTAAAACAATAAAACAAAAAACAGACACAGAAACAAACAACACAGGTAGAAAATGCATGAAAGAAAGAAAAAAGGTCACACAGAGTGAGAATGTTTGTCCTGACACGAGCCTGAGTTGATTTCCGGATCACGCGGTTCGATGACGTGAGCAGAACGTGGTCATGTTCTTTAATCGCAGGTCTATCGTTCGAGGATCTTCGTGGTATAATCTGATATGTGACGAGTGTAAAACCGGCTTTATGAATACTTTCAGAGATGGAACTACTTTTTCAGAGGGGAAGGATTTGTTGTGGTGTGGCTCTGATGGCGTATGGATACGACACACACAACCTCAGGAAAGTGTGAAGAACCTGGAGCTACTTTTTATTGTGTCACTGTGTGAAAGTTGGATTAAAGTTCATGAGATCAGCTTTGGTGAGACAGTTTTTTAATCTCATTCTCACTCCTTTTTGTTTCAGGTTAATGACTGAAGGTTGAATTTGAGTTAAATAGTGACATTTTTTTAAAAAACTGATGAATTCAACAACTGCCTTAGACATCTATTTTTCTTTCTCTTTCAGTAAACAGAAATATAAATTGACCTTTTTATTTAAAAAAAAAATCCCATCTGATTCCCACTGGAACTCGGTATCACTGATGGAAAATCACATGGTTTGCTATTTTACAGTTTTATTTAATCTTATATTTCTATCTCTTTTTTTTTTTACCTAAGCTATGAAACAGTGAGGGAATTCTCATTTAGGAAAATAATCACTGACGGGATGATGTGATGAAGAGGCGCTGCTGTTACCACCCTGAAGTTGATTCATTTCCTATAACAGCACGTCCCTAAGTGTTTTATTCCTCTTAGAGCACAGTTCCTGTTGTCACTTACGTTATAGCAGCTACAAACATTCGTTCCCTCACCAGCATCTCTTTTTATTCTCTCTCTTTAAAGTTAATAAGACAAAAAACTAGCAGCTTGTCATGTTACTGAGAAACCGCAAAAAAAAGCGTAAACTCCTCTGTCCTGAAGATGTGGGAAAATTTACAGCTTTACCTCTGACTGTTCCAAAGCTCTGACACTGGAGACTCCTTCCATAAATGTTAAATAAATAATCTCTTTACAGAAAACTTCACCATATCAATGATTTTTAATGTGTTTATGTGAAGCATTTGCTGTACACGTCCCTGTGAATGAGCTGTTACTATAGAAACGATAACGTATTAGAACAAGCGCATTAATATAAACCTGCGCTACTGTCAGAGCTGCTGTTCTAGAGAATTAATCAACACCTTCTGACCAATCAGAATGCAGAATTCAGCAGCACTGTGATGTAAGAAATTATAAATATCAACCATCCACTTAATTTCAGCAGGAAGCTGGTGTTAGGAAGTAACCGGAAAATAATACGACGTTTAGACATGAATATTAAAATTCTGTTCTCATCTGATTGGTTAAAAATGAAGACAGGACTTATTTGCGTAAAGCTGAAACATGAGCTCACGAGAAATTCATGCATCTGAACAAACAAACAAACACGATGTGGTTGGATTACTTTGGATTCCATTTTAATGAAGTTGTAAGAGAACGTACGTATGCTAGCCACGCCCCTAACTGTAACTTTGACTTTTGTGACTTCTCAGAGTCTTTTGTTATAAATAGTTATGAATTTGTAAGTGATTCTCAGAGTCTTTTGTTATAAATAGTTATGAATTTGTAAGTGATTCTCAGAGTCTTTTGTTATAAATAGTTATGAATTTGTAAGCATGAGACAGTGTGGAGCTGAGCTGTGAGACACTTCAGAGTGGTGAGAGAAGTGCACAAGGGCGAGCTGGAAACGAGATTTACTCCTCTATTGATTGTGACTCAGCAGTCGATCAGAGTGTTAGCTGAAGCTCCGGGTGAACCCAAAGACCTCCGAGTCTTGGCGTCACCTCGAACAGACGTGACGACAGGAGACTCCAAAGGTCTTTCATTCCTTCAGCTATCAGACGCGAATCCACAACGATTTCAAGACTAGATTACCGAGTATTCAAATACTCATGAGGTAAACCATACCAGAGTGACCGCACATGTACGCATTTCCTACTTTAGACGCCATTTTCAATGTAAATCTGTCAAAACGAACTCATCTCTTACTTCCTGAGTCTGAAAAGTGAACAAACAAGATTGAACAAACAAAATTGAATATCTGATCTTCTGAAGAAGAATTTATCTGTGGGCTTTTAGCTGAAGTGAGTTATCTCAGTGTGTGTCGTTTACTTTGTCGTTGCTGTGGAGTGTGTTTACTTCTTAGTGGAAAAGTGGAAAATATTCACTCCTTTAATGGTGTCTATATTGTGTATGGTGAAGCTGGAGTTGTCTAAACGTGTACGACTGGGTGAGTTAGCTAGCTAGCAGAGTAGCTTTATTATATTTACTCATTTATAATACGACATGCAGCTCATACTGGCTTCTGGTTTTATAGTTTTATCCCTCTGCTGTACAGGTTGTTCATGACTTGCGTCGTGTAACGACATTATCTTTAATATGTAATTATTCATATAAGTTTAGATAAAATGTGTGCTCCAGATCCAGGAGTTGCTAGCGCCGATCCAGCCATCTCTCTTGACTCCAGCAAACTGATCTTTTCATTGTGCTTTTTGTAAATCAAAACTTTAATTTCTGAAAGAAAGTTTGTTCCAGATCTGAGAGAAAATCTTGAAAAATCCTTAAATCAAGCTACCAGTCACATCACACTGAGGACAGTTCTTCGCTAGTGTTTAGATGTTCACCGTTCATTTTGGAGATGCTCTAGGAACACTGATGTCACTTCCTGCGCTTGTTGGAAATGGTTTATAGTTTGGTTTAAAAAAAGTCTTTCAAACTGCTTGTGCTTGTCCAAGATGGCTGCCTTAATAACGTTCTAGCATTTAGCTACACTGAGAAACCTACGCAAAACGTTTTGACTGACTTTTATATCGCGACCATTATGGTTTTTGAGCAAACATTATAGTATGTGTTGGCTACATTGTGGATACGTGTGTGGTAGCTAAGAAACCAAACATGCCTTTGGCTAAGTAGAAACAGATCTGTAAATTAGATTTATTAATGTCGTAGGTTAAATGTCATCAGATAAAATTGTAAGCAATAATGAGAGAGCTTTTAGCTAAACACTGAATTTGACTAATTTTATTGACTGGATCTATGGTGTGATGATTCCTATTAGCTTTACTAACCAGTTCTGCTAGTGCACGATGCATCTGGAGTGTACTGTGAGCACATGTCCTGCCCTGAAAACAGCTGAGTGAAAACATTTATGCTTCTTTTTAGCTTGAGTAATATGTTTTTCCATTGAGAGAAAATGAAGCTCTTATCTTCCCTAGCTAGCGGGGGGTGCGGTTTATTCAAAACTGATCACTTCACACTGCGGAAAGCCGCTGGTGAATTCAGATAGTGAGGGAACAAGGGAGAAAATAAGGTGTGTTTTTGTAAAGAGTGGCTGTTGCTGCTCCGTTCTCCCCAGATATCCGACGAACCGCTGCGAGGAGCGAGAGAAAACATCTGTCGACGTTGATTTCCCTCCACAACAACACGGTTATCATCATTCAGATCTTCTCTGCCTGGTGTTGGAAGTAGAACTAATTCACACACACTCCACACACAGCTTCTGGACAACACACTCACACACACACACACACTCCCCGGGTAGTTCATTATTTCCTCAGAAGCAGATCGCGTGGTTGCTCTCTCTGTCCTTCTCTGCTCTGCTTTTGTCGTTTGCATCTCATTAACACACACAATCTGCCTCCAACAATGAGATAATGACTAATGCTGACTGCTCTCCCCTTCTCTCGCCAGGACGTGGGCTGCGCTCGTCATTTCGAAACTCTCGGGATGTGGGAAAACACCATTGTCAATAATGTTAGTGAAGCCAAATTTATTAGTGAAAAAGTGGTATAGTACCTACTGGAGGTGTTAGCCCTAGGCTATCTCCGAGGATATCAGGACTATGAACTGCTAGCATGCTCGCTAAGATGTTCTGACAGCAAGACAGCTGTAAAATAAATTTTAAAAACCCTTTAATATGTCTTACATCCTCCTCAATATAAACAATACTTCTATAACTGAAATGGAGCCCCAAATGCAAAACCTAAAATTAAATAAACCATCGTATTTGTAAAAGAAAATCTTTAAAAGAATATTTTTGACATTTATGAGTGAAATTGAGTGAAGTTTCATACTGGAAATATATTTTAAGTAATGATTTTAGTCAAGCTTTAAGACTTTTTGCCTGTGGTGCCTGGTTATTTTGCTTCCAAATTTTGTATATTTTCCCTTTTATTTATTTATTTATTTATTTAAAAATCTATTACATTTATATTTCTACAAAATGTCACCGTGAGTCAAGCCATTTTTCTTATAGAAGAACATCATCACTACACACACTGAATCATACGACCTTAAAGCCAGACTTTATACATTAAACTGTGAAAATGATGTATGTGGCGTTATATATTACTCACATCTATATTTCTTCATACCACAGCGTTGATGAAAGCTGGATTCTGATTGGTCAGAAGGTGTTGATTAATTTTCTATAACAGCGGCTCTGACAGTAGCGCAGGTTTATATTAATGCGCTCGTTCTAATACGTTATCGTTTCTATAGTAACGGCTCATTCACAGGGACGTGTACAGCGGACGCTCCACTAATAATAACCAGATTTGAAAATTAATTAATGTGGTGAAGTTTTCTGTAAGGATAAATGTGTTTATTTAACATTTATGGAAGGAGTCTCCAGTGTCAGTGCTTTGGAACAGTCAGCGGTAAAGCTGTAATGCTTCTTTGTGGTTTCTCAGTAACATGATAAGCTGCATTTTTTTCATCTTATTAAATTCAAGAGAGAGAATAAAGAGAGGCTGATGAGGGAATGACTGTTTATAGCTGCTATAACGTAAGTGAGAACAGGAACTAACTTGTTTGACCGACATTAAATGTAACTCTAAATGGATAAAAGTATGGCATGTTGTTTTGCGATAATAGCATGACACAGTGTTTTTTCACCTCACATGTAATATTCACATAAACTGCTTTGTGAAAGTCTGAAAATTTGGTATGATATGCAAATTAGCACATATTTTATTATCTATTGCCTTATTTGCATATTTTTATGCATTACTATATACATTCAACAGCCTAGGATTGTGTGTTAGCAGGACATAAAATGGTTCATGTTGCCCTAAATAAAATAAGAATAAGGGTTAATCGCAGCAGGGGGTGTGTGTGTGTGTGTCTGTGTGAGACATAACCGTTGTCTAGAATAACAATAGCAAACGTGTGTTTGGACTCGTAGAGGAGTCAGTTTCTCCGTATCTGTCTCTCCAAGATCAAAGGCGGTGTTCTCAGCGTTCTCAGCATGTCAAAAAGCTGCAACTCGAAGCCCGACATGAATAATAGAACGGCCCCTGGTTGATTCTTTATTTCTGATGTCAGTATTACAAACTGCTACCATGCTTGCTAATCTGCTCTCATTTGAAGATGAGAGGCCCTGAACAAAATGCAGTATGTGTGAACCGTGCTTAGGTCAAGTGGCATGCTGTTGCAATATTGACCACTCTGACCCAGAAGGAGTAAAGCTTGTAAATGTGAAATGTCTCTGCTGAAAGTTCCTTTGATGTTACTGGACAACTTGTGCTCCCATAACGGAAGGAATGAGGAGCCTTGGACTGAATAATGAAACATCTAGTTTCTGCTCTAATGCAGTTTTAACGCAGGATCTGGCAACACACCAGAACAGACACTTTTTCATTTCTCGTCTTCTCCCGATATGTGTGTGTGTTAGTGCTAGCAGCTTCTAGTTCCATTACAGAAAAATAGAAAAGTTCCTTAAACTTCACCATAAGTTTATACAAGTTTAATATTATACACTCAGTAGCTGACAAGTTTCAAATTTATGTCAATATTACTTCTTGGTGTTGACAGTTTTTGTCTAGTCTTGGTCTCTGCTGCTATGGGCCTTGATCTTGTCTTGGTCTCAGGTTTATCTCAGCCTTGGTTTGGAGAGGTCCAAGTTGGAATAGTGTCTGTTATAGAATAGTCTATCAGTGTCTATATTTTCCTGATCTGGGTTGGTAACCATCTTGGTCCTGATTGGTATTGGTCTGTGGCTCTTCTCTTGGTCTCTTTTGGTATGGGTCATGGTCTTGTCTCAACCTCTGTTGGTAAAAGTCTCAGATTTGTCCTGGTCTGTGCTGGTTTGGGTCTTGTTTTTTTTTTCTTGGTGTCAGTTGGTCTGGGTCTTGGTCTTGTTTAGTATAGTTCTTGTTTTGGTTGGTATCGGTCTTGCTTTTAATCTTGGTTGGTATTGGTTTTGGTTTTGTCTTTATTTGGTTGGTATTATGTTTGGTATAGGTCTTGATCTCAGTTGATATGGGTCTCTATTGGTGTGGATCTTGGCCTTGTACTGGTCTCAGCTGGTCATAGTGTTGGTCCTGCTTGGTGTTGGTCTTGTCCATGTCTCAGTTGGTACAGGTATTTTCTTGGTTGTTATTAATAGTGGTCTCGCTTTTATGCTGGTCTTAGATGGCATGGGTCTTGGTTTTGACCTGGTTTCAATCAGTATAGGTCTCATTTAGTATGGGTCTTGATCTTGTCCTGTTCTTGGTTGGTATGGATCTCTGTCTTGTCCTTGTCTCTGTTTGTAATGTTCTTTGTTTTGTCCTGGTATTAATATGGGTCTTAATTTTTTGTCTTGGTCTCAGCTTATACTGGTCTTTGTATTGTCTTGGTCTTGGTTGGAATGGGTGTCTTTTTTGTCCTGAACTCGGTTGGCATGGGTCTTGGTCTTGTGTTGGTTGGTAAGAGTCTGATGTTTGACTTGATTTCAGTTGGTATGGTTTTTGTCTTGTCATAGTCTTGTTTGGTATAGGTCTCAGTCTTGGATCTTGGTCTTGCCTTGGTCTTGGCTGGTATGGATCTTAGTCTTGTCTAGGTCTTGGTTGGTTTGGGTCTCAGCATGTGTCCTTGTGTTGACTGGAATGAGTCTGGGTCTTGTCTTATCTTGATTAGCATATGTTTTTGTCCTGTCTCATTCGGTATGGGTCTTGGTCTTGTCTTGGTTGGTCTAGGTTGGTATGTGTCTTAGTCTTGTCTTGGTCACAATTAGCATGCAACTCAATCTTGTCTTGGTTGGTATAGATCTTGGTCTCATCTTGGTCTTTGTCGGTATGGGTCTTGGTCTTGTCCTGGTCTCAGTTGGGATTGATCTTGGTTTTGTCTTGGTCTCAGCCATGGCCTTGTGTTGGTTGGTATGGGCCTGGATTTTGTCATGATCATGGTTGGTGTGTGTTTTTTTCCTGTTCTGGTCTCACTTGGTCTTGTCTTGCTTGGTTTAGGTTGGCATGTGTCTCAGTCTTGTCTTGAGTTTGGTTGGTATGGGTCTTGGACATGTCTTGGTCTGGGCTGGTAGAGGTCTTTTCTCTGTTGGTGATGTTGGTGTAGACTTGATTACAACAATGGACAGGACACAGTTAAGAGAGAAAAAATAACACATATCCTTGCAGTGTACTGTACATAACACATCAAGCTTAACACTTTATTTCAAACATAAACACTATCAAGCAGTCTTGTTAAACACTAGCATTCTAGCATGCGTAATGTTTCTCAAATTGGCAGACGGTCTTGTAGGAACACTAACTAGACATAAATTCCAGTGTTTGGGACACCGTCTATAGTGTTCTTGGCCCGCGGTGCTGAATAAAATCATTAAAGTGACATTTGTAGAATGAAGCGAGCGTATTGATTTTATGCGTCATCCCCACGGTGGAGCTTTATGGTTATTTTACAGTGCAGTAATGTTTATGTCCATGTCAGACAATGGCTGAGTACACACACACACACACACACACACACGGCTGTAAGCACATTGTGTACTGTATTATTAATAGTTTCTCCCAGCATTTTTTTCTGTTTATGCCTGAGCTCACAGCAGGCAGGTGTGTTCTCTCACTCTGAAAATTTATGTCAAGCTGTGTTTGGCCACGAGGGCTTCTGCTCGGATGGGTTTTGTTTCTTCTTGTGTGTGTGTATGTGTGTGTGTGTTTATTTATTTATTTATTTATTTATTTATTTATTTATTTATTTATTTATTTATTTATGTTTTGGCATGCTTTCTGAAGTCCCTCCATGACGCTGCACACTTCTAAGCTGTTCAATAAATTCCAACCTCAGGAAATCGACTCCCTTTCTCCAGCTTGAGATGCCGAGGATACAATAACATCCTTGAACTCGAACTCGCCTCCAAGTTTGTTTTAAACTCTCAGAAAGCCCAGCATTGATTTTGCTGTAGGTTTTCAGATTTTGTTTTCCTGTGTAAGGTATTTTCGCAGATTGCTGGTAAATGCATTAGCCAGTTTTTTTTTTGTTTTTTTTTAATGTGGTCCTGCAAGGGCAAGTCATCTTTAAATGAAAAAAAAAAAAAAAAACTCCAACATTTCAACCTCATATCTGTAGTGTATGTGTGATTACCACACACAATAATTTAGATGTTTCTTACACTCATGTAAAGAATAAAAGGCTCAATAACTGCCCCAACAACTGCCCCTTAGACTTTGAAGTGAGTTTGAAGACAAACAGGCTGTCTGATGTCTCAGGAGATGTAACAGAGATTTTAATTTGATTTAATTAGCTTTTAAACTTGTCACAAATGTTTCTACTGCAATTCCTTGAGGAGAAATAGAATTAGATGAGAAAGAAAAAATAAGATGTTCGTGTGATTAAAGTATTCAAACGTGCAATGTTGTGATCACAAGGTGAATGCTTTGTTACTGCACCACTCAGGAACTTGATGACTGACATTAAAACAAATATCTTTTTCTGTCTGTTATTCACTGGTGTGTTTACTGAGTCATGTCACTTTTAGAGTATACTGGATTAAAACTTTCTCAGATATAAAAATCTAATAAATAATTAAATGTGTGTGTTTTCTTAGCACCTAGTGTACTTACAGATGCTAGCATATCAGAAGTATATTAATGTTACATCTCTCCAGATATACATAGACATGACAGTATATCCAAAATAAACTGTACCTTCCTCCAAATATACATTAATATACATTGTACTAAACTTGGTAGTGTATTTAAATGAACGTTTTCTTTTTTCCATTGATCTCATTGCTGTCTAGAAGAAACTATAATAAGGAGATCCTCTTTGTCTCAGTTGGTATGGTTCTTAGCCTTCTATTGGTCAGTTAGTATAAACCTTAGTCTTGTTCTGATCTCAGTAAATGTCTTGGTCTTGTCATGGTATTAGTTGTTATGGATCTTGGTGTTGTCCTGGATGGTGTAGATCTTGGTCTTCTCCTTGTCTCAGGTAGTATAGGTTTTGCTGCTCTCGATTGGTATGGGTGTTGGTCTTCTCTTGCTATCAGTTGGCATGAGTTTTGGTCTTATCCTGGTCTTGGTTGGCATAGGTTTTAGTCTTGTCTTGGCCACTGTAGGTATGGGTCTTAGTCCTACTCAAGATTGGTGTGGGTTTTGGTCTTGTCCTTCTCTAGATTGGTATGGGACTTAGTCTTGTCTTGGTCTTGGTTGGTATATATTTTGATCTTGTCCTGGTCTCAGCTGTTTTGGTGTCAGATGATTTGGGTCATGGTCTAGTCATGCTCTCGATTGGTATGGGTCTTGGGATTTCCTGTTCATAGTTGGTATGCATCTTAGTCTTGGCTGGTATAGATCTTGGTCTTGTCTTGGTCTCAACTGGTAAAAGTCTTGGTCTTGTCTTACTGTCAGTTGGTATGGGTCTTTGTCACATCTTTGTCCTAGTTGATAAGGGGCTTGGTCTTGGTTGGTATAGACCTTGATCTTGTCCTTGTCCACTATGTGGACACAGACATATGGAGTATCCTTTTAATAAAGAATTTCCCTGCTTGGAAAAACAATGATTTCTATCAGATTCCTGTAAGTTTCCATTAGAGATTTACTGATTACTAATAAAAACCACTAAAGTATTGAATATTTCAGTTTCATAGGCCTTTTTCTATGGCCAGATAATTGCCAAAAGAGCGAAATAAGAAACAACTGAGAATAACAGGTTCCACTAAGGAACATGTGTAAGCCCATTAGGAAGGAGCAGAAATTTTAAAGATTGTTTTTACTTCCTGTAGAATAAACCTTGATGGACAATTTCAAAGTTAAGTCTTGAAATACATTTGAAATGACACTCAAATGTTACAAATATATTTAATTTAATTTGAGGATAGCTGCAGTTGCACTGTATTTAACATCACCTCAGCCACGTTTCAGGCATCAACTCACAGCTGGTGAATAAGGAACATAGAGATCTCGCTAAGTGTTTTCATATGCAGTGTGAACACAGCTTCCTGTTTCTCACAATCAGTAAAGTGGGAATTGTGTCATCCCACAACGACTTGCCAGATACTGCAGAGAAAACACAAAGAGAAAGTTGGATTGAAAGTATGAGAGTTCGTTAAAGTGTAAATGCCAGATGTGTGTGATCTAGCACTGGGATCGCTGCTGTACTCAAAACAAACAAATTTAGGCAAATTTCTAGTAAATCATCATGCATGTTTCTATCAGCTGCTTTTCTGTGGAATATTTTAAACAGAAGCAATGAGATGATGTCATCAAAGAGCGCCAGCCAAACATACATTCATTATTATTATTTATTCCAAACTATTTTTCATCCCTTTTTTTTACATCTTATCTCAGCCAAGGTTTTCGTGCACTGATTTCAACTTCAGATTGAAAAGGGTGTGTTCAAAGCAAACCAGTGAGACCATCAGTATGAAACACACTTCAGAGAGCCAAAATTCACTGAGGAGGTGTAGCTTTTTGCAAGTTTAGTTGTAGCTTTAGTGCAAGCTTTTGCACATTACTAAACTTTATCCCTATTCGAACAGGATTAGTTTCTCTGAGTGATGACTGTAAGAATTTTTTAGACCTCTTCTGTGATAAAACTCTTTTGCACTCAATCACAATTAATCACAAGTTGTAGGATCCTTGCAGAAAGAAGTGTGTTGATTTATTGTATAGAAAACAGCTAAGGTGATAAACGGCCCTTAAAATGGTTAAGTGAGGGGACATGGCTGAAGTGAACGAAATCTGTCTGACAAGCTGAGGATCGATGATTAGATCTGTTTCACTAACAGTAAACATGGACTGGAAGTGCTGCAGGGTTTTTCAGAGATGTGTTGCTAATTTAATTTAAATGTGTTAACACTGCTGACATTACACACCACATACAGAGCCCTGAAAGTGTAACACTGCCTTAGTGTGTGTGTGTGTGTGTCAAGTGTGTTAAAACAGGAAAAAAAACACTTCAAGGTTCAGTTCAGGATTTAAAAATATACATAATAATACACTTAAGTACACAGGAACACACTCCGACACACACTAATGCATTCTAACACACTAATACACACCAACACACTGTGATACACTGAAATGTGGAGTGCAGGTTTGGGAAAGATCGACAAGCACACAACGTTACCACTTTACACAAGTCCCAGTGTATTTTTGTACATATTTGTGTGAAATTAAAGCCACCTTAAACTTTATAACTGTTTGTTTTTTTGTAATTAACTAAACTTTTTCTTTTAGGAATTCATTTTGATCTTACTAGTGAACGTGTGAAAATTATGACTGTACATTTTTTCCCTTATATCCTTTAAACAGGAGGAGCTGAAAATCTCATTAGAAAATCACTGTTGAACACATGACAGGAGGGAGTTATTACATCATAAATTATAAGCGCCAATCAGCTTCCTGTATGCAAATGTGGGCTGTGCACCACGTCGAGCAACCAGGGCCTGAGTGTTATAGGATAAAATCAGCTGATATTAAGGTTCCACATCATGCATTCCACAAATACAAATACAGGCCATGACACACTGCTGTATCAGAGGAAGCGCAGCGTAGCTTAGCTAATGTTACTAAATTACTATTATTGTGTAAGTAAAGCTTATATTTCATGCTAAGAAGTACACTGAGGCTAGTGGTCATGTGACACGTTCAAGTTTATTTAAAACAAAGAAGTTTGAATTAAATTATTTAAGCTGGGTTTGTACATGAGTTGTTTGTTACTTTGATGTTACAGTTGAACATGACGTAAACAATAAGACTAATATTCAGTGCTAGCTGGTGTTAGCTCGCTACTTTTTAACCATCAGTGTTACAGGCTACAGCTCATTACCAGTTACAGTTTAGAGACAAAGACAGAAACTGTCATCAGTAGCCTTGTTAAATGTGCTACAAGCCCCGCCCCTTTGTGGTGCATGATGGGTACTAGTTAGCGCAGAATGTGTCCAGCGCAATGTGCTGTGTTTGTTTTGCAAACACAGCCCATTATCCAGCATTAGTTCTGTGCACTTAGTGTGTGGTCTGAGACACAGCTTTCAAAATTCTGAGAGTGTATTTTAAATTTTATTACCACTCAGCAGTGAGTCCTGTAGCGAAGGCATTTTGTAAAGGAGATTAGTTTAACACATCAAAGCAAAATGTTGGTTAATGTTAATCACACAGCTTGAGAAAATAATGTTAGCCTGAGCCCTTCAAAACAACCCGCGGAAAATGAGGGTGAAAATGAGGGTGAATTGAGTAATCACCAAGAGGACGTCTTGTTTTTCTATTTACTCGGCACTTGTGTTTTTTGGAGATATTGGCACTCGGAGTGCTCAAGACTTCCGCAGTATCAAAAGTGAAACCAATTACTGGGTTATTTTTATTATTTTTTTTTTCATCTCACCCTCCAGACTCCAATCTGAGAAAAAACCCAGCCAATCAGGTGATGATTGATTGAACCTGTCGCCTTACGGGCTCGCTATTCCCTTATTACAGAGCAGGTTTGGAGGAAGTGGTGATGGAGGATCGTTTGTCTTTGCTTTCTGAGTAGCTGTCCACACCAATCAGATGGGATAGACACACGGGGGATGAACGGAGACGCGTATGAGTCACTTTCATTTCTTCTGCCAACAGATCAAACTCTGAGCAGGGCTGCTGCGTCGACTTACAGATAAATCGCAGTTTGGGTGATTGTCATGAAGACTATAGCAGAGATCAAGAGATTATATTTACTAAAGTGAAAAGGAAAACTGTTTTAGGAATCTTTAAAGACTTTAGATTGAAGATGTTAGATTGATTTTTGGCTTTCGCTACACATTCCCATGGACAAATCATTCACCTGGGTGCTTGAGACAAGAAGATTACGTATCCAGGCCATTGTTTTTTTTTTTTTAAAGGCTAGCCTTTACTGGTGTTTTTTTTTCTCTGCTTGTACAACTCGCTATTGACTTTTACACAACAAAAGTTTGTATTTAAACTAAATGCACATCGCAGTGATGAGATGCACCTCCATGCCTGACCAATATACAGCATCCAATATAGTAATACTGCATTGTGTTTTCTATGTAGAAAAACTTCTATTTAATGTAAGAGTGCAGTATTCAATACACTTCAGTATTCCATACACTTCACGTATGACCCCACACACCCCTCACACAGTCTCTTCACCCTCCTGCTGTCTGGCAAACGGTACCGAAGCATTCGGGCCTCACAGCCAGACTGTGCAACAGTTTCTTCCCCAAGGTCATCAGACTCCTCAACACTCAGAGACTAGACTGAAAACACACACACACACACACACACGCTCAACTGAACATTACCCCCAATTTTTGCACATCTCCGTGTTCAGTTTCTGCTGCTACAAATATTTATTCTATACTGTATATAATCTTTATATTCTCCACCCGGCTGCTATTCCTGATGTTTACATTTACAGCAACTTATACTGTTACTCTTTTGCACTGCTGTCATCTGATTCACTTTCTACTAGAACTGTGTGCTAGTCAGCGCTGCACTGTAACTTACTGTACCTATTGTCTTGTTTTGGTAGTTAATGTTCTGTCTTGTGCCATTTGTACATGTTTGCACTGTGCACTTTATGTAAATATTTGTAATGTCTCCTGTAGTTCTGTGTTTGTTTGATGTAGCACCTTGGTCCTGGAGGAACGTTGTTTCGTTTCACTGTGAACTAACTAACTGTATATGGTTGAAATGACAATAAAGCCACTTGACTTGACTTCAGTATTCCATACGCTTCACTATTTCATACTCTGCAGTATTCTGTACAGTTCAGTATTCCGTGAACTTCAGCAGTCCATATGCTTCAGTTTTCTGTACATTTTGTTACTCAGGACACTTTAGGATTCCTGCACAATTCAGTATTCTTCACACTTTAGTATTCCATATGCTGCATTAACCCACACACTTTACACTTTACACTTTCTGGTACAGTTTAGCATTCCATGCGCTTCAGTATTCATTACAATTTAGTAATCTGTACACTTCAGTATTCCACACACTTTAATATTCCATACGCTGCAGTATTCCACACACTGTAATATTCCATACGCTGCAGTATTCCACACACTGTAATATTCCATACGCTGCAGTATTCCACACACTGTAATATTTCATACACTTTAATATTGCCTATACTTCAGTATTCCACACACTTCAGTATTCCATGCAATGTGGTATTCCACACACTTTAATATTCCATACACTTCAGTATTCCACACACTTTTTTCATTATTCCATACAGTGCAGTATTTCACACACTTTAGTATCCCATACACTTCAGTATTCCACACACTTTTTTTATTATTCCACACACTTCATCATTCCATGCACTTTAATATTCCATAAACTGCAGTATTCCCTACACTTCAGTATTCCACACACTTTTTTATTATTCCATACACTTCATTATTCCCCACACTTTTTTTTATTATTCTATACACTTCAGTATTCTTTACACTTTCATCATTCCATACACTTTAATATTCCATACACTTCAGCATTCCACACACTTTTTTATTATTCCATACACTTCAGTATTCCTTACACTTCTGTACTCCATACAGTTCAGTATTCCACACACTTCATCATTCCATACACTTTATTATTCCATACACTTCAGTATTCCACACACTTCAGTATTCCACACACTTCATCATTCCATACACTTTATTATTCCATACACTCTAATGTTCTATACACTTCCCTAATCCATACACTGCAGCATTTATTATAGTCACATTTTCAAGTGCCTATAATTGAAATATTTATTACCCATGATGCATTACTCAAAACAGGAAACTTGGGAAAGCTATTGTTTCTTCTCACATTATTAAAATTCTCATAAACCTGAGTGAAATCTCTTTATTATATGCTAGTGATTAGCATTACTGATGCACCTTAATTTAATTTTAAAGTTTTATGATGGAATTCTGAGTATCAAACTTTCTGGAATAACTTGTTCCCTTTCCTCTAAAGCTCCTGTTGGAGAGGATCTCAGAACTGGTGGATTTGGTTGTTTCCTGCTCTAACACACCTCCTCTAACCCATTAGCTCATTAACACACTTCCTGAGGTTAAATGTTGGGGTGTGTTAATGATGTGTTTTCTCCACTCCGGCTCTGTCAGGTCCCTCGCTTCCTGCTCTTACACACCTTCAGCTTATCAGCTCATTAACACTCATGCTTTATACAGCTACATGTCTTTAAACACACACACACACACACAAACACACACACACACACACACAAACAGGTGCTTTTGTTTTAGAGGTTAATTTTTTGTTTTCCTTTTTTTTAATGATACTGAAAAGAAATGTCATCTTGGGTTATTGAGTCACAAAATAATAATAATAATAATAATTAATAATAATAATGATGATAGGTGAAGAACAGAGGAATGTGCGATTCAGCTGTAGGTTCAGAGATTTTAGTCAGTGAATGATAAACACTTCACACTTCACTTTTTCCATTCACACGTGTTTAATCTTCTCTCCCTCCCTCTCTCTCTCTCTCTCTCTCCCTCTCTCTCTCTCTCTCATTTCGCTTAAACATGATTTAGCGCTGTTTAGTGTGCTAGTGTTAAACACCTGCTGCTTGGCAAAGGTGGTGTTTTATTGCTGCACTGACGAGAACGTTAGCGAACATCCATGAAGCAAATCACTGAGTGAGCTAATATGACTGAATAGATTCTGACTCTAATTCTGACTCTGATCCTGACTCAGTTGGGTTCTGACTCTGATTCTGAGTCTGATTCTCACTCTGATTCTGCTCAGATTTTATGATTCTGACTCCTATTTTGACTCAGTTTGGTTCCTGATATTAACTCACATTCAAACTCTGATTCTGACTCTGACTCTTTAATTCTGATTCTGCTTCAAATTCTGACTCTGATTCTGACTCTCTGACAGTGATTCTGGCCCTGACTCTGCAATTCTAACTCTGATTCTCTCTCAGTGGGGTTCTGGCTCATATCCTGATTCTGATTCTGACTTATATTCAAACTGTGATTCTGACTCTATTTCTGACTCCACCTCTGACTTTGAGTCTGGCTTAGTGGGGTTCCGACTCTGACACTATTTCTGACTCCAACTCTGGCTCCGATTCTTGCTCTGACTCTCTCTAACTCTGATTCTGACACTCTGACAGTGATTCTGACTCTAAGTCTGATCTAACTCTGATTCTGATGCATATTCTGACTATTATTCTGATTTTGACTCATTTTTGAACAGTGATTTTGACTCTAATTCTTACTCCAACTCTGACTCTGATTCTGGCTGTGTCTCTGTGTTTCTGACTCAGTAAGGTTCTGATTCTGACTCTAATTCTGAATCAGAGTAACTCTGATTCTGACTTCTGACTCTGTGATTCTGACTCTGATTCAAACTGTGATGATGACTTTGACTCTGATTCTGATTATTACTTTTGTGATTCTCGACTTTAATTCTGACTTAGAGTGTAACTGTGACTCTGATTCTAACTCTGGTTCTGAGTCCCATTTAAACCCTGACCCTGATTCTAACCCTGATTCTGACTCTGTGACTCTGACTCTATCCCCGGGGATCAGTAGTCTGTACAGTGCAGTGTGTGAGTAAGTGTTGGCTACAGTGTGTGTCGTTGTGATGTTGTGTCTCTCCACTACACCATGTGTTAGCTGAAGTGAAAGCAGGGAGAGAATTTAGTATTCTTTGGTCTTTGATTTTATAAAGTGACCTTGGTTAGGGGGAAACGACACCATAAAGCAAAGCCATGGTGATTTATTGTTCTGCGTGACACGTAGAAGACTCTCACAGTGGTTTTAGAGAATATGAGCAGAGCTGTGGTGAAAGCTTATCACGGCACAAGGTCAAGCTCCATCTGTACACCATCTCACAAGAACACACACCAGGAGTGTATTCTCACACTGAAACGAGTTTTAGACAAAGCTGTCATGTTGTAAACATGGATTTTGTATTCTAACATGCAGAGCATGATGTACAGAAACAGAAACTCAGAAAGCACCACGTCACCTGAGTGTGATGACGCTTTAGCGAGTCGTATCAGTTCTCCGTAGACCAACGTATCTTTGAGTCCATATATGGAAATGAGTGCGGCTCTGAATGGGCGTGGCTTTAAGACCATAAATGAGTAAAGCAGACATGTCATCATATCAAACAGAAAGAAACTGATATACATGAGTGTTTCCACAGATTGGGTTAGCCATGCTAATGCTAGCTAGATGACAAATGTAATGATATTTCAGAAAACCTCTGCAGTCATTTAATGGGCGTCTCTGTGCATCCATATATGGGTTTAAAGGACACGCCCATCCATGCTGCTTAAAGACACACCTGTTGGTCTGGAGTCTGCAAACAGGTCTAAATGCTTTTACACCACTGTGCTGCTGAATTCTGGATTCTGATTGGTCAGAAGGTGTTGATTAATTTTCTAGTGCAGCAGTTTATATTAATGCGCTTATTGTAAAACATTATTGTTTCTATAGTAACAGCTCATTCACAGGGACTCGTATGGCCGATGATCCATACATATAGATTTTAATAAAATGATGATATAGTGAAGTTTTAATATTTATGGAAGGAGTCTCCAGTGTCAGTGCTTTAGCACTTTTTAGCTTTTAAATTAGCTGAAAAAGTGAAATGTTGCAGCGAGAATAAGGCTCATGTTACTCAGCAATGCTGACGGTCTGTAACGGTAAACTCCACACAGAGGAGAAGAGTGACACAACAATTAAGGCGTGTTGTTGTTCACTGCTCTTTTAGATATCATCTGAATCCTGGAGTTATCTTACTGTAACAAGATAATGTCGGAAAAACAGAGAGAGAGAGAGAGAGCTGGATAAACAGAAATGGTTCTGATGGTTAATAATTGATGTGAGCAGTTTTCGGGAAAGGCCTTCACTCCTGTAATCCCCTGCGGCGGTTATTCATCACGTGCTCGCGCATTGTGGATACTGTTACAAAAACGAGTCAGCAGGATGGATTTGTACGTTTCCAATCAGTATGTAAATGCCGTGTTAGTTTATAAAACGCCTGCAGTGCTACTGACACTCACTCCAACGCTTCTAATTAAAGTCCGGCTTTAAAGGTCTCACCTCCGTCCTTTTTAATAACATGAATCCTGAACTATTGATTTAAAAATCCACTCCTACGGACTGCACCATATTAAAAGATAGTGAGAGAGAGAGAGAGAGATGTCACTTTATAATCCAGCGCCTGAACTACGGATTCTTTCTCCTCTACGATGTGTCAGACACGGACAGCGAGTGCCAGACCTCCAGGCTCACCAGACTCTCGTGAATTGGGCGATCAATCAAAAAGTGCAAGAATGGAATTACTCCGAGGAAACTTTTCAAAATGTATTACAAATTGGGAAAGTGAGAAAGGACTGTTCAGAAAGTGTACCATCAAGACCTGGTTTTATTCCACACTAATACATTTTTTGTCTGATTATTCTCAGATACTCCATTATTCTTCCCTCATATCAGTCTCGTATAGCGTGTCTTATTGGCGCAAAGCATTATGGATGATAAGGCATTGATCAGTGTACAGTCTGAAGCAATACCTGTCCAAAATCTTGACATATTCTTATACTGTACACTCCTGGTTCTCAAACTGACTTCTGGGTACTCCCAGAGGTCCATGAAGCATTTCTTTAGTTACAGTGGTGGAAATCACAACCATTATCAAAGTTATTATATTTATTATTGAGTTCTTCTATTTATTAGCCTCGGGGACAGGTCTGAAAATGAATGGGTTTATTCTTGGAAGCTTGGAAGCTGACAAAATTATCTGAATATAAATTTGAATTTGTGGACACAGTAACTGTGTACAGACAGGTGAAGGTCAGAGAAAGACTGATGATGGTTTTCTTCATCTGTCCAGTGGGGGTGAGTCGGTGTCCACTGTAGCCTCAGCTTCCTGTTGTTGGCTGACAGGAGTGGAACTCGATGTGGTCTTCTGCTCTTGTAGCTCATCCTCTTCAAGTTTAGGCATGTTGTTGCTGGGATGCTTTTCTGCTCACCATGGTTGCAAAGAGTGGTTATTTGAGTTACCAAAGCTTTACATTCAGCTCAAACCAGCAACCATGCCATGGTCAAAGTCACTGAGATCACTGAGATTTTTCCCCCTTTCTAATGTCTGATATTAACATTAACTGAAGCTCTTCACCTGTATCTGCATGAGTTCCTGCATTGGGCTGCTGCTGCCACATGATTGGCTGGTTGGGGAACACATAGAAACAGGTGTTCATGTGTTCCTGGGAATCTTCGGAAGAGTTTTAGACAAAGCTTGGCTTTTGTAAACCTAAAGCTTACCTTCTGACTGGTTCATAAATACAGTGACAAAGTATGAGGTGTACAATGTTGATCATAATGGAACATAATGTAATGAAACTCTCCTAAAATTTCTACAGCATCTGTAAGTAGCTAACATCAGCAGTGTAGTATTGCTTCTCAGGTACATTTCTGAGTTATATTCAACAATGCTAAATGCTCACAATAAAAAATGGAATGTGATAGAAATAGAGAGAAAAAGTGCCACTTCTCCTGAGTGTGATTATTAGCATAAACAGCAGTGTTTGCTCTAATACGTTATCGTTTTTTGATTTAAACTGATTTAAAAACATGTATAAAGTTGATATGGTGAAGTTTTCTTAAAGTAAGCAGATGTTTAATTAACATTCATGGAAGGAGTCTCCAGTGTTAGCGCTTTGTAACAGTCAGAGGTGTAATTTTAAGTATTCTGACATCTTCAGCACAGAGAAGTTTACACTTTGCGGTTTCTCGGTAACATGACGAGCTGAGCTTTTTGTCTAAATAACTTCAAGATAGAGAAAAAAGAGAGAATGGTGAGGGAATGACTGTTTATAGCTGCTCTAACGTAAGTGAGAACAGGAACTAACTGGATTCAGAGACATGAAATGTAACTATAAATGGAAAAAAATATGACCTGTTGTACTTTAATAATAAAAAAATGTAATCTCTTTCAATTTGATGTGGTATAAAAGGAATTACATACTTCAGGATGTGCTTTTATAGAAAAAGCATTGTTGATTATTTTCCTAGAACAGCATGCCACAGTAAGATCCGATTTCTGCTGCTCATCCCATCCTTATTCTCTCTCTCTCTCTCTCTCTCTCTCTCTCTCTGTGTCTCTCATCCATTTCTCTATATAAACTCTATCCCTTCCCCCTCTAAAGTTTCTCTCTGCATCCTCACTAACTCAGAGTCTGATTATTTCTCTCCCTAATGGAATTAAAGCCTCTTATCTGCCCTTATGATCAGTTGATTAAGTAAGGCATTGCTCTCGGACACTCGGGCGCTCAGGGTGACATGAAGGTGAGATGTAATCGACCGTCTGTAATTGCACTCGAGGGAGTTTAGAGATTAAGATGAGCTATAGATGGTAGAAAACAGGATGAGATAAACACCTGCAGATGCTGGGTTCCTTTTCATATTTCACAAAGCGCTTCACATTTTTCATGATAATTGTGCTGTCACTGAGATCACACAGGGTTATCTGCTGTATACTTACAGCGTTCGGTTTCATGGTTCTCTAAAATGTTCTCCTCAGTGTGAGGAAATTACTTTAGTGACATGCTCAGTAATTCTTTGAGCTTCTCTCCGTCTCATTCACAAAGTCCTTAATCCAGTTTGAAAGGCCTTGGAGATATTTATAGACATTACATCTTATTCAATTAGGCCTAATTCCATTTCTCTTCTGCATACTGAAGCTTGATGTGAAGTATAACTGTGTCTTTTAAGATCATATATTCATTTTATTAAGTGGAAAATCAATGCTTGTCTTTTACAGACATGCAGGGGTGGACAAAGTACTGAGAAATTATACTTAATGAAACTATAGATACAATTGTTATTTCATATACTTCCTGTGCATATATATCTCCTTCACATTTATACACATAATGTCATAATGTTTTGACACTGTACTTATAGATATGAATGAAAAAGTATGTATTCATAACATAAACAGAGATATTTTTAAAAAATGAAATTATTAGGGAAAAAAGTAATTGGACAACACAAATTATCAACATTAGTGCTTTGTTGCAAAGCCATTGCTGAAAATTACAGCTTTGAGACTTTTGCAGTCAGAAGTAATTAGCTTTTTGAAGCATTGTGTTACACTTTTTTGATTCCTCTCTGCAAATTGTCTTCAGCTCCCCAAGGTTACGAGGTTCGCTCTGATGGACTTGCAATTTCAAAATCCTCCGTACACTTTCAGTAAAGTCAGGGGCTCAGCAATGCAAGGCTTTCTTCAGTTATCTTGGCTGTATGTTTGGGGTCACTGTCTTGCAATTCTCCTACTGTACTGTGTGCAGAAAAGCAGCTCCATATCATAATGCTCCCACCACCGTGCTTCACTGTTGGTATGATGGTGTTCTTGGGATCATGCATACAATCTTTCTTTCTCCAAACATGATGAACTCTATTCCCAAAGAGTTATTTTTTCATCTGCTCAGAGTATAATGTTCCAAAAGAGCTCTGATTTGTCTAAATGCTTTTAGATGTGCATCTCTTTGCTTCTTATTTAGCAGAGGAGTTTAGCGTGAGGCGTAGAGATGATTGTGGTGCAGTGCTTTGCGTATTGTTCTCTGTGTAACTGTCGTTCCTGCTGCTTTCAGGTCGTCCTGCAGCTCTTTTCGGCTTCTCTCTCACTTTCTTCAGTGAAATCTTGCATGGTGCATCTGTCCAGGGACAATTAGTTGTGCTTTCATGAACTTTCCATCCACATATTATTGAACTAGTTGTACTGCCAGGAAGGTTTAAGGTCTTTGCTCTGGCTCTGTAGATCTTTTGTTTAATAATGTTGTCCCTGAGATCTTTAGGAAGTTCATTCACTTTAAGCATGATTGCTAGTTGTTGCATGATTTCTTCTCAACCAATCAGAGAACTTTTTTCAGCATTTATATCTAGAACTTGATTTATTTTTTGGTAAACTTTACCTTTGATAGATTTTTAATACAGTATCCGAATACTTTTGTCCCCTATCAGTTTCATTTTTAAAACATATCTTTGTTTATGCTTATGAATGCATACTTATTGTTTTTTTTCATTTACATTTATAAGTACGAAGTCAAAAGACATTATGCGTGTATATCTGAAGTGGATATATATGCACAGGAATTATATTAAAAAACAAAAAAACAAATGTAATGTGTCAAAATCTTACTCAATTAAAAGTGGAAGTATCCAAGGCAGATATTTACTCAAGTGAAAGTCAAAAAGATGCTACTTTTAAATATTAAACTATTAAACATTTTTTTTACTAATGAAACTAAATTAATGTCATGTTTTCATGGGAAAAGTAACTTTTACTTTTATTTATCTAAAATTGTTATAAGCAACTATGCTATTTTGCCTGAATACTTCATTTAATCTCTGTAAGTTTGCTGCTGATTAACTGACTAATGCTACACAGTTCACTAGTGAATTCATTAGAATTAAAATATCCTGTAAATAACCAATATTTACAATTAGCTAGAATTTGAATGTTGCCTAGCCAATTTACATTAGCTACAGGAATCAATGCTAGTCTTACCTGGCATTAGCAGAAAAAAAGAAAATGGGCTAACTTACTTAGATGTATTAGCATTAGCAAATTAGCCTCATTTTATAGGAGTCTTTGCTTACTCCAGCATATTACTGATGTAGGGCCAGTAAGAGTAAGAGAGTAAGAGTCTCTCTCTCTCTCTCTCTCTCTCTGTTCACATGTTTTATATTCTTCTCTTCATTAAACACACACATGCGCACTGAAGCGAGTGCGGGTCTGACCCACGGCCTCGTGTACATTTAAATCTTTTTCCTCTTTATTGTTTTTTCCGCATTTGCACAGAGAGGTGCTGATGAGTTCTCTCTCGTCACAGGGATGGAAGAATATCAGAACTTCATCGTAAGCTGAATCCTGAGCTCGCTAAAGATCCGGAGAGTTTGTCTTGTCAGTGTCGTGTAGACTGAAAGAAACAGATGACTGTGATTTCCACTTAATTGTGATTTAAATCATTATTTAAAATAATTATGTGTGTGTTAATGCAGAACTGATTCTAAATAAGGCTACTGAAGAAATAATTAGCACACGTGATTAGCAACTTTACTGAGTAGTGTAATGAGTTTAATTATTCGGGTAATGAAAGTTGTTCTTCATGACATTTTCAGTGCCTTTGTGTTTTCACCACTGGTCAAGCAGTAACACTGTTGCTAGGCAACTGGGACATACAGTATAAACACTGAGCGTTAGCTAGCTATAAGCCGAAACGAATGATTTCACTCAGATTTATGCTCAGAGAATCCAGAAATCAGATCATTGGTGATTTATATTTTTTAATAAATAAATGAGAGTGATTTTCTTGGTGATAAATAAAGTTAAGCTTGGTGTCCATGAGTTCCGTAGCTATTCTACATCATGCTACTACGTGACAAATGTTTAGAGATTAAAATGGAAGCACGAACTTCAGGCCTGCAGCTACGCCAAAGCAAACTTCTGTCGCACTTCGAAAGCGTAAGCTCATGTTAAATCACATAAGTGTGTGTTTGCATTTATGATTTGCTACACAGATCATCTTAAAAGAGGTTTTTTAATGTCTAGGTCTGATTAAATTCAGGTTAACTGTCTTTAACTGAAGATATGATTGAGATTGTTTTTTTAAATCTAAAAAGGAAGAGAGAGAGAGAGAGAGAAGGAGAGAGAGAGAGAATACACTAAAAGGACAAAATGCCCTCAACAATTTTATCATCAGTTCCAATTTTTGATTTATTAAAGAATGAAATGTTGACACAATATTGTGTTAATATAAACTTGTGATTTGCAGCTGCACTACTCAACACCTTCCGACCAATCAGAATCCAGAATTCAACACTATTTTCTGAACACTATAAAAGATTAGCGGCACACGGCTGCTGGAGAGAGCTGGACTTCATCTTCTTCATCTTCAGAGTCAGCGTGCTGAGTAACACGATTAGATCAGAAAACGCAGCTTCGACTAATTGTGGCCCGACGTCACGTTAAAGAGTTAGCATTGACTCTGACAAGCGCCACTAATCCAGTTCTCACAAACCAAATCCAATCAGCCATCTGGCCCAGTTCAGCAATCCTCCTGCTGGCGCTTTGCATCCCACAGACACGAGGGGCAAAATTTAATATTTACTCAAAGAGAAGAAACACTCCGAATGATTTTATAGAACGTGAAACCTGTTCTGGGCTCAGTTTCACCAAGAAACATGAAGAAGTGTGTTTAAAGATTATGTTTATATCACATATGGACCTTGAGAGGAATGAAATGAAAGCACAGTTGATAGAATTTCATTGGACTGGGTTAGTTTTAAACATGTATTATAAATGAACAATGTAGTGCTGTTTTTGTTTTTCAACCAAATGGGATTATGGAATAATCAGATTAGGAGGTGAAGTGTCCGATCCAAATAGATAATAGATGAGAAAATGTAATGTTATTACTGTATTAGTGTGTGTGTGTGTGTGTGTTTATTTCTTGGAAAGGAACAAATGTCCCCATAAGGACAGGAATATATGATGGTTTTGACCTTGTGGGGACATCTGGCTGGTCCCCAGGAGGAAAACTGCTTTTCTTAAAATAGAAAAGTGCAGCTTTTATTTAAAAAATGAAACGTTTTCCTTTTGCTTACAGACGTGAAGGTTAGTGTTAGGTTCAGGTGTAGACATAGCGTTAATTAGCTGCATTAATAATTTGGTTAATGGAATGTCCTGACAAGGAGAGTCGACAAACCTGTGTGTGTGTGTGTGTGTGTGTGTGTGTGCGTGTGTGTGTCCTCTGACCGTCGTGGTACGAACGTACAACCATGTGTGTGAAGCAGATGTTCTGTGCTAATGGCTAAATACAAGAACCAAAGGTCAGGGGGATTAACACGGTGTCAGGATTACAAATAAATGATGATAATGTGTGTGATGCAGCTGGTGAGGAGTTTTATTTCCAGAACACACTACACACATTCATCCATCTGATCTACAACACTCAAGGAATTGTGTTCATGTGGACTACATAGTGAATAGGGTGTGCGGTTTGGGACATGCACACAGTGCACTGATGATGGTGTTCATGTGGACTGTATAGTGAATAGGGTGTGCGGTTTGGGACACACCCACAGTGCACTGATGATAGGCTGTGTGGTTTGGGACGCACCCACAGTAGGATAATGTTGCTTATTGTGGACTGTACAGTGAATAGGGTGTGCGGTTTGGGACACACCCACAGTGCACTGATGATAGGCTGTGTGGTTTGGGACGCGTCCACAGTGGAATGATGATGTTTATGTGGACTGCATAGTGAATAGGGCATGTGGTTTGGGACACACCCACAGTGGATGGATGATGGTATTTATGTGGACTGTATAGTGAATAGGCTGTGTGGTTTGGGATGTGCCCACAGCGGACTGATGATATAAAAACAGCTCTTTAATAAACAGGAAGTTGAGACAGATGGTGAAGTCTGGAAGCTGAGTTGTTCAGACAGTCCTGTGTTCTTTAAGGTCATGGAGGATATAAAGGTCGTGTGCTGTTCTTTCAGAGCGCAGGATCAATAGTCATGTTTGCAGAAGGCTGTGTTTGATTTAGCGCTCTCACCCTTCACACTCCAGCCTGCCATGTGAAGGACATGTAGAGTGTATTTACAGGGCTTTGAAATCAACTTGTTTTTGTGCCTGTAGCTGGAGCTCCGTGTTCCCACGCTGTGTTGTGCTGTTTATGAGCTGAACACCAGACAGGACAGCTTTAAAGGCTGTTAATGAATATAAAGTCTGTTTGAAGCACTTCTAATTCAAAGTGTTCATTTGCTTTAGTTTAGCACTGCTACTGAATGCTAATGTGTTTTTGACGCTATTCCTCATTAGCCAGTTATTCAGAGCGAGCACACAGAATGATTTTTGGTGACTTTTATCCACGTGTAGTCTTTATGTGAAATGTTATTCATCTGTTTGATGTAACAGTAACAGGCAAAAGTAATAACACCTCAGTAATGACTGCGCTGCCATTTATACAGTACAGCAGTGTACATGTGTGTGTCATGGTTTTTACGTGTTTGCGGTTTGTACTGCAGTGCAACTTAACACTGAGGAATACTGTCTGATGCAGTTGAGTGCAAATGTTTACATCCCCTATTGTTTATGAATGGTAAAATAATAGAAAAATGTTCCTTTGTTTTTCAAAATTTATCAACAAATAAATAAAATTTAATTTTAAAAAATGGAATGTGGGTGTGTCCTGCAACACTAAACCAACAACAATAAAGACAAGAATAACGCAGGAAGGAAAGTAAGTAACTTTAAAGACCTTTAAGCAAGTAACTTTACATAAATAAGTAGATAAGATAATAAGTACATAAAGTAAGTAAGTAAGTTTACTTATTTAAGTAAATTTAAATTGGTCAATAAAGTTACTTAAGCAAGTTGTTATATAAATATCTTACCTGCATATTTTTGCTTAATCATGCAAAGTTTGGAAATGTTGTCCAGTGGGTGCACAAACTTTTGCACCCTAAGTGGAGTAACTACCTGAGAGTAAGTGGAATAAAAACAGCTGAACTGATTTCAGATGCAGTGTTAAGCTCTGAGGGAGGACTGCAGCCTTGAGGAACACTTAGTGTAGTGCACTTCAGTGTGTCTGGGTTTGAAGTTCACTCGATCTGTGAGTGTGATGCTGTAGAGTTCAGCAAAAAAGACCACGGGGACTAACGAACAAACGGCCACACGCACACACACACACACACACACACACACACACACATGCACGAAAGAACGAACGAACAGCATTTCACAATTTATTTCATTCACCCTTTCATTTCAGCTTCATTCATTCCTGCCTCAGTGACAATCAGTGCTAATGTCTTCTTTATTACTGTTCTTTATTAGCTCGCTAAATCACCCTGATGGTATTTACTAACACCTCTCTCTTTCTTTCTCCATCTATTCTTTCTTTCTTTCTTTCTCCATTGTGGAATTTTATAAAGATTTCCACAGAATCACTAAATCAGATATTAGCTGTGTGTGTGACTGTGTAATACAGCGGATATAAAAAGTTTACACACCCCTGTTAACTGCAGGGATTTGTGGTGTAAAAAATAAATCATGTCAGATCTTTTTCCACCTTTAATTAATGTGATATAGCATTAGGAAATAAAGAGAAAAAGAATGTCAATAACCCGGTTGCATAAGTATGCACACCCTTTTATAATGAGTCATGTGACTGAGCTCAGAATGAACCAATCACGTTCAAAAGTAATTATCATACAGCTGTCATCAATGCAGTGATTCTGATGAACTCCAAATAAAGATCAGCTGTTTTCTGGAAAATAATAATGTGTTATAAATAAATGTACAGATTCAGAAGGACAGAATCAGAAGACAGATATTAGATCAGGAGGAAAACCTGCAGCTCCACCAGCTCTGGGGTTAAAGGTCAATCCCCAGCAGCGGGATCAATAGAGGAAGTGACACGTACACAATGAGAGTGACCCCAAGCCCCTCCCCCTGACGCCAATGCCACACCAGCTGCCCAGATTAACCTTATCTCTAAATCCACAGGACTTCCTGTGTCTCAGCCAATCACAGGCCAGCGTGGCCATACGATTTGTATCGTCTTATTTTTTTCCCTTTACTGTTTATTCTTTATTTTCTCTCTCTTCCTTTTCAATATTTCTTTTTCTCTCTTTCTGTTTCTCCCACTTTATCTCACACTCTTTCTCACTTTCTTCCATAGCCTCTCTTTCTTTCTTTCTTTCTTTCTTTCTTTCTTATCTAGACATTTCTCTTAGTTTTTGTAGGCTTTTAGAGAATTCCTTTCTGTTTTTCTTTCTTTCTTTCTTTCCTTCTTTCTTTCTGTGTCAATGGATGGTGTCTCTGTGCAGCAGTAGAGCGTGGTGTATTTTGTTTTGAACAGAACCCGGTTCTGTCTCTGTATGAAGTGGGTTCTAGTGTATCAGAACTGCAGGATGGTTCTGTTTATCCTCCTTCTCGATGTGTATCTGCTCATTTATGCTCTCTCCATTATGCTCATTCTCATATTTCAGCTAAAGCTGTGAGTGTGTGTGTGTGTGTGTGTGTGTGTTTTAGCATGGCTGAAGTGTGTGTAAATGATCTCAGTCTCAGATCATTAAGTACCATCATTAACACCATTAAGTTATAAACGTAATCCAGTCCAAATAAAACATTTCCTGTGCACACGCACAAGACATCCACAATCTAACGTCTGATTTATTTACCTTTAAAAATGAAAAAAATATTAAAATAATAAATAAAGTTAAATAAATCAGATGTGAACAGACTTAATTTGATATATTACTTTTTATTTTTATTGTATTTTTTTTTATTATTTTAACTTCACTTGAATAATTTAAATGAAGCTAAAATAATAAAAAATACAGTAAAAATAAAAATAAGCAAGAAAGTGTATTTTATGTGAAAAATCAACAAATAAATAATAATAAAATGATTAAATAGATACATGATATTTTTAATAAACTAAATAATATAAAAATATAAGAATAAACATAAAATATAGATCAAGTTATTATTTAATTATTTTTTTAAAATAATTATAATAAATAAAATAGTAACAGACAGTTTTGTGTAACATTTTGCCTCTGTGGTTCTGTTAATACACACAGCCCTCGCTCGTCTCTCTCAACATACTGACTATTATTTTTTTTACTTCTGGCTTCCTTTCAGATGATCTTTACTTTGACACACACACACACACACACACACACACACACACACACTGCTTGTCAGAGGCTGTAGAAGAGGTTACAGCGGGTTCTTTATTCTCAGAAGTGGCCAATTAGTATGAGTCCTGACAGGACGTGTGTCAGTGCTGTGACGAGGACGCTGTCCCCTCACCTGCAGGACGTCCAGGTGTGCGCTGTCACTCTCTCCATCTCTCTCTCCCTCTCTTTCTCTCTCTCTCTTTCTCTCTCTCTATCTATCTATCTATCTTACCTTTACTATTTTTATCTCTCTCTCCATAATCAGGCTGGAGGAGATGTTATTTTTTTCTGTCTTTTCTTCTCTCTCTCTCTCTCTCTCTCTCTCTCTCTTTGTCTGGTTTTATGGAATTATTAAAATGTTTGTCTAATCATATTCCTCCAGAGGAAAATACAAGGGTTTCTCGCCCAAAGACTGAGTTAAATTGAGTTAAACTGAGCAAAACCGAGTTAAATTGAACAAAACTCAGTAACACAGAGTTAAATTTGGGTGCATTCAGATATGTAGAGCTGATATTTAAGCTTTTGTCCCAGATGTTACAGCTCCTGGTTAATTTTGTAATAAATGCAAGAACACGTAACATCTCAGGTACAACTGGTTTAAAAGTAACTCTGGTTAGGAGAACAATGTTACTGTTGCTAAGCAGAAAACTGTGAATCATCATTGCTAAGCATAAGCTAGTTGTGGATTTTTCTTGTGAACTTGTAAGTTTTAAACACACTCCGTATTATACTATAATTATTCTATTATATAATATTGTAGCTTGACTGCTAGCTTGTGCATCGCAGGTTTGGTGTGCTTCACTCTCCATGCTGAAACATCTCAACACATTTTCCTTCTAACCTCAAGAGAAAGTTGCGTGACTCAACCCTGTGTACAGAAGAACGTAGAAAACATAACAGAAACATAGAAGTGTAGAAAATGTAAAACATAAAAACCACAAAACATTCTTAAATTCTGTATATACAGTACTGTATACTGAAATTTTAAGATTTAACACTTCTGAAGGATCTGTGGAAACTCTGGTATATGGAGTTTTCTTAACCGATGGTTACCATGACAACTCTCTTTTCTTCTAGTGTGTAATAATGAAATGAGAGCTGTGTTGTCGCTACACGCTGTGTGTAATTGGTGTATTATTATGAGTTTTTCTCCGTCCATTCCATCCATTTTGAATGAATCTGTCTATCAGAGAGAAGTGGCCCTGCCCCGCTGCCCCGCTGCCCCGCTGCCCCGCTGCCTCGCTGCCTCGCTGCCTCACTGCCCCGCTGCCTCGCTGCCCCGCTGCCCCACTGCCCCGCTGCCTCACTGCCCCGCTGCTTCACTCTAAACAAGTTCCTGATGGAGATAAGCGCTCGGCCCGTCCTCTCCTCCGGCTGTTCAGCCTGTACGCTGATGGTGTTTAGGAAGGCCTTCAGTCGTCCTGGTCATTATGCCATCCAGCAGATAATCTCGAAGATGCTTCTCCAATCATCCGAGAAATCTCATGAGGTCTACCAAATGATGCGAAAGCTCCCGTCAAAAACATCGGCTATTTGTAGGAAACATCAGAATCTGAGAAATCAGTATCGTAATGTTGGTTATTTTACTTTAAAATGACACTGAAGGTCTGGAGAAAACTGGACTTTTAGAAAACCATCTGAAAGAAGTATGCATAGTCTGCTCTCAATAAATAAATAAATAAATATTATTATCATTATTATTATTTTTATTATTATTATTATTAATATTATTATTAATATTATTAATATTATTAATATTATTAGAATCAAGACACTAAGCCAATTTCTTGTCTATAGCCTCCTGTAGATTCCTCACTAAAAGAAATAGCAAGAAACTTAAACACAGAAAGTTTAGAAAGATTTAAAAAATCTTGAAAGCAAATCTTGAAAAAGTCTGGATTGATTGATTTGTTGTTTGTTTAATTCCAAATAGCCCAGTATTTGTCTCTATGACCCATAATGCACTTTATTCATCCATCATTTCTTATTATATTAATGAGAACATTCTTCCAGTAGTGAGTTAGTTTACAGCTGTGGCATGCCGGTGAGTTTACAGAAATGCGTAAATGTGTAAAGTTAACGGTGTTATTTGTAACACAAAGTTTATCATCCACGTTTCCACCATCAGGGTTTAGCTAATCTCTGCAGGGCTATTTATCATACACTAACTGCTAATATATGCGTTACATAGCATATGTAATGTAATCTAGCGATTAGCTAGAGACATGTTATGCATTTTTAAGAAACTCTAAAAACTTGTGATGAAATATAGTGTATCTACATGAGACATAACATCTGTCATGCAATAGCGAGACATCAAAAACAGCTAGCTTAGCTTGGGTTACTAAACTTCCTAAAATGCAAAAAAAAAAAAAATGGGTGTTAGCTGTTAGAAAAACAAAAAAAACAGCAGTAAGCATTTTGAACTTGCGATTAAGCCTGTGATTGCATTTTATCTTGACCAAAATCCCAGATAAAACGTCAAAATCTGAAAAACCACGACCCTAAAGAAAAGCTTGAAATCAGAAAGAGTAAAGAAAGACAGGATAGAATTAGCTACACATACACACAGTTAAAAAAAAAAGAAACATCGAAAGGTGAAAGACAAAGGAACAGGAGCGCTAATTAACTACCATGGCAACGGGCAAGCGAGGACAGGAAACACTGACCATATAAAGAGCATTCATTTTAATTCACCTTGTTTCAGTCGTCTGATTAGCGACAGTTTCATAATTGTTGATGTAAATTGATATATTTTATATTTATTCTCGTCTCTACTTACTGAAAGCGCTTGTTGCTTGATGGACGAGTCTGTGGACGAAGTTAATCCTTAACAGTTCTCATAAATAACGAATATGAAATGACGTGACGTAAAACCTTTAACAGGTTGGATAATGTGGATCTGTTGCATGCAAATCAGAGCAAATCAGAAAGGTGTATATTTTCTGGCGTGTATCTGTCTTTTTGCTTGGATTTTTAATTAAAATGCCTCGTGCAGTAACTTGTAGCTCTTTCCCACCAGTCACGCTGTAACATGCGTTTCTCTCACCAGTTCTCGTGCGTCTGCAGCTCTGGAGCCGACGCTGGTTTATTTTTTATGGTCTTCTGTGTTCGGTGCAAATTGTCCTCATCTAAAGGACACGGCGAGGATGATGGGTAATTATTGAGTGTGATCCTGCTGAAGGCTGAATGAGATTGGATTGTTGGGAATGAAGGCATGCTAAAAAGCTAATCTTTCAATTATGTTTTGGGGTTTTGTTATTGAGACGAGCGCAAGCTGATTTGCAGAATTGCTCATTTCATTAAACAGCTCTGTCATATCACTCCTGCCACCCAAACGCCGCTCTTTTCCCCCTTTAACCAGCCAAGTGCAAATCAGAGGATTGTCTTATTTAATTATAAAACCAGCTGCCGAGCTTCCTTGATAGATAATGTTCATCAGTCTTCTTTTAATTCCATCAGTTATTAAAAACAACAATAACAATAACAAATGCAGTGATGTGAAGCTGTGTTCCTCGAACATGATTATTCTGAGTGAAAGAGACACAGAGAAACTGTGTGACGTGTTAATTGTTCCCGCTCTTAAAGACTAAATAAAATGAATAAAATGTACAGCGTTAGAAGAATTAAAAGAAAAAGAGCGAAACAAAGCATGAGAGCGAGAGAGAGAGAGAGAGAGAGAGAGAGAGAGAGAGAGAGAGAGCCCGTTAATCAACATTAAAAAATTGTACAAATGAATTCAAATGAAGGACGATATGGTTGTATTTAATTTTTTTTTAATTTCATTCAAATGCAGTAAGAAAAGAGTCAGTTCTGCAAGAACACTAGTACACCACAAAGAAATACATTATATTAAATTATAATACATTATATTAGCAAAAAAGGACATTTTGATTATGATAGATAGATAAATAAATAAATAGAAGTATGAAACATATAAGTAAGCAAGGATGTTTTGCATTTAAAAAGAAAATATGTATAAGTAAGAAAGGATGTTTTGAAGTTTTGATTTTTTTTTTTTATTAAAAACAACAACAACAAAAACCCAGATACATATAAGTAAGAAAATAATGGTTAAATTAAAAAAAAAAATAGCTACCTTAGCTACCTATAGGTAAGAAATATATAAGTAAGAAAGGACGAAAGGATATTTTGATTTAAACAAAAAGTATGTAAGAGCGTATTTAAGTTTAAAAAAAAAAAACTAAAAAAAAAAAACAGGTCAGTAAGAGGATTATAAATACTAAAGGACAAAAATTTGCCATCTCCTGATGTAGATTTTTGTGTATTTGTTGATACTTCTGAAGATGAATAAATGATGAATGAAAGCTACATCTGGCCTACATGTAGCTGGTGTTTTGTTGCTGTGAGGAAATATGAACTTACACACAGTACTGTGCAAAAGTCTTAGGCACATGCAAAGAAATGCTGTAGAGTAAAGATGCCTTCAAAAATAATGAAATTAAATGTTTCTACATTAAAAAAATACTATAAAGAGCAGTAAACAGTAATAAATAAAATAAAGTCAGTATCTGGTGTGACGATCCTTCGCTTTAAAAAATAAACCAGTATCTCAGGTGCAGTGTGTGCAGTTTTATAAGGAAATGAGCTGTAAGTGTTACTGAGCATCTTGCAGAAGCAGCCACAGTTCTTCTGGAGACTTTGACTGTCGACTCGCTTCTTATTTCTGCAGCGAAACCCAGCAGCCTTCATTATGTTTTTATCTGAAAAG
>CM040458.1:30431441-30439271 GCA_022758105.1 Pangasianodon gigas | reverse complement strand
TCACATTACTACCCTTTATAACACCACATTACTCTCACATTACTACCCTTTATAATACCACATTACTGTCACATTACTACCCTTTATAACACCACATTACTCACATTACTACCCTTTATAACACCACATTGCTCACATTACTACCCTTTATAACACCACATTACTGTCACATTACTACCCTTTATAATACCACATTACTCTCACATTACTACCCTTTATAACACCACATTACTCATATTACTATCCTGTATGAAATAGCAAGGCCACTATATGACAGCTTATTACTATCATGTGTTTATTCTGTAAATTTATTACTTTAACATTACTATCACGTATAACATCACATTGCACTCCTGCATCTAATCACATGACTTCTCTATATGATTGCATTTTCACCCACGTTGAAGTCATGGAATATATATATTAGGTATAATAACATATTAATGATGTCTTATTGTTTTATATGTTTCCTCCTGTTTACTGTTCACAGATACTCAGTAGTAAAATGAAAGGTAAAGACTTTAATCATATACTCTATACTGTTCTTTTTTAAGTGTTAAAAAATGCAGAAACATATGAATAATGGGTACATTTAAAAAATAGAAGAAAATCTGGGAGCAGAATCAATGATTATATAAAGATAATCTTAACCAGGATAAATATCTGACTTCATGGCGTCATGGTTCAAGGCTTATCTCTCTGTTTCCTTCTCTCAGCATCTCCATCTCGCTCTCAAATCAGATTTCGGAGACGCCTCATGAGGCGACGAGACTAAAATCTAATTTACCCAAAATGAAATCAACCAAAAACCAATTGGGGGACCTGGGATTAAGTTTAATAGCTATTCATTCATCAATATCCAAAAGTGCACTCGGTCATTCGGGGCGAACCATAACACAGACGGGGGAGGGGAGGGCGAATCCATCAACAGTGTAATTTAGATAATGCAGCAATGTAGCGGTGTGTGTGAATGAGTCTCATCAGCGCTACAGAGATAGTGATGTGTGTCCACGTCTCTCTACACACTCTCTCAGAGAGGGAATGGGGACGAGACTCGGTGCGATGCAGCAATACACCCCTCGAGTGTGTGTGTAGTGGAATGACTTATTCTCCCATCAATCTTCCATCAATGGAGAGCTTTATTATATGTGATGGAATAACTTTCATACACTTCACCGCTGTTTCTCTGTGTATTGGAGGCAGATATTAATCACATGAAGGGAGATATGTCCCACACACACACACACACACACACACACACACATACACACACACTCGTCGAAGAGATCTGCTTTACAAATTGAAATAGTAAAGACTCCATTTTTCAGGTTCAGGTTTCTAAATTCAAAATCCGATACTTAAGATTCAGTCTCATCCACACACAAACACACACACACAAACACACACACACACACACACACAGAGGTATATTTGCTATCATAAGCAGTGACGGCTCGTCTGTATCTTCAGGTTGAGCAGAACCTCACCATTTATTTCTCTTAAATATAAAATAGACAATAAAATCTCAATCACAACAACTCCATACATTTTACATACATACAGTTGAAGTACTAATGACATCTTTCGAGTGACCAACAATTTAAAAAGTGTCTCTGTAGATATTACAGATATAAGCTGCTGATGTCTAGATTTGCTGGTGTTTCTAGATGTTGTGTAATAGTGGTGCAGCGCGCTCTCTGCCCCTTTCAGCTCTATAGAGTTATTATTGCACCTAGTGGTCAAACATGGGAACTGCAACAAGCGTAACAGAGGCCACTGGGACAGGAATCACGCTGCCCCATGACCAGGTTGCCAGATTGGGCTAGTTTAAAAATACTCTTCCAAGATCATGTTTTAGAGCAAATGATCAGAATTTAATCTAATAACTTTCAGCAAACAAAGACAAAGTGTAAGTATGTGTCTGATGTACAGAACTGTTTCTACTGTAAGTTATATTGTAAAGATTGTGAGAGGGAAAGAGGGATTATGGAGTGAATAATGACTGTACATCAAAATTATGTGTGAAATATTTGTTTCCAACTCAAAGGCTGATAAAAAGCAGAAGTAAAATGTCTCCCTTTTCCAATTCCTGAGTTTTTTGGGCTTGATTCAGGTCTTGTGTGGATTTTGAGGTGTAGCTGAGGTGGAAATGTTGCTGAAACCTGGCAACCCTGGTTAATGATATTAACTTAAACACATGTGAACAAAGGTACGTCTAAAACCACTCAGAGCGAGCTGCTAGACTGTACGCTGTATGACTGTGTGTCGAGTCTCAGCTGTTTATTACAGGATTACTCGAAACATTCACTAGAGAGCAGCCTGTAGCACGAGTGAAGTGTGATAATCTCAAATAAAATGGAGACTATGTTATTAATGACATCTTTCAACACCAAAATTTACACAACTAGTACATAGTAGCTTGTTATTATAATCTTTGTAATTTGTAAATATTGTAAATAAATTTTAAGCGCAATATTCTGTTTGACTATTTGCATTCGTTGTGGAAATTTGATCTAGATACCAAGCCGGTCACTATCTTCAGTGAAATTCAGCTAGCTTAGCTAGTGTCATGGTTATGGTGAAATCGGCGCTGGACTACACTTCCCAGCAGCCCCAGCAGGTCACATGTCTCAATCAGAATCACCTGTGTCTCACTGTACTGTAATTAGCACCACTTTATACGTTCCTGTTTTTCTACCTCTTATTGTCAAGGTTTTGTTGTTGTCGTGTTTGTGTGTAGCCGAGTGTACCTCCTGCTCATAGTCTAAGTGTTTTGCCGTGCATCTCCTGTTCAGGTTTGTGGTTCTAGTTTTCACTGTTGCTAGTTTTCACTGAAAAGTCTTTCCCATGAGGAGAGGCTGAGAATGAAACCCGAGGCCAGACCAATGCCCAAGCTCACTGCCAGTGTTGTGTAGTATGTGTAGTATGTGTATTATGCGTAATAACCAAAAACATAACACAATATGACAGCAGAACAGGAAGGAATGTATAGGAGGAAGCAGTAGCAGTGGAGTTGCACCATCAGTGTGTATTTACACGCAGATTGTGAAGAGGAAAGGAGGAAACTCAATTAAAGAAATGAGAAACGTCTTAAGAAAACTAAAACGAGAAAAAAGTGTGAAACTATGAGTAATATGAGGAAATGAAAAAAAAAAGTGTGAAGAACATGAATGCCTGGCGCTCCAGCAGCAGCACTACAGATCAGCCTGACCTGCCAGTCTGAATGCTGTGTTCCTTCGGGAGAAATAAAGTTACCTTATTGAGTTTGGACGTTGTTTTTTTCTGCCCCATTTGGTGAAATTGATTTTGTTTCTCGCTCACATTCACATGGACTCATTTCTTCTGAAGTGTTTTGCTGGCTGTCTGTACATGAGTTTACACGCTGGAGTTGATTATTAACATCGCTCTGTCGAGCGCTAATCGCAAAAAAACATGGAAGAGTCCATTACAGTCTAGATGGTGGGAGTGTGTGTGTGTGTGTGTGTGTGTTTCTGTTTGTGTGTGTGTGTGGGAGTGAGAAGTCTTTCACAATAACCAAAATAATCACTTTAATATCACTTTGAGTTTGCCTCATGTTTCAGTGTAAGCAGTGGTAAAAAAATCTCAGGAGTAATTTTCTCCACTTAGCATCTATCTATCGATCGATCTATCTATCTATCTATCTATCTATCTATCTATCTATCTATCTTGTGCTTTCAGTTCTGGTGCATTTCACACCATGAGCTCTGAAACAGCTGAGTTTACATTCACTGACTCTTTCACTCATCAAATCAATACTTTAAAGTTTCCTGCTCTCAGAAATAATGTTTTTTAAATAAAATATTAAACAAATGATGATTTATTTCTAAGTAGTCTGACCTTAAGTCAGGATTTCTTTAACCTCTTTGTTTAAAAAAAGATGTTGCGAAAACATTTTTCCAGGAAAAAAAAAACAGGATTAAAAACAGACAGCTGATTGAGGACACAGAGAAACACGATGAACCTAAGAAACTCGGGATTATGATGAGGAAGAAAAAATATTAATAAATAGTATAATAAATAGTAATAAATGCTAATTAATAATAATACTAATGGCTATTAATGATACTAAAAATGAAAACTTGCTATTGATCACAAAGCAGCAGCCGTGGAAGAAAACCAGCCAGTAAAGAAAAGAAAGACCCATTAGCATTATTCTTTAAACTAAGCAGCTTTAGGAGGCTAGTGTAACCGTGTCTGTTTGTATTTTTCCTCCTCAGGTTTAGGAGAGGACGTAAAGAGAAACTACTGGACTATGATTCTTAAAGATGGACTCGGCGCTATGTGCTGGCCGCGACGAGCCGGGAATTTCCTGCTCCTGTCCGTTTCTCTGGCGCTTCTCCAGGCCCAGGTTACGTCCTCGAAGAACACACACTACTCCTGGAAAACGGGTAAGGAGACCTCGCAGTGATGGGAGGAGAAATTTTTTTACATTTTCATTTTTCTTTTTTTTCATATTAGCATTGAGCTACAGTATAATCAATGTGCAAGCAGCGCTAAGCCTCATCTGTCATCCAAAGCTAAACAGACATCAGTATAAGGTTTGATTTTATCATCAGATCATTTATTGGTAACAAACGTCAGATTATTTTGGACTTTTTGTGCAACTGAGCACAACAGGACCACCGACTGACCACACAGAAAGGTGTAAAGAAGTGAAAAGCGAGGCTGGAGCTGATTTCTTTCTCGCCCATCCTGTAGATTCATGCAGCCAATCATGCAGTGACAGTCATGTCAGGTGATTAGACACAGTGACACGCCCACTAGATCCCATCTCCTTTAAGAGCTGATATTTTTCACACGTCTGTAACACGTCATCTGCAGTGAGAAGGTGCAGGTGACGTAGAGTTTTCACTCTGTCATCCTTTTATTTTACATGACCCCCAGGTCAATAAGATCCTGTAGTCAACTTCTGTCATCTGTTCCTCGTTCACGTCGTAAATCTACGGGAGATCGGGCGTTTTCTGTTGCTGCCCCTAAGCTCTAACTTTTAACATCAGGGCCTCTCCAACACTGAGTGATTTTAAATTTAATCTTAAGATTTTTATTCTTTAGCTTTTGATTCATTTAAACGTACTGTTGTTATTGTTGTCTTTGATTCCATTATCTTTGGATGTTATATTTCTTATCGTAAAGCACTTCTGTCATGTTAAATGTGCTGTATAAATAAAGTTTGACTTGACTTGACTTGATTTACCCAAAATGCATTTGGAGGAGAAATTAAAAACAGACCAAACACACAAGAAAGCGTTTTCTGTTGTTTGCTATTTAGAGGAAACACGGCAGGAAGCCAGTCGAGCGTTATGCAGCTGAAACGTCAGAAATAATTATAAATCACAAACACAGCCAGTCCCAATCTGATCCAGACTTCATCTCTCTCTCTCTCTCTCTCTCTCTCTCTCTCTTACCTGCCTGCTGAACTCCCCTGCTTCCTGTCAAACCTCATTCACTTCCTGTATTTATTCCACTTCAGTCATTACACTGTGTCTACACTGCAAAACCTGGCATCTTAGCAAGTGAACATATCTTGAATGTGGTCAGAAGTATCTAGTATTTCCTATTATAAGATCATTAAACCTATTCCCTGACACTTTTACTCATTTCAAGCTTGAAATAGTTTTATTCTACTTCTTTCTAGAAATAAATGCTTAAAATGAGCAAAATGTTCTGCTAATAGAACACAACTATTTCAAGCTTGAAGATTTTTGCTGTAAATTTACTGGGTTACAGAGTAGAAATAGGTTTAATAATCTTAGATTTGGTTTATTGTAATCTTATAATAGGAAATACTCGATAAATCAGACTATATTCAAGATATTTTCACTTGCTAAGATGTTATTTGTTGCAGTTTGCTGTTCCAGAGTGCAGCTCTGAGCACTGAGCATTCAGGCTAACAGGAACAACAGAGGAGCAAGCTCAAAACGCTTTTTAAAAGATATGGCCAGCTTTTACGTGTTGTTGATGTTGTTGTTGTTGTTGGTGGTGGTGTTGGTGTTGTGCATTTATTTATTATTTGATCACATTTAAGTTCAAATCTGGGGAGGCGGAGCCTAAGAGGCGGAGTTATACCAAACTATATGGAGGAAAATATTATTTTGTTTGTCCACAATGTTCAAGGAGAAGCTACAGGTTCATACAGTTTGCTTCAGTTTAAGTTTAATCTGTTTTTGTATTTAATGTTCTGCTGCCTCATTTGCTGCCCATATATATAATATTTATTTTATGAATAATTTCTGAATAGTTTATGGAAAATACCAAAAAATCGAAGACGAATGAAAGGAAACTTTCATGTGAGGCCTGAATTGAATTTCTTTATTAGTTCTTTTGCTGTTGGTGGTGTTGGTGTTGGTGTTGCTGTTGTTGTTGTTGTTGTTGTTAGTGTTGTTGTTGTTGGTGTTGTTGTCGTTGGTGCTGTTGTTGTTGGTGGTGGTGTTGCTGTTGTTGTCGTTGGTGCTGTTGTTGTTGGTGATGGTGTTGGTATTGTTGTCTTTGGTGGTGGCGTTGTTGCTGTTGTTGATGGCGTTGTTGTTGGTGGTGGTGGTGTTGCTGTTGTTGTTGTTGTTGGTGGTGTTGCTGTTGGTGTTGCTGTTGTTGTTGTTGTTGGTGGTGTTGGTGTTGCTGTTGTTGTTGTTGTTGGTGGTGGTGGTGGTGGTGTTGTTGCTGTTGGTGGTGGTGTTGCTGTTGTTGGTGTTGTTGTTTTGGTTGTTGTTGTTGTTGGTGTTGTTATTGTTGCTGTTGTTTGTGGTGTTGTGTTCTTGGTGTTGCTGTTGTTGTTGTTGTTGGTGGTGGTGGTGGTGATGGTGTTGTTGGCGTTGTTGTTGTTGTTGCTGCTGTTGTTGTTGGCGTTGTTGTTGTTGTTGGTGGTGGTGTTGTTGTTGGTGGTGTTGCTGTTGTTGGTGTTGTTGTTTTGGTTGTTGTTGTTTGTGGTGGTGTGTTCTTGTTGTTGGTGTTGTTATTGTTGTTGCTGTTGTTGTGTTGTTGTTGTGTTGTGCACTCCCACTCCTCTTGGATTGACTGCATTTGCGCTCTGCAGGTGTTTGTGTGTCTGTGTGTTCAGATTATCGGTGATAATCTCCTCCCACAGCTTCACCTGGAGCGCGACGAACCCGCTGCAGTGCTGTGATTGTTAGCATGCTAATGCGTGCTGAACGTGAGAGAGATTATCCATCTCTGACGCTTCTCCACGCAGAGCGTAATCACACGTAATGATGTATACAGTAATCTCACCTCTCGCTGTAACTCATTACTCTACGCTGCAGATTTATGGACTCGCTGACGGCGGCGTGCGCTCAGCTAGCGCTCGGTACGTGTTGCTCCAGTTTCACGCCACGCCGGAATCTGATTTCTCCCTTTAATCTCTCGGAGCGCTGTCAGGACGCCGCGTGTGTGTTTTAATCCCCGCACATGATTTATTTCTCCATCACTTCACTCAGCACTGCTGCTGTTCTGATGAGAATCCTCAAACAACGTTATTTTCTAATACTGAAAAGTCACTGTTTAGCCCTGAGTGTGTGTGTGAGTGTGTGTGTGTGTGTGTGTGAGTGTGGTTTTCTTTATTTGAACATTCACACACTTTTCAAATCACCTCTCCTGTAAAAAACCTCAAAAAATCATTTTATAGCTTCAATGAAGCCTGTATGGCTAATTTAGTATAAAAATAAATGTCTTTCATTTCTTTTATTTCTGTCTGTTTCACACACACACACACACACACAGACTAATCTATCCTGATCTGCAGAACTGGTTGATCAGATGTTCTGTAAAATCCATTAGCTATGCTGCTATGTTACGCGAGCAGGATTAGCGTCCGAT
>CM040458.1:30379383-30401533 GCA_022758105.1 Pangasianodon gigas | reverse complement strand
GCTGTAATGCTACAGCATACAGAGACATTCTATACAATTGTGTGCTTCTGACTTTGTGGCTACAGTTTGGGGAAGAACCACATATGGGTGTGATGGTCAGGGGTGCACATACTTTTGGCCATAAAGTGTATTTTCAAAAATACTGTTCAAGTGGACGGAGATATTTTTGAGAGCACCGCTTGTGTTGATGGGAATTATTTTGAAAACCTACATATAAAATATTCTTACCCATGTTTATGAGGCCTGAGTTTCAGTCCAATAACGCTCTAATCTACTCTGACGTTCCGTTTCACAGTGCTGATGCTTCAGACAGACTGTGTGAGAGATGTGTGTATCAGGGTGTACGGCAGTGTTAACGTGTGTTACAGGGTTAATAGCAGCTCCACTCAGCTACGCTATGCTAAACTGGCTCTATCAGGCCATCTGCTCTGTTTAACTCTGAGAGACAGAGAGAGACGACTGGGTCAATAATCATGATCTCTGCTGGAGAAGGAAAAGTGTGTGTGTGTGTGTGTGTGTGCGTAGTTCCATCATGACATTTATATTTGTTCTGTTCTCCTGGATAGACAGACAGACAGACAGACAGATAATCATCATGAATGCAGTCAGATTTTCCTCTCTGTTTTTATTGTTCCTCTCTGATGTCAGAGACAGTGAGAAGGTGAATAATGTCCATTTCTCACTAAAAATCCAGGAGAGATTAGATTTAAAAATCCATACTGACAGACAGGGAGAGATCCTGTAACACATTTTAGGAGCTGCGTGGTTAAAAACTTCTCTCTCGCTGTGAGGTTAAAAGCTCCACATGGTTGGTGGTTTTGCTTAAATCAATTCAGCTAAAAAAAATCTGATCCATGTCGAAAGTCCTGAAAATAAAGTTCAAACTCGAACTCAAGCCATCGACACTTTCAGAATTTTTTTAACAAAGGACAAAAATAATATACGCACTTTTCCTGCAGTTGTTTTTTATTGACAATTAAGGCTAAAACTGCTGTTTGACAATAAGCTCATTGTTTTTTTTTTATCCAGTTGTTGTAACATGGTTGATTTTTTGTTGTTTTAGTGTGAAATGAAGTGAAGTGTAGCCAAGTATGGTGACCCATACTCGGAATTTGTGCTCTGCATTTAACCCATCCAAGTGCACACACACAGTAGTGAACACACACACACACACCGTGAACACACACCTGGAGCAGTGGGTAGCCTTTTTTGCTGTGGCGCCAACCTACGAAGATTTTTTTGTAGAAATGCTAAATGGTAAGATCGTTAAATATAACTGTAATGGATAAAATCTATGATGTGTTTTTCTTTCATAAATAAAACGTTGTTTTATAAATTGCGGTGCTGTAAGAGGAATAAAACCATCAGGAACGTGCTGTTAATCAACTTCAGAGCAGTGACAGTAACTTCACTTCATCACACCAGCTTGTCATTGATTAATTCACTATAACAGCACCACACATAGTGGTTTATTCATTACATATTAATATTATACTAAGCTTAAGCAGCAAATAATTTCACCCAATATTCTGTCAATGTTAAGCCAATTTCTTAAAAGCTTTCATAAGAAAATGTGACAAAAAGGAATAACTAGATGTCAATCCTGAGACTTTTTACTCATTCATCTTATAGCGTTGGTGAAATTATTCACTGAAAGTCCGAGACGTTCCTTATTTAAAAACATTGTCTTTTTAAAATACATATTTTGGTGACATATGGTGCACTGATTCAAACTATAAAGCTCCTAAACAGGATTAAATTCTCCCTAAACATTACATTTCCACAAGCTAATGGAGAGGAGCTGCAGTAAACGTGTTGAGTCACACAGCCATCATGGCTTCATCAGTGAGTTCTCAGAGTTTCAGGTCCTCGGCCTTGGCTTCAGCCTGTGCTCTAAACTCTGAGGAAGCGCTCTTTACGAGCTCTGAGTGAAGCTGGGGTTTTATGTCCCACATTAGTTGTTCTCCCAGGCACTGATACACCGTAAAAATGTGCAATAAGCAACAGGTCTTTACAACAGCTGCTCTAACAAGGGCCAAGAGGTGAACGGATCCAATCTAAACCTGTGTCTCACACAACACAGCCACACAATTAAACAATGAGGGGAGAGGAAAAGCACAGGATGAGCTCCGAATTCTGTAACAGCCGAGTGAGGACGAGTGAGGAAGTGTGAGGAAGTGTGAGGAAGTGTGAGGAAGTGTGAGGACGAGTGAGGAAGTGTGGGGAAGTGTGAGGACGAGTGAGGAAGTGTGGGGATGGGTTAGGACGAGTGAGGACAAGTGAGCAAGTGTGAGGAAGTGTGAGGACGAGTGAGGACGAGTGAGGAAGTGTGGGGATGAGTTAGGATGAGTGAGGACAAGTGAGGAAGTGTGAGGACGAGTGAGGACCAGTGAGCAAGTGTGAGGAAGTGTGAGGAAGTGTGAGGACGAGTGAGGAAGTGTGGGGATGAGTTAGGATGAGTGAGGACAAGTGAGGAAGTGTGAGGACAAGTGAGGAAGTGTGAGGACGAGTGAGGAAGTGCGAGGACGAGTGAGGAAGTGCGAGGACGAGTGAGGAAGTGTGAGGACGAGTGAGGAAGTGTGGGGATGAGTTAGGACGAGTGAGGACAAGTGAGGAAGTGTGAGGACAAGTGAGCAAGTGTGAGGAAGTGTGAGGACGAGTGAGGAAGTGTGAGGATGAGTGAGGACAAGTGAGCAAGTGTGAGGAAGTGTGAGGAAGTGTGAGGACGAGTGAGGAAGTGTGAGGACGAGTGAGGAAAAGGACTAAACTGATATTCTGGAAAGCGTTCGGATCAGCTTTTGCAGCTAAATGTTATAATAAATATTTTAACAGCCTGCACTTTTAGACAGTGGTGGAGACGAACCATGCATGTCATAACCTGGTCATAAAGGGACACGACACCAGCGTCCTCAGCGTTCCCAGCATTCATAGCTCTATATTATACTTTCTGTATATACAATAAACTCTTACGCTAGTTCCCTACTTTTTGTAAGAGGTTTCGTTCACTCAAAAAAAATGCATTGTTGTTATTCTGACCACTCTGTGCTACAACGTCTGGACACTAGCCTATTGCAGTGCATTGTGGGATTTCATGAGTGCACTAAATGTACAGCGTCTCCGTCTATTTTGACTTGTATTTTATTATTAACTGTTTTGATGCATGCATAAGTTCTCACTTTGATTATCAGCATCATCCACATCAGTGGATCCACGACGTTTAAACCTGAGCCTCGTCGATCGCCATCTCTTCACTCCACTGATCTCTGTTCACACTAACATCAGTGTGGAAATAATCCCCGAGTCATTCACTCACTTCTGTTCTGTCTCAGCTTCTTGTTATTAGTCTTTTTATTCGCTCAGTTAAACATTTTAAATCTGTCATCTGTACAGTGTGTGTAAGCGCTCTTCTCTGTTTTGATGATGACGTGATGGAGCAGGAGCATGGCGGCCATTTTGACCACCAGAATATATAATACTACAAACTGGATTAATTCTGTTTTGCTACGAAGTGCATCTCTCTGATCAAATCGTGAGATAGTCACACTTATGTAGCAAAGTGAGGGTGCGTGTTTTTACTGCTGCGTTTGTTCATCTGGTTTCTCACTGAGGTGAGGTGAGAAAATAACCTAAAGAAAAACATTTCACATTGGTTTAGAGATGTGAAAGTACACTACTGGCACAAAAACTCAATTATATCAGATTTTTTTTTCCATTATTCAGCTCTAGTGATATTGGATGGATTTTTGCGGACAGTTTCATATATTTGGAAAACGTGTTTGATGAGAGTTTTGAAGAGAATGGATTTCCTTTCATCATCCTCATGTCTTTGTTATCTCAGGGATTTTTTTTTCCACGCCACTCTCACCTCCGGATTGTTCGTTAGGGATCGAACTCTACATCTGGATTTCTGTAAAGCTTCTTTGTCCTTTGTTAAAAGCGCTGAAAAGATCAAATTGAATTGAATATTTCTCTCGTGTGAATTTGCGGAAAGGTCTGAACCGAAAGTGTTAAAGAGCTTCATTTCTCAATTCCCTTTAAATCAGAGTCTGTTACAGCTTTGTGGATGTGTCTCAGGCGCTCAGCCTCTGATTTTTCTTTCAGCCAGATGAAAAAAAAACAGAGTGAGCACCAGGCCCGCTGTCCAATTAGCCTTCAGCTCTGTGGAGTTTTGTGTCAAGAGCCTTTTTACTCTACAGAAGAGATGCAGTTTACTCTAAGGGAAGTGTTTGAGCTCAGCTGAGCATGATGGGATGGTTTCTTCTCTCTCTCTCTCTCTCTCTCTCTCTCTCTCTCTCTCTCTCTCTGAACCTGTTTGCTTTGTGGTGGGAAATTGTTGGCACATTATTGTTGTCTGCTGATGTGTGGTGCGTTGTGATTCACTGTAAATGAAATTAATAAATGGAGATTAGTGCCAAGAGCCAGAATTCAGTGAAGATATTCAGTGTTAAAGCCTCCGAGAGCGCAGGTCAAGTCTGGGCTTTAGCAGCATAAGTGGAATCTTTATTAAAGATCAAGACATATCCTAAATGTAGATTAAGGCTGTGTATCTTACACATTCCTCCACTATACACTATGCACATGACTATTCACCTAGCATCTTCTGCAACCTTCAAGCCCCTGAAGCCTATGGCTAGAAAGGTGTACAACATATATCTGACGCTCTGTAGCTTGTGTTCCAGAGTCTGAAGTTGAGACTAATTTGCTAAAATAAGCTAAAAGACAACACATCTACACTCACTTCCCCTCAACACAAACTATGAGTAAGAAATAATTAAGTGAGGAATACATCATTCAGTGTGGTGCTGTTATAGTAAAATAATGAAGTGGACTTACTCTTACCAGCCTTGAATTGATTAGTTTTCTACACCAGCACGTTCCCCGGGTGTATTATTCCTCTTATACCACAGCAATTTGCAAACTACTTTTTTTGTATATTAAGGAACGAGACATAGTTATATTTAATGTTATGGAATGTAGATGGAACACATTAGATCCTGTTCTCAGTTACACTCTAGCAGCTCAGTGTCAGGATTCAGGAACGGATGCAAGCGCAGGAACACAAAAGCTTTATTTATAAAGCTCACAGATAAATCCTAATCGTGAGGCAAAAGGAACAGGAAACAGGAAATGGTCAGGAGAATGGCAACCAGCATAGACAAAGAAAAAAAAACCAGAGAGTCAAGAAAATACAAGGCTTAGTAACGACTAGCAACAGCGACTATGTTTACATGCACATCAAATTCTGTTTAATTATATATTATATTCAGGTTGCAGCCGTATTCCGAATACGATGTTTAAATGTGTAAAGGTATCGGAATATTCCTGTATACAGAGTTGTTGTAAGTTCGCCTGAGTTGCCGTTCATAAATCCCTAGCCTACAGCTAAGCATCTGTTAGCACCCACAATTCCTTGCGGAGTGAGCACGAGCGTGTATCTCCTTTCAGTGGATTTTCTGAATAAGGTGCAACAAATTTCCGATTAAAACAGGCATATTCCAGGGATGGGAATCGGAATTTGGGGAATCAGGATATTGTCGTTATCTGAATTGGGCAATGGGATTGCGATGTTTACGCACACGACTCAATACTAATTCGAATATCGCAAATTCTGATTAATATCGGATTATTGATGTGCATGTAAACGTAACCCATGACACAGAGCATACACTTCACAGTGAACTGTCGGGTTGTCGGGTTGTGTGTGTGTGTGTGTGTGTGTGTATAGCGGTGTCCATGATTAAGTCCAGTGTGTGTGTGTTTGTGTTCCGGGTGTGACTTAAACTTACAGCTTTACCTCTGACTGTTACACAGCGCTGACACTGGAGACTCCTTCCATAAGTCTCTTTCTGTCTCCTTACAGAAAACTTCACCATATCAACAAATTTTTTTTTCCCGTTTCTGCCGAAGTTCCCGTGAAAGAGCTGTTACTATAGAAACAATAATGTATTAGAAGGAGTGCATTAATATAAACCTGTGATTTGCAGCTGCACTACTTAAGTCCAAAAATTACAGCAATGTGGAAAGGTTTTCATATTCAGAGTCAGGTTACGCATGTTGTGCTTAAGTTGCTCCATATTCAGATTATTTACTTCACCTGTGTGTGGGTCACACCTCCAAGGTTGCCAGATTTTTTCTATTAAAGTGTCTGAGACAGGGTTTTAAACACAAGCACTCGCCTTAAAACCAGAAGAAGAAATCAGGCATCGAAGCTTTCAGCATGAATCAATACACTGGCTAAAAACTATATGTTTGAGGAAAATAGGCTTCCAGTGATCTAACACAGTTAAAAGTATAAAAGTATACAAATTATTAATTTATGTATTTATTTGTTTGTTTGTTTGTTTTGTTTGTTCGTTTGTTAGTTTTATAAACATTTGGCTATTTCTCTTTCATATTATTGAAGTATGAAAGTATAAAAAGTGGAATATATAAAAAGTTGTTGAACTTAAAACTTAAATAGTTAAAAAGTTTGAACTTGTATCATCTGGTGTTTTGGATGAAGGTTGAAGAGGAACTCTGCAGAACTCACATCTCCAGTGGTTCACAGTCAGTAAAAATACAGAGAGGATGAATGGACTCCAGGTGTTTTTATTGAATCCAGGTGTTTTAGCTGCTCTTCATAATTCTCCTGGTTTCTGCCGAGCTCAGTAAAGTGAATTATACAGCTGTGTGTGTGTGTGTGTGTGTGTGTGTTTAAGCTGAATGCCCTCAGAGAAACACACAGATGTGGTTCATATCGCTGTCGGTGTTGATTAACAGCTGCACTGGTGTCTCTGTGAGGAGAATTACTGATGGATCAGCTGCTCGGGTTTACGTTATTACAGAAAAGAAATGGATTTATTTCACAGCAAGATGTTTTAAATGAAATGTTCTGTGTGTGCATGATAAATAATCGTTCACTAGTGCATCCATCCATCTTCATTTTCCTCCTGAATCAGCTCATTCTCTTCAGGTGTTCGCTTTAGTAAGTGGCGAATGTTAAATATTAAAAGTGCTTAAGCTTTAAAGTTTACACGTATAACACGCTGCAGTTAGAAATCCGGAGCTATATTCCCTTATTAAAGCTGTGTTCGATTATTTTTTGCTCTTTTGAGCTGCAGCTGATTATTATTTTTTTTCTGAATATAACCTTTTTCTAATCTAATTGATCTTTATAATAATAGCAATTATTTCAGCTTTATAAAACTGTAGTGGATTATTTTAGCTTTATAAAGATTAAGTAGATTATTTTAGCTTTATAAAGCCGTAGTGGATTATTTTAGCTTTATAAAGATTAAGTGGATTATTTCAGCTTTATAAAGATTAAGTGGATTATTTTAGTTTTATAAAACTGTAGTGGATTATTTTAGTTTTATAAAGATTAAGTGGATTATTTCAGATTTATAAAGATTAAGTGGATTATTTTAGTTTTATAAAACTGTAGTGGATTATTTTAGTTTTATAAAGCTGTAGTGGATTATTTTAGTTTTATAAAGCTGTAGTGGATTATTTTAGTTTTATGATCCTGTAGTAATATATATTTAGATTTTTTGAATCTGTACTTGATTATTTTACAATTCTCAATCTTAGCTTGTTTACTTTTGCCTTTATATTTAATTTATTTTATTAGATTATTTTAGCATTATTAAGACAGTTGATTATTTAAAATCAATAATCGACTGTTTTAGAGCTCTGAATCGGTATTTATTTAAATTTTGTGGATCACTATTATTCTATTAATTTAGCCTTATGAGGCCGTACTGGAAGTTTTAGCCTCTTGTTATAGTCAGTGATATTAGCCACGTGTACTTAAGAATCTGATTGCTTTAGCCTCAGAGGTGCAGTCAATGTTACAGACGTGTATTTAAACCTAATTCCCCATGTTAGTTTTGTCACTGGATTTTCTTTCCCCTGAGCAGGCAGATTGAACAGGAAGGCGTAAATACGTGCAGATCTGACATTTAGCATCTTTAATACCACGCACTTGTGGCTTGAGTGACAGATGACCGTAATTAAGCCTTGATGGCTGAACGTACAAGTCAACTACCATCCAGTCAAACAAAAACGGCACTTTAATACCTGCTGAGCGCTGTGCACTTATTAGAACGATTCAGACCGGCCTCCCTAATGCCTTTACCTTTACCTTTTCATTTGCTTGATAAGCGGCCTGACCTTTGCAGACAGACAGCATGACGAGAAGCGATGTTCACCTTCATCGCTCTGTCAATGAGCCGAGAATGCTTCATGCTTCAGCACAAATGTTTTTGAGAAATGCTTGAACTTTTGCAGGCTGTCAGTCAAAGATGGGAACGGAGTAATAAACAAGAGTTAAAAGCTTATCATACGTTGCTCCAGGTCACCAGCTATAAGTGTTATTGTTCTCAGAACAACCTGGACTATTTGGATGATTGAGAAACACACGGAACATGCCTGATTTACTGCATATGGGGTAAAGGAGACATTGTGTACCATTAATTTTTTTTTGCCAAACTGTTCCTGTTGTGGTGTAACATATGTTTGCAAACTTGTATGCAAAGTAATGAACAATCTGTAACCAATTACTTCTTTCTTTCTCCACAAGACTCTACAAGATCTCATGTCATGATGAGTGATACTAATTTTGTATTAGGTTATAGTGTGTGTGTGTGTGTGTGTGTGTGTGTGTGTGTTGAATAGTAATAGTTGTCTGTCTGTGTCTGTACAGGTCAGTGGGGTCGGTGTAAAGGAGAAGAATGTGGCTCCAGCGGTGTTCAGTCTCGCAGTGTGTGGTGTGTTCACTCAGATGGCTGGCACACACACCACTCCAACTGCCAACACTCGGTCAGGCCTGACACTCAGAGGTCCTGCTTCAAAGTGTGTGAGTGGCATCAGGACCTGTTCGAATGGGACGTGTCTGAGTGGAGTTCCTGCTCTCTCACTCTGAATTCTAATGAACTGAGGACACGACCTCTGGCGTCCGAGTGCGTCACGGCCCAGCACGGCATTCAGAGACGCTCTGTTCGCTGCGTCCGCGTGTTAAACGGCACGTCCGTGTCCGATCGGATCTGCGAGTTCTTTTCTCCTCGGCCGCCTCTGGAACAGGCGTGTCTGATCCCGTGTCCTCTGGACTGTGTGGTGTCTGATTTTTCATCGTGGTCACACTGTAGCGGGATGTGCGGGGTCGGATTGAGGCACCGGACGCGTCATGTTCTAGCAGCACCCGCATATGGTGGAGCCGGGTGTCCGAATCTGAGCGAAACACAGCCGTGTGAACACACATTGCCGTGTCCAATAGGCGAGGACAGGAATCTGTATAGCCTGAAGGTGGGAGCTTGGAGTGAGTGTAGACTTCCACAGCAGAAAGATGTATTGATGAATGGAAGGACAACCCTGGATTTTGGTGTTGAGGAGAGGAATATGGTGAAGAGACATGTTCAAGGTGGCCATTACCAACATACACGCCATGCACATCAACACTACCAATATAATGATCATCAAGATCAAAATCAGCAACATCAACATGTTTATCGAGATCAAACCCACCAAATTCATCAACAAAACCAACAGCAACATTATCAATACCAACACCAACTTCTTCAAGACCAAACCTACCTTCACCAACACCAGCGGCAGTTTCATCAAGATCAAATTAAGCAACATCAACAAGTTTATCAAGACCAAATCCAACCAATCCCTCAACAAACCCAAAGGCAACATTTTCACACTCCAAACTACCAACACCAACTTCAAGACCAAAACCACCTTCACAACCAACAGCAACTTCATGACCAAAACTATCCACGAAATCAACTACACCAACTTCATCAGAATCAAAATCAGCAAGATCAACAACTTTATAAAGACCAAACCCAACAAATTAATCAACAAAACCAACACCAACTTCATCAAGACCAAAACCACCTTCATCAACACCAATTTCAAGACCAAAACCAACATCAGATTGATCAACTTCACCAACAACTTCATCAAAACCAAACCTACCAATACCATCACCGTTCACAAAACCACCTTCACCAGCACCATCCTCAACCCCAGCAGCAAAACTACGAGGCATCCAGGTGGTGGGATGTGGAGATTGGCTATCAGACGCGGCAGGTTCGCTGCATGGCCAGCGATGGAAAGAACTCCATGCTGAGGTAAGCGTTCTGCTAAAACGTGACTATGATTTACATTAATCCATGTTCAGCCATGTTTTCCATTTTCACACTGAACAAAATGACTGTGGGATAAACCAGTGATCGTCTTTTCAACAGCTTAAATCCAGATTATTCAGTAGGAAAGTGTATAACTGCGGTTCCTGACTGAAACGATGTGTAACAGAGCAGGATTTAGGGAGCAGACCTGGCTAATCTCATTTACACCCCTGTACCATTCAAGGTGACTTGAAAGGAGAGAGGACTGAGAACATCAGGAGGCAATTTTAAAAACAAAATTAGCTGTAAAGGTGTCAACATTGCTAACATCCTAGCAATCCTGCTTGATCCATACTAACTAAAATATAGCTAACTAATGTAGCTAACTATGGTTATAAAAAAACAGGTCTAGTAGTCTGAGTGCATAAACATGATTGGGTTTCATTGCCATTATTTAAACCAGGGTAACATCAACAGATCTAAATAAAATAATTGTAATTATGGCTGCATAAAGACACTAAGCCTTTTTTCTAGTCTGAAAATTCCATCAACGCCACACTGTTTACAAATGACCAAAGCAATATTTCAGCAAAGCTGAAATGTACACAATGTTCCTCTCTTCTACTCAAATCTATAAAGCTGATTATATCTAAGGAAACATAAAATCTGCCAAAAAGCTAACTATAGAATTGACCCAAAGTTTGAAGGTGGAGTTTGATTTGTATATTACTTAATGAGTTGATTTTTTTATGTATAGGTATAGACCAATCCTATTATTTTCTGAAACAGTTTGTGTACACATGGTGTTTCTGAGGTGATATAATTTGTGATGAAAATATAATTGTGTAAATTGTGATGAAAATGGAGGCTATAAACATTACTTATTAGCCCTGTAGTGACTGTATTGGTGGTAAAGGGGACACTGCGTACGTTTCATTTTCAGCTCTTCCGTTTTGAACGCGGTGCTGTTTATTTGCTGTGGTTGGTTTTGCTAAAATGAGTTTGAAAGTCGAGTTGTTGTCATGGCCTTTTTTTCGGCTTGGCTTTTTGTATGGATTTCGCTCAAATTAGGGATAATGATGGCTCCAGATGAAGCAGGCACAGAGCCTTACTTTACAAATGGTTCCTCTGAAAACTATTGACTCGTGTCCTGCCCTTTCATATTGTGAGCTTTCCTCTCCATTTCCTGTTGTGAGCTATGAATTAGTCATATGCTTATTACAGGCACACATATGATCCATTACATTGTTAGCTAACAATACGGTGTCTTCAGTGGGATGTGTGTGTGAGTGAATGTGTTTGATTTGGGAGTAAAAGCAGATTTGTCTCTGACACTGACACGTTTTGATCTTTTTGTATGAAAGAGAAGAGAGGAATAGCTTGAGCATGAGGGATCATCATGTGTTGATTCCAGTGTTGACTTTATAGCTTATTTAAAAGGCTGATGAGCATCACATGGGCATTGTTCTCATTGTTTTGGAGTGTAGATGTTGTTTTGGAGCAAGGATCAAACATCTGAGTCTATTATTCAAGAATCTATTATTTAACAGTGAAGCAGCTCTGTGAGAAATCCTTGTGATCTAAAGAGAAGGCTGCCCAGGCAGCCGGTTGGTTTCATTCTTTCTCACATGGAACAATGGAACGGTGTTAATTATTGTGGTCTGTTAATGGCTAACATCTAATATCAGCTCCACACTACTGTCTCGGTGGTTTATGTAGTAATATTAGTAACTAATAACAAAGCATTTACACAGAAGATAGTTATCTGTTCTCATCCATTTGATATTTTTGTGGTCAGAAACGAAGGCGTCTGCACTGACGAGGGTGAAGCACCATAAAGAGGGTGTGAAATTTGAAAGTCCTCCAGTACAAGGCCACCTCTTAACATATGCAAGGCTATAACTGTATTTTCCTGACTTTCAATGAAGCCTTGAAAGTCTGGTCTCATTCATTAAAACATGGCTTTGTGATCTACAAAGTGTGTGTAGTGCAGCAGACAGATTATTCATGTCACCCCACTTTACCATAAATAGACGAGTTCACTGAAATCCCAACTAAATCTGACTCAGTTGTGAAAGTGAATCAGACATGTAGTGCACCATAGCACACTACACATCAAATAATTAACTGGATCAATAAAATATCTAACATTTTAAATGAATTCGACAAAGCTTATCACATGTTTTGCGATGTATTGTTGGTGGATTGGGCTCGCTGCTGTCTTTAGAGCATCGTTGCTGCACTGCTCTTTGAGTCAGAGCCATGCTTTTTTTTCCAGGCCAAATGTCAGCATTCTGTCAACAAACTGTCGCTTTAATTTATTTAAAAAGACTTATACTGTGTCCTGGTGCATTGTGCACACTGCCGTTTAGTATACTGAATAGATCAGCTGTTGCTTGCCATCATTGTTAAATAAAGAATATAAAGAATGATGATTTAGATATGTTTCTCAGCCGAATGGTTATGAAGCAGCACCACAGTCACTCAGGAAGTCTAATACAGAAGATGTTTTTTACTGACTCTGGTAAGGAAAAACTGTGAATTGAAGTGTTTTATAGGAGTTGACAGGAGAAAGTCAGGTTGGTTCTGTGATTATATCCTGTCTGTTCTGTCTGCAACTGACATACAAGGTACAAAGCCAGAATTACTGAGGAAAGTGGCCTAAAGGTTGGCGTGTAACACTGACATAAATACGAGAGACAGAACACACATTTGTTATACGTTCCGTCTGCCAGCTGCTTATTTTTTTTACCACTAACATTAAGTGAAATCTATAAGTGAAATCTAGGTTTTCAAAGCGAAAGAGAGGAGCTGATCTGATTAAATATCTCCTGAACTCATCACTTGATAATGTATTCATTCTAACTCCACCTTTTTTTTATAATTACTCCACACCAGGTTACTCACCCCTGTGATTTCCAGGAAGCAGCTGTTACAGTTATCTGATATCTGTGAAGTAAAAATGTCTGGCACCTAAGAGTCTAGTGGTTAAAAAATACAAGAATAAATCTTTTTTATTACTCATCAGCCCCTGGATGGATGGAGACCTTGTAGTGAAGGGCCTTGTAGATTTTGGTGAACCTCAGGGAGCGGTCAGGCAAAGAGTGATCCTATGAAATATACAATAAAGACAGAGTGTACCCTGCCTGGATTAGGCGAGAGTCTGGTGCCTGGACCACCCAAGTAACCCGGTCAGGTTCAGCCCAAAATGGCGCCACCTTCAGGATGAAGGGTGGGGGTCGGGTGCAATGCCAGTCAGGCAGGAGGCATGTGGTGGACAGTCTGAGACTGGACTAGACACTTGGAAATAAAAACTGGCTTTGGGATCTTGTGTGGAAAAGAGCCTAGTGTGTGTGTGATGGAAAGGAATTGACTAGATGTAATCAGGATTATATCCACCAATGGTAATGACTGTAGTGACAAACGTTTTGGCCAGGGGTGGTCTCTCTTCTACTCTCTGAGATAGGCCTCGGTTGGGTGTGTGGATCCTCATTAGTCCCAGGCAGGGGGCCTCACCATTAGAGTTTTTCCCAGTGGACAGGAGGGTTGCTTCCATGAGAGTTTGAGGGTTTAAAAAAAACACCAATTAATTATAACTTCCGGATTAATTTAAATTCACATTTACAACGTTTATCAGATGCTCTTTTAGGGCCAAAACCCTGCTACATAGGGGTTCAATGTAAAAGTTACGACAGCAAAGAAACATGACAGTTTTTTAATCAGCTGTGTAGATTTGTAGATGTGTAGAAGAGGCAGATCTTTATAACGTAGCCAGGGGAAGTTCATTCCACCACCTGGTTGCCAGTACAGAGAAAAGTCTTCTTGAATGCCTTTCTTGTGCCTTGTGGGATGGTGGGTCAGGTCGAGCCATGCTTGTGGCTCAAAGAGAACACAGTACTACCCTTGGTTTGTTAAGTAACTGCAGGTAGGTGAGGGCTGATCCATTTTTCACTTTGTAGGCAAGCAACAGTGATAAATGAGATATTGACAGATAGAGGAAGCAAGTGAAGGGAACGCAGCGATGGGGTGGTGTGAGAGAACCTACGAAGATTGAACACTAGTTGTGCAGTTGCATTCTGGATCAGTTGCAGGGTCAGATGGTGCACAGGGGAAGACCTGTCAGGAGCAAGGGATTATACCTGAGTGGCCTATGTGGAAAGGAATAGTAAGCTGTTCTAAAGAAGAAATCTGCATGCCTGAGTCAGGGTAGCAACATGAGCAGAGAATGATAGCTGTTTGTCCAGAAACACAACAAGGGTTTGTATGTTGTCAGATGGTGTGATTCAAGAGTTTTCCAGGAAGATGGGGATGACATGGGGATGCATCTCCAGGTACGTACAGCAGCTCAGTCTTGAAGGGATTTAGTTTCAGCTGATGAGGTGCCATCTATGATAAGTCGGCCAGACATTCTGAGATCCAAGCAGAAACGTGAGGAGTTGAGAGTCATCAGCATAGCAGTGGTATGGAAACCCATGTGATGATATGATATGTATGAACTCATTGTGAGAGCAGGTTTACAGGGAAAAGAGCGAAGGGCCAGCCTCCGGTGTTCTCTAGTTTCATCCCACCTCTCAAAAACTTGCCGGCGTGGTGCGCTGCATTGTGCCCGGTGTTCCCGGGATAGGCTCTGGATCCACCATGATCCTGACCAGAATAAAGTGCTTACTGAAGATGAATGAATGAATGATACCTAGTCTGTAAGATACACAGTCTGTAGTGTAGTAAAGATAGCATGAGCATGGATAGGAGTAAATATAGCAAGTATACACAGCAAATATAGCAATATAGCAAATCCTACCCATAATTCACACCTTAGGCATGGCCTGAAACCACTCATCTACACACCTGAGGCAACTAATTAGCAACAGACAAATAGAACAAGGCTAATATAATACTGAGCCAACAAAGCTAACTAAGGAGTACACGAAAATCCAAGACGCTTGCCTAATCAAGCAGAGAATAAATAAATCAGGACAGACGACTCCACACACACTCAGAAAATTAATTTTTCCCAATAAAACGGCAGAAAAGTATGCATTAAAGTGTCATGTTGTGTGTGTTTTGCTTTTAACCGTTTTGACAGGTTCTTTGACAGGTCGTATAATGCAGTAAAAGTGGCGAGTTTAATCCACAGTGGAACACTGTTTACTCTGAATAATAACATATTTCATTTATGAATCTTATAGTGCGAGCTTAATGAAATGTTCTGATGTGAATAAGTATTTTACACCTGAGTTCACTCACTGCATTGTTATAATATAATTACATTATAATTACCAAGAACAATTAAACTGACTCATACACACACACACACACGCACACACACTAGACATTAAAGTGTTGATTTCACACTCTGATTATGTGCTGTGTTATGGCTCATGTTTGTGCTTCATCACAGTACAACGCTGCAGTATTTGTGAAATATTTCCCGCATTACACGAGTTTTTAACTGTGTAGAATTGCTGATGTTATCATCTCTCTCTCTCTCTCTCTCTCTCTCTCTCTCTATCTATCTATTTATCTATCTGACCATCTGTCTGAATGATCTACACAACACCATAAAACATCTGTCTGTCTGTCTGTCTATCTATCTATCTATCTATCTATCTATCTATGTTTTCCTGTATTGTTTAATATCTCTGTCTCTCTCTGTCTGTCCATCCATCCCTTTACCCCTTAATACACTTTTTTTTGTCTTTCTATCTGTCTGACTCTCTGTTTGTCTGCTAAGCTATATTTCTGCCTGTCTTGCTGTATCTGTCTCTCTGTATGTCTCCCTCCACCCCATTCACACACGTGTTGCATGTCACGTCTCTGCTCTACAGCTCCGTCAGAGATGTACGTTCATCAGAGATTACATCCTCACGTTGTGTTAACAAATTCTCTGTTCTGAACTGACATTAAAGGCTTCATTTCTATTTAAAATGAAATAAAAAAAGCTCAATTACTTAAAACTTATTACAAAGACGATGTCTTATCAAGGGGAAATATATCGATTATAGAATTCCTCAACTGACTTGTGTACTTTTTTTGCTTCAGATAATTTCAATCATTTATTTATTTTTTTTTTAGAAAGACGTAACTCTGCTCAGAGGTCTTCTGTGAGACAGGAGTGGTGTGTAATCGAGTTAAAACACATCGACACAATCCACCACACACACACACACACACACACACTCCTCTAATGTTTCCAAAGCTAATAGATGGAAGTGTTTTCTTATTAACTGCACATCACGCTCTTCTCATCTCACTATCCAATTCACGTACTCTTATTAAACCCAAATGTGTTTCCTCAAACCAGCAGAAGCTCAATTTTCAAAATAGTGTTGCGTAACTCGCAGAGTAATTGTTAGAGACCAATTACATGCAAGTTCATCGAGTGATTTGTTTTTGAAAACTCCAGCAGTGCTGGTGATGTAAAGAAGAAGATCAAACTATAGGTTTATAAATGAAATGAAGCTGCAGTGAGGATAAATAATTAAGACAGCAGTTGAAGTGGTGAAAAGACATTTAACGCTCGGAACGCTACCTACTGATCACTGTTCCACTCTTATAAAACATACATCTCTAACTCTTAAGGGTTCTTAGAGCGTCAGGTTGAACCTGTGTAGAAGCTAAGAACTGTCCGAAGATTTTAGGAAAATCTAAGACATAAATGTTCTCCAATTCCCTTGAGAGTATTACTGTAACACTAAATTACAAATGAAATAAAACTAGTTTTGTGCCGGACTCCAGTGAACTCCTTGACTTATATAAAACTTGATTTTGTTTTTTTGAGATAAAAAGATTTTTTAATTATTTTATTACCTTTGAAATCATGCAAAAGTTCTAAACTGTATTTTTATGTCAAGGATATTACTATATTTTGTTAAAAATATACATTTTTTAATCAACATTACCCTTTACCTTCAATTAAATGCATTCAAAACTACTTTCTGCACATTTCTGCTACTTTCTTAAGCTAAAAAGTGTTATCTCTTGCTAAAAATATTTACACCTATGATGATAATAATAATAATAATAATAATAATAATAATAATCCTCTACTTTAGTAAAGAACATAATGATGACAGGTGTGTTGTAATAAAAACGAGTGGTGTCCACTGATTAAATGCAGTCTTTCTGCACTGTGAAGAGGGAAAATCCAGATATTCACAAAGTTTGTGATGAACGACAGGTTGTTTCTTCATGAAAAAATGGATTTGGGGTTTAAAATACAATTCAGCTGCTTTATTTAATGGTTTAGTGAAGGCGGGTTAGCTTTTTTTTGACATAATGTTAAGACTACACAAGGGTTAAATAATTTAGACCTGAATGTTAACAAAAACTTTAATATTTCAGATTTTTTACGCCTGGTATTCCTACACATTGAAAAACATTTACTTTTTAACACAAGTGAAATTTATTTTGGGGAAAAAAATATGCAATTTTAAGTAATTAAAAAAATCAGAAGAATCTGGATGTGTTTTTTAAAAATAATTATATTGTGAAATTGTGGTGTGTCAGAATGAACAGATTTTTCTCTCTTACATTTGTAGTACCTCAATGATTATAATACAGTAATTTATTATTATTTTAACGGTTCAGCCTTCGCAGCGTAGCTTGTTCCACGTCATTACTGATGTAGATTTGTTCTTTAAAAGCCTTACACTTTTTATAGGCATCACTTTCTGTTTTAAAATGTTCTGAGAGCAAAAAGAAGTCATGTGGAAAAGATTTAACTGGCTTTTAAATTCACACCAGCTTTTTAAAAGCTTAAAGCAATCATCTAAAGAGAGATGCTTTGGAATTCGATTTGGGATTTAAAATTAATTTCTCGGGTCATCTTATTTCCTAAAAGTAAACAAAAATTAAACCAATGTTTGATCATGCAGTTTGATTAAAATGGCTAAAACAGCTAGATGGAATAAATCTCATTTTCTATTCACACATTCCACAATATCATGATTTTAGGATTTGTGTGTGTGCGTGTGTGTGTGTGTGGTGATGTCATGAATTCCCCCTCAGACCATTTGTTGAATTAATTTTGATTGTGTGTGTTTTGTTCTGACTCTGAGTCAAGTCTCCGCCCCCGTCCTGTCATTGGTGCGTTTCCTGATTGTGTTGTGTTTAGTCCTTGATTAGTTTGTCATCATGTAGCCTGGTGTGTTCAGATAATCTGCCTTCATGTCCTTCTCGGGACGCTCACGTGCACGAGTGAACGTGTGTTCCAGTGGATTTGGTCAGACAAAATATACACTGTGCGAAAATGTCTTATTTTTATTATTATTTTGTTTCAGTCATCAGTGACAAGAAGTTTATTTCACATTACTGAAAGAAAATGAACTTTATTATTATTATTACTTAAATCGTACCACCTGCTTTAGGCATCACGTTCATATTAGTAACATCATGATGTTTTATTTATTTATATTTTTTGTGATAAGCCCCTCGTCATAATTACGACATCGTCGTCGCATTCAAGTGCGCTTGCCTGGTAATTGCGATATTGCCACATATTATAATAACTCTGTATTCAACTTATCTCAGGAAGCAGGAGCTCAGAATGATGTCATTTTTACCTCCATGTGTTCGAGGTGAAAAAAAAAAAAAAACCATGGACGCCTCCATGTTCGTCTTTTGTTAACAACAAGCTTGCCAGCTAACTGCGCTGAGTGCTGTGTATTTCCCTCAGAACAGTGAGCTGTAGAGTCAGTGTTACAGATTTAACAGGTGAATGTGTCTGTATGATGATTAATCTAAAGCTAATGCATGTTTATACAGTATAACTCATTTAAAGAGAAGAAGTGCTGCTGTGTTCACTGCTGAAACTGTGAGCCGCCATGTTGATTTGATGTCACTTGCTGAACTCGGAGGAACTTGGAGTTGAGGAGACCATCCTGAGTTCCTGAGTTAAAGGAAGTTGGGAATTGCAGATTACGAGCTCTAGCTGAACGCAGTGTACGTTCTAAGCCGTCTTCCTGTGTCCTGTTGTTGGACTTCCTGTTTAAACTCTCACCTGTTCTCTGATCATTGAAAAGTCTCGTTCGTTTCCGCCTGTGTTTCACCCGATGGCGACAATTATTCGATTCAAGGAAATAAACAACAAGCAACATGCCGAGGTTAGCGTCCTGTCTCCACGTTACAGATGCAAACATCTGGATGAGCAGCTAATGCAAACCTGCTAGAAACGAGCTTGTGCTGTTCGTTTAGAGGCATCCAGGTGTGAGAGTTTTATCATAGAGGAGATGTTTTATTTTTTCTTTATAGATGCCTCTTTGAGAAACGAACACCATGAGCACAGCTAAACTGTTTTTTTTTTTTTTCAGAAAAGATTTTTAACAGACTGCATTTTCAGAAGTGTTTGGGAAATGAGCTGTCATAAACAGCCCTTACGATTCCTTTTCACGCTGGTGTTTCTTCACCAAAAACCTTCCGGTTTTCTCTTTGTGCTTCCTCTACAATCATGTCTCTGCATCTCATTGCCGTCCGTCAGTCACTCATTCACACTCTCTTCTGATCTCTATTCATCCAAATGTCAAACAGCAGAGACATCCTGTCATCCTGTTGTTTTCTTCCCCTGAGTCCTGTCACGCTCTTTTCTCAGATTTATTTTCTCTATGCTCTGCACGTAGAGCTGATTCTCACCACGGGTGAACTTTAGTTATCAGTGTTTTCATATCAAACAGTAACATGTTGCATTGTACCATAACCCGAGTCTCTCTGTGTGTCTAACAATCTCACTGCTGAGTAAAATCCAGGATGTCACCTCCGTAATCAATGTAGAGGTTAGAATAATTCTACAGTAGAATGAAATAAAGGAATAAATAATAACACGGGGTCGTATTCAGAGTTGATGATGTCAATATTTGCATGAGGAAAGTTCCTCGTATTCAGAGTCGGGTTACGCACCTGCTTAAGCGGATTTTCTGAGCTGCTGTGTGTAGTTCACGCCCCTGAGGTTGTCTTGAGTAGCGTCCGAGAGTCTGAGACTGGGTTTCATAGTAGCGTTAGAACCACCGGCTTTCAACACAAACACTCACCTTTAAACCCGAAAAAAAATCAGGGATAGAAAATACAGACTGAAGAAGGAAAAAGTGTTTTTTATTTGGTGTCAAATGTAATCCACTGTAACATAAAAGCAAGATACAACAAACAAACAAACAACAAACAAACAAACAAATTAATTAATTAAAACTAGAAAACTACTGCCTCTGAAAATAACTGAAATAATGTGAAATAACATTTTTGTGGTACATTTGCAAGTCTTTTAGCTTGTGAAACAGAGCGAGATTCATTTTAAAGCTTTTTACACAAAGTGCACTTCCTTTCATAAACATCAGACAGAAAATAACTCAATAAATTAAATAAATAAATAAATAAATAAAGAGAAACAAAAACACCACAGAAACTGAAAAAAGGAAATATAATATAATTATAATAATTACAATAAAGATTAGAGTTTGAAGAAACTTTTTTTATTGTTGTGTGCGATCTTTGTGTGACATTTTCTTTTCTTTTTTCTTTTTAAAGATGATGAAAGAAAAACAGCTCTCTCAGCCTTTTTTTTTTTTTTTTTTTAATCCAACCCATTGTCAGGTTAGCGCTGATAGCGGTGAGGGACTCCAGCCCCCATCAGCCACTGCACACCACATGTTCATGTCATACACGAAGTCACATGATCACAAACACCTGAACCACGTTTATGCACAATGAGCACCACTATTTAAGTCACGTTTGTATAGCACTCTTCGTCTATCGCTGTATAGTGTCATATCCATGCCATGTTCATGTATGTGTCATGCTTTTGTAGTTTGTGTTTGTTACGTAGTTCTAGTCTTTGTTCACGTGTGTTTTACTTTTAATAAATATTCTGCACTTGCGTCCGTCTCCAACCAATTTGTGCCCCTCATTATAATTGTCTTTAGCTTTGATGATGTGATATTGTCAGGACATGTGCGCTGAAATCAAAGGCGAAATGGTTATAGAAATAAATAAAGAGTAATACACTTCCACACTCATTATTCAGCAGTGTATAGAATAGCACTTGATCCAGCACAGACTGTTATGTAGCATTTCATTTGTTTATGTCACTCTTCGACAGTCACTCGCACTCAACAACGTAATGAAGCCACGAGGCACTAAATGGAGGTCATGGAATCGTAATGTGTAATTGTAATAAAATAATACGAATCATCACCTGATATTGCGTAGTGTTTTTGAGTGTATTTACAGCCAAAATATACATTTCAGCATGACATATTGTGGTTACATCAGACTAGCTGAAGTTTTTTTGGAGAAAAAAAACATTACTGTCTGTTAATAGAAATTTAATAGAAAGTATAAGGCTATGATATGATATGATATGATGATGAACGCACTTTTCTTCACATTCAACACTCTTATAACGTGTTATAACAATATAATGTGGTATAACAGTCACCGCTTCTCATGCTAGCTCTACATTTATCAGTGTTTGTTCCCTCTGATTGTTGTCCTCATGTTTTCAGTCTGTGTTTGCGAGACGACGCTCCTGCAACCTTCCGCTCCTGCGTCATGCTCAGAGACTGCCAGACGTCCGATTGGTCCTCCTGGAGCTCGTGCTCGAAGACCTGCCAATCATCTGATTTGTCTCCTGGTTACCGTGTGAGGAGTCGAACCGTGACCCAGCCCAGCGTCGGGCGAGGGAGAGAATGCCCCGCCCTCCAGGAGAAGGAGGCCTGCAATATCATTGGGGATTTGCTTCCCAAGTGTCCCAGGTAAACGATAATCAACTAAAACACACCCCACTTCACACTTCTGATCTTTATTATTCACACAGTCACACATTCTCAAGGCCACCTTTTTATATTTATATTATTTTAGCTGTTTTCTTTCTTTTATCCTCCAAATGATTACATTTAACACTGTACAGTTAGTGTGTTACTCGCTGTCATGCATTATTAATGTTAACAGGATTGTTATAGTTAGCAACAATTTAAAAATGTTTTTAAATGAACAGTACATTCATTTATTTATTTTAAAAAGAATCATTTGTAAAATATGAAAAAAAAAAAAAA
>CM040458.1:30360565-30379283 GCA_022758105.1 Pangasianodon gigas | reverse complement strand
TCTTCTGGAGACTTTGACTGTCGACTCGCTTCTTATTTCTGCAGCGAAACCCAGCAGCCTTCATTATGTTTTTATCTGAAAAGTGTCTCTTATGGAATCTGCTGCTTTCTTTACTGACATACAAACATTTTTCTGTAACATTTCATTTTGTGCTGGAAAACTAATGTTTGGAATCGAAAATGTTTTTGTACTGAATCAAAAAAAAAAGGGTGCTTAGACTTTTGCACAGAACTGTATGTGTATATAGCATAATAAACAAATAAACTACACAAAAGCACAATATATATATATATATACACACACATATAATAAATGTTTTTACGTTATGTTTGACTGTACTTTTGTGTGAAATCTTTGCACAACACTTTTTTTTTTTTTTTTTTTTTAATATAATGAAATAAAAACATCTGTCTGCACTGAACTGGGTCATGTGTTAGATCACACTGTGTGTTATAATTCTCGTCAGTGGTGATGTTGTGATGTCCTCGGGATATTTACACTGAAATAAATGAAGGTGAAAACGCTGAAACGGTGTGAAATACACAGTCAATAACAACGTTTTTTTTTTTCCTGAATGTTAAATGCAGCTGATTATTGCTTCAGATGGACCTGAGTAATGAGATTACACTTTTCACAGACTGCCTCAGACTTTTGTTGTTGTGGAATATGTTTTTATTGCTTTCTGCTTCACGCTCTTTCACACACTTGAGTCCACGCTTTCAGATTAGTGAGAAATTTTCAAAGCGGTGATCAAAACATCGAGTCGGAGCCACGAGCAGATAGACATGTTTATGGAGTCTCTTTATTAGTACTGGTTATTAAATACCCAGAATGCCGAGTGGTACTCACTCCTGGAGCGCTTACTGTTACTCTATCATGAGAATTAAAACACCATTTTACGAGTTTCAGACTTTTAAAATAATTTAGCTTTACTTTTAGCACAAAACAAAATGATTACTGATTCTCTTAGATTATGTAGCTGTTAAATAGCGACTGATCTTTTCTCAAATATGTGATTGGGTTTGAGGAGAATAAACACAGTGCTGCTGAATTCTGCATCCTGATTGGTCAGAAGGTGTTGATTAATTCTCTATAACAGCAGCTCTGACAGTAGCGCAGGTTTATATTAATGCGCTCGTTCTAATACATTAACGTTTCTATGGTAACAGCTCATTCACAGGGACTCGTACAGTGGACACTTCGCATAAACAGCTGAAAAAAAAGGTTGATATGATTTGATGTTTATTTAACATTCATGGAAGGAGTCTCCAGTGTCAGAGGTAAAGCTGTAATTTTAAGTTTTTATCTTCAGGACAGATGAGTTTTTTGAAGAAAAAACTTGAAGAAAGCGGAAAAAGAGAGGCTGGTGAGGGAACAGCTGTTTATAGCTGCTATAACGTAAGTGAGAACAGGAAACTCACTTCCAATAAATGAAGTGTAACTATAAACAGATAAAAAGTATGACGTGTCCTTCTTTAATACATTTTAAAAAATGTAAGCGTTGGTAAGTTGCTGTGGTGTAAGAGGAATAAAATGCTTGAAGACATGCTGTTACAGGAAAATAATCAACTTCAGCGTAGTAACAGTGACTTGCTCCATCACACCATCCTGTCGGTGATTATTTTCCTATAACAGCACCACACACACAGTGTTTATTCCTTACATAGCAGCACCAAGATGGATAAGTAGAGAGGCAGACCGAGATACAGGAATGAAGTGTGTGATGTTTCAGCAGGTGTGTGTGTGTGTGTGCGTGCGCTCCAGGTACGAGTGGAGAAGTACAGACTGGAGCGAGTGTCGCATCACTCCTCTCCTCAGCCATCAGGAGAAGAAAGCGGTGAACATCAGCGCTCTGTGTGGAGGAGGAGTACAGAGCAGAGAGATGTACTGCGTTCAGGTTCAGGACGAGACGCCACCACGACAGAGGAGAGACGGTACACACACACACACACACACTCACACTCCTCCATGAGATTTAATTCTGCACATGGAAGTCCTGCACACATCCTCTCAGCTCCTTCTCCCGCCACAGATCAATAATATTTCTGCTTTTTCACCATAAATCTCTGAACACAACCTGAAAGCAGCCGCCTGAGGAGGAATGTCGAACTGCACACCTCTTAGATTTTATCATCGTTTAATCTGTTTTAATCTCGTGTGCAGTGCAGGAAATCAAATCACACTCGTTTTATTAGCTCTGACTTATAAGCACACAGGCTGCCGTCAGCGCTTTGGGTTAATACAGTGACTCATATCTTCATACAGGAGAGATCTGAGACCCGGATTTAGTGATAACTCAGATAAAAAAAAAAAACCTTTGATTTATAAAATCCAAACCAATGTTAAAAATGTAAGAGAACCTGGATATAAAAACCGATTTTTTAAAACCTGGATCAATTTTCGGTCTCCAGGCATGCAGCTTTTAGTGAGTTTGAACAGAACCCTGGTGTGTTCTCCTCCTCGGCGCGGCTCTTTATTCAGGAGAGAACACACTCGGGTCTGAGAGCAACTGAGCGAGGTGAGAGTGAAAGTGAATCAATTCTGAATCGACTCACTGCAGGAAGTGAATCAAACGTGTTCAGTTTTGAGTACTCTTTTAACGAGTGAAAGAGTTTTACAAGCACGTTTTCAGAGACACACCTCTAACAACTTTTCTTTTTTTTTTTTTTTTTTTTTGGTTTGTTTAATTATGCCTGGTTTTGAAAACAAACCAAATGAATAAATTTTGCTCTGATTCAGACTCGAAAACAGACTAATCAGTGTTAAAGCACCCTTCCATTACGCCCCAGAATCAGAGTACTGGCTAATGATACTGAATCTTGGAACCTTGGAGAATTTCTTGTAACTGAACATGACAAAAAAAAAATGGCGGAGAGCAGTTCAGCTTGGATAGCATTCGTTTTCGGTGTTTCATGCGTGACAGTAGTGCAGCTGCAAATCACAGGTTTAAATTAATGCTCTCGTTCTAATACGTTATCGTTTCTATAGTAACAGCTCACGTGGAACTTCCCCCGTGTGAATCAGCTGTTACTATAGAAACGATAGCGTATTAGAACGAGAGCATTAATGTAAACCTGTGATTTGCAGCTGCACTACTGTTTGATAAGCGGTGAAGTAAAACTAGACGCTCTGACCCGTGTTGATGTGAACAGGAGAATCTGAGATGTTCTGCTGAGAGCAGGTTCTTCACTTCAGCTCTGGAAGTTCTACAGAAGATCTCATGTTTGACAACATGCGTTACGCTTTCACGTTCCAGAGGACATTCTGAACAAATCTCACTGATTTAAATACAGCTCATTTCACACCTTTAACACACACACACACACACACACACGCACACACACACGCAATCTCTAATAGCTTTTTCATATATTCTCTCTCTTTCTCTCTCTGTCCATCTCTCTCTCTCTCTATCTCTCTCTCTCTCTGCAGTCTCTCGGCCAGTCAGTGTAAGTCTGTGTGAGGATACACTCGTCCCCTCGTCTGTCCGTTCCTGCTCTCTGTTCTGCTCTCTGCCATGTCTGCTCACCTCCTGGTCCTCATGGGGTTCCTGCCTGCCTGAAGACTGCAGCCAGGGGAGAAGAGGTATCTATCTGTACCATCCATCCATCCATCCATCTATCAACTATTCCCCAATCCTCCATCTGTCCATCCAGCCATAAAACCATCCATCCACCATCCACTCATATATACATTCAGCCTTCCATCCATCCATCCATCCATCCAACCACCCATCCATCCATCCATCCACCCATATATACCTTCAGCCATCCATCCATCCATCCATGCATTCAACCATCCATTTACCATCCATCCACCCATACATGTATTCAACGTTCCATCCATCCATCCATCCATCCAACCACCCATCCATCCGACCATACATGCATTCAACCATCCATACATCATCTGCCTGTCTGTCTGTAGATTCACCAATCTTCAAGCCATTCATCCATCCATCCATCCATCCATCCATCCACTATCTGCCTGTCTGTCTGTCCAATAATCATTAAACCATCCATCCATCCATCCGTCCTTCTATGGATGCTACCCAGCTGTAGATGCGTAGCATCCATCCATCCACTATCTCTCTTTCCATCCATTCACCATCCATCCATATTTCTATCAACCATTCACCAATCCTCCATGCTGTAGCCATGGAAACCACGTAACTGATCAGCCACTCTAACACAATGCAGAAGGGAGTGTGTGATTATTGCGTGAAAATATAATTCTAATCACAGCATAAATATGTCAAAGTAACTCACTTACAGTAAACTCAAAAACTGGTGCTATTGCTGTAGTTGCTGTTTTTTTCCTCATCACCGTAGTCAGTGATGCAAATTTTATTTAATGTTGTGTGACTACGCTCCCAAAACTCATAAGCTGGACAAAATCATTTGTACAAACACAAATTATTTATCTGTGAATTCACACAGAAAATTGCAAGAAAGTGAGAAAACACGTCACATAACATCCTACAGAGCAGAGTTGGTGTTGGATGTGAGCGAGTGAGAGTTATTAGCGAGTCCACAGAGTAAGTCAAAGGCCCAGTGTGCTGCCCACCGCTACGACTATTCCGGCTAAATAGTGCTAGCTAATGTAATATAATAACATATGGCGAGCTAGTTAGCGACTTACAGTGCGTTAATACAGACTAAGGGAAACAAATGAATATATTAATTCCTGCAAAAGTGACGACTCCCACTTAAGTTATCGTGCATTTTGTCCATTAAGCTTCCTAGTTTGCGAGTAATTCCTGGTTTAGACCGTGAGGTGACTGCATGTTGTGCTTGCTGGAGATATTTTACTTTATCACGCGTGATCCGTGTATGCGCATTAATCCATTAAGGAAGAGCTGATGGGTGTGGTGCAGCAGGTGGTGGGATTCGGAACGAGTACCACTTACAGCATTGAGGAGCGTCACACCACTGTGAAGTGTGTTACATTTAAACACACACACAAAAAGTTTACACACCCCTGTTAAAACGGCAGGTTTTTGTGAAGTAAAAGAATAACACTAAGATAAATCATGTCAGATCTTTTCCTATCTTAAATGTGAAATTGCAAAGTATACAAATAAAGTGAAAAACAATCAGAAATATTTTTAGGGAAAAGTAGGAAAAATAAAAAATTTACAGTAACCTGGTTGCATAAGTATACACACCCCTAAGCTAATACACTGCTGAAGCACCTTTTGATTGTATTACACCACTCAGTCTTTTTGGCTAAGAGTCTCTCAGCATGGCACATCTTGACTTGGCAATATTTTCTCTCTCTTTCTTGCAAAAACATTCTTGCACAGCCAGCTTCAGGTCACCCCACAGGTTTTTAGTTGGATTCAGGTCTGAGCTCTGGCTCGGTCATTCAAAAACATTGATCTTCTTTTGGTTAAGCCGTTCCTTTGTTGATCTGGATGTGTGCTTTGGGTCGTTCTCGTGCTGAAAGATCTTCAGCTTACTAGCAGACACCTGAAGGTTTTGCACTAAAATTGATTGGTTTTTGTAGCTATTCATGATTCCCTCCACCTTGATAAAAGCCCCAGTTCTGGCTGAAGAAAAGCAGCCCTAAAGCATGATGCTGCCACCACCATGTTTCACCATGGGAATGGTGTTCTTTTGGTTATTTACAATAACTAGGTTATTGTAACTTTTTTATTTTTCCTATTTTTTCAAAATGTTTCTGATTATTTTTCACTTAATATTTATATATAATATATAATAATATATAATTTCACATTGAAGGTGGAAAAAGTTCTGACATGGTTTATCTTAGTTTCATTTTGTACATCACAAAAACCTGCCATTTTAACAGGGGTGTGTAGACCTTTTATATCCACTGTAAGTGGGATTTTTTTTCTTTAGTCGCTGAACCTACTTGTCCTCCCACAATACATTGAATAAAATTCTGTAATAATAGAACGGCTATGAAACGTTCATACACACGTTCAGAAGTAATAGTTAAGTAACAATCATAAACACAAGCCTGAGTGCTGGCATGCTTTTAAATAAAAAATGAGAGTGTATCGGACAGCTGAAAAGAGTAAATTGCTGGTTTGAACATTTGACTGACATGAAAAAAAAAAAAAGTGTGGGGTAGCAAGCATGCTTTAACTCTTTTACTAGTTTTTTTTTTCTCTAGAATGTTCTGAGGCAAACACTTTTTGCCAACCTGCAGGCATGAATAATCAATTTTCAGTGCTAGGAGAGCAAGAGCAGTGCTGTATTTGTTCATCAGTTAGCATTAACTTGTTCCCCAGAAGTAATTGGAAACAGTTTGTGCATTCGAACAAATGAGTCTTGATTTAAAATGCAAATTGCAAAAAGGATTCAGTAATAAATTCAGCGCAGTGGAATTTAATCTTTGAATGAAATCGGTATTTTCCAGAATAAAAAAAAAAATTGAGATTAAATATTAATGGCCAATTCATTACACAAATCTTTTTTATATAGAGCTGCTGTCTTGGTTACTGTTGCATAAACACCTATGTTAAAAAGAAAGATCTACAAGTGAACAAAAATATAAACTGAAAGAGAAATAAGTTTCCAATTGGGTATCTAACTGCAGCTGGAAGTTTCTCCTGGAGTTTTTTTTTATTCAGGACCAGGAGAAGCCGGGAGGATGATTTTGAGCTCTGGGATCGGACTCATGTCACCTCTGGAAGAATGAGGAGGGTTTTTTGGAGGGAGACTGTAAAGTTGCTCTTGGCTAAGTGCTGAACGTGACACTGAAGAGTTCAGTGATGCTGACAGGAAGCTGAAATCTGGTAGCACACTACAGCGAGGGAAAAGAAAATCTCCTCATGTTCCTTTATGGCAGGAATAATGGACTGGAGACGTGAAGAGACTGGAGGACAAAAATAAAGTGGAAAGTGGCCTACTTAATGCCATAGCAGGAGAAAATCTGGGAACCTAAAATCTCCAGAAACATTCACATCAACTATATTAATGTCACTACTTTAATTTCAGTTTATTGCAGTTATATCAATATAAACTGTAAATGTCAATTATAACAAATCGTAAGTTCATTAGGGAGCCTAGTGAAATCGCTAATGTGATGCTCAGTCCCATGTTTCAGAAATCTAATCAACTAGGCTGAAAAGTGGGAGCTAACGTAATAAAGGATGGTGAGCCAGTTAAGTGCATCAGTACAGACACAGATGAGCTGTTGTTGTTCTTTTGGCTGCTCCCGTTAGGGGTCTCCACAGCAGATCGTTCATCTGCATATTTGACTTGGCACAGATTTTACACCGGATGCTCTTCCTGATGCAACCCTTCCCAGTTTTATCCAGGCTGGGAGTGCACTGACTTGTGCAACTTGTGTCCCTCAAGGTTCAGCTTTGGGTCCGTTTTTTTGCATTCCTGTTGTTATGTAAATCAGCCTGTAAATGTGAAGAGTAGCTAGTTTAACGCTAGCATGCTATAAGATTAAGGACCCCATGAGGTACAGCATGAAGTGATTACAGATTGAAAAATTGTTGTATAGTAACAATTCCATTAGCTAGACTGTGATCTGTATTTCTGCTTGACGCAAACAGAGATGAAAATTATAACGTATATAAAATATAAAGTCATCATACTGATCAAAAATCTGCCATGGAGAATTTATGACTTGTCAGGTAATGAAGGTTGAAACAGATGCAAATGTGGTTTAAAGTTTTATTGAAGAGACGGGCAAATCCAAAACAGCGTTCAAAAACATAATACAAAAACAGACAGAGGTCAGGCGATCAGCGAACATCAACAACGGGGGCAAAATCCAAAATCACCAACGAGATGCAAAATGAAGTCAAAAGCAGAATAACAATAGACGAGAATAAAGGCTTGATACACACTGAGCATTACCTCACACTGAGTGAATGGCTGTGAGGCCTTTATATAGTGTGTGTGTGTGTGTGTGTGTGTGTGTGTGTGTGGTGATTGTGTTCAGGTGTGTGAGATTACTAATCAGCTGACTGTTACAGTACGTACTGCGGTCGATTCAGTACCTACTGCTCGGCCGTTGATACAGTACGCACTGATTAGTATACATGTGTAGTATGAATACAATCCAGTCATACTACATCCGCCATGTTGGCATTGTCATGTGACTTTTTTTAATTACTTGTCTTGTTATGTTGGTTTCTCACACCATGGGTCTGGGGGGAACGAAATTTCAATCCTCTGTGTGTCCTGTACATATAGCAGAATTGACAATAAAGTTGACTTTGACTTTGACTTTGAGATTAGAGCACCTGCACTTGAACTGTTTTTTTCTTGTTTAAACCTTCAACAAGTTAACAGTTTACTCAGGTGTTGTTAAACAAGTATGCTTTAACCACAAGGAACAAGGAACAGCGTTTAATACCTATAGCACTTACACTTAAAAAGATCTGACACTCTGCCTTCCGCCATTTTTGATTCTGAAAGCTGTTCCACGCCAGCCCCGGTGCCTTATGGGATAGCGCAGTGTCCACTGCTTCCATACTGCAGAATCTCAGAGGAAGCAATAGATCATCCGGTTATTTCTCACCTACTGTTTTATGAAGACTGAGAATTTGGATATACTGCTCCTTTTGTGTATTGTTTTCGCCGACTGTATAGTAGATTAGCAGGGATATTCGGACGCCGCTAAAGTCCGTGGTTGTTGGGGAGTGTAGTTCTGGGCGGCCATGTTTGTGTGGCGCAGTGTGTTCTGGGAAACGTGTTTGTCGGTGGATGCGGGAGTTGACCTGACATCACTGATGTGACCATAACGTGTGTTTCCATTAATTTGATCAGCCAGGTTAACGGATTCCTAACAGCAGACGTTGCACCTAAATGTTTTATAGTTTACGAATATATAAAATGTTGTGACAATTTACATCTGCACTAGGTTACAATCGATTTTAAGTAGGGCCATTAAAATTAACGCATAAATACACGATTAACTTTAAAATCATAACAATGTGACAGGTTTTTTCATCACATTAACACACAGCCATTTCTAAGGTATCGGCTACTAATGTGGACACAGACACTAGGACAATGTGCTTTTAAAAAAGCGTTTAAGCACCTGTCCTGTTTTATGTGGTTATCTTAGGGCGGAAATTAAAATTGAAAAACTGATGGAGAAGAAAGGGGAAATTTTACACTCTTCTTTTCATTTTAAAACACTGGGAGATGGTTCAGTGGACGAGCAAGTCCTAGTTTGTACATTTAAGTATCACAGAAGTATGAAATCTTTAACCTAGCATTAAAAACCCAAACACAGCGGTGAGTCAAGGAGCACTCCAACCTGCAGCGGCACTGACCGGTGGCTACAGGACGTCGTTTAATAATCAAACCTGCGTTACATTACTGAGACAGTTCATGAACAACTGTTAAAACAGCTGTTTAAACATCATTACACAGTTTTTTATTTGTTCCAAATACGAGAAGTTCTGAGTGTTAGTACTGTAAGTATTACTAATATAAGTATTATCTGAGTTAAGTTTGATTGGCAGATAGAACCTTATAATACTAAAGTAAAAAAAGTGTGTTTTATTCATTTATGTTGTTTATTGCACGAATGAACATTATCAGCAGATTATATCAGAGCCAACTGCAGAATAATGGTGTGCAAGTGTAGAGATCATCTTCTACCATCAGAAATATGTGTGTGATACACTGTTATGCTGAAAATTTTTCATGTTCTCTCATGTTAAGAGCTGTGATTAGGAATAAATAATAATCCTGGAGTTTCTGGAGCATGCTTACAGTTTAGTTTTGTGAAGATGTACATTTATATGGGCATAAACTGTCATTTAGCACACACTGTTATCCAGAGCGACATACAAAACATGCAAATTCCTTACGAATGCTTCACTTTTTTTTTTTAGCTCTTTTTGACTCCCCGTTTCCTCAGCCGCAGGGAGAATAACCTATTTACTCAACATGTGGCCCTTTTCTAGTCTTATTTTAGCACCGTCTTTTATCTTGATTCCCTCTGAGCTTTTTATATTCTTCAAAGCTTAGCTCCAGTGAACCCACAGCCTACACACACATATGCACACACACACACACACACACACACATAGCACATTGAGAGATGTAACCATTAATACATCCTGTCCATTTGCTTCAGCTGCTTTGTTCTCATTTCCACCATGTTTTTGATTTTTTTTTTTCTTTTTCTCTCACTTCAGGTACTCAGGTGAATAGAGGTGTGTATGCTCTGAAAAGCAGGTTCTCTCTGGCAGTAATGAGTGCAGGAATGCTAAAGAGAAGGACAGAGGAAGTGATGCGTGACTGTTGCCTCTCCGTTGCTCTTTCCTCTGAATAAATTTAATAGCAATGCTGCACATTTTAATTATGGATGTCTGTAGCCATGCACTTATTTTCTCCAGTTTGCAAGGTACTCACATCGATCCTGATGCCTGAGGTGCTCTGTGTGTGTGTGTGCGTGTGTGTGTGTGTGTGTGTGTGTGCGTGTGTGTGTGTCCTGAGGCAGGACTGCTTACAGGAAAGGTGTGTATATGTATGAGTATGTGTGTATTTCTAGACGAGTGTTTATGTAGGTTAAGGCTTCATTCAGTAGGCTTGTGTGTTTGTGTGTGTGTGTTAACAAATTGAATCTAAAATATAAGGCATTTAATCATTACAAAATGTGAAAAATATGTAAACCAATCTCAAGCAATATCTCATCTACTTCTTTGCTAAAAACAGCTGCATTTTGCTCTTAAACATAGAATTAGCAAATACTCAAAACTGTTATCCATGCTAAGGTCATGAGGAGCACACTCTAAAGATTTACTTAAAATGTGTGGTTTTTTAAATTAATAATATTCTTTCAGTCTATAAGTTGAGTGACAGGGTTTTGCTTTCAGGGTGACCTCATCAGTCAATATCACTAAAAATAAAGAAAATAGAAAAAATGTGAGCGTCACACTTGTGTAATATTCTCATAGTTTTATAGGTGTGAATGTGTTCAGTGGTTCACAGGGTTGAGTGAAACATTTTTCATAAACTGTAATGATGGCAAAAGATGTTCCAAGCATGAATAACAATAGAAATGCAACAATAATAAGAATTTTAAAATATTTTAATGGTTATATTTCAAGGTTATATTCATGGGACTGCGTAAATGCTGTTTTATTAACGTTTTAAATTATTTATCTGAGACATGCATATAGGTTGATGTGAAGGACACTTTCAAATGTCCTAAAATACTTTTCCTGTATATAAATAAATGTAAATGTAATAGTGAAACACAAAGAGCACCTCAAACTAAAGGAAACTAAAGGAAATCAGCATTTAATTCAATTTAATTGCATATTTTCCTGCTCGTGTTCCACCTTTAGGTTTAGTAATGAGCTAAGAAGTTCAATCAGTTAATACATGAACTCTAGTTATGGTTATAGTTAAAAAAAAAGAAGAAGAAAAAGAAATACTCCCGCCATGCACAGGACTTCATCATATCTGTATCCCTGGTCGAGTGACTGTAGGCAGAATTCCTGTGGTACGGTGTCCTTCGGAGTTTGTTGAAGTAAATAAGAGGAGGGTGTTACCTACTTGTGATTCTCAGCTCCACAGCCGATGCACAACCTTGATGTATTAGAGGGCTTCCAGTGCAAAAGGGCTGCAGGCTGTTCTGATTATTTCAAAGACTTAGATCTCTGGCACAGTCGACTCGCTGATTTTCCCAGGACTGTGGAGTCAGGAAGCGTGGGAGAGAGACGGCTGCAGGCACCAAACACTGCACGCTGACACGGAAAAGCAATGAGCAAAGGAGAGAGGGAAAGAGGTGAAGTGAGGAAGACAGGGGGAAACAAACCAGGCTTTGGATAAACACCCGGAAGCTGTCCTGCTTTAGGCTTTGCAGTTAATAAGAACCATTTCTGTTCTATCAAATAATGTTGTATCTCAGAAGGGGATTTTATTTAATATGTTGTAGTGCTGTTATTGTAAAACTGTTATTGTTTCTCTTCAATATGAGCAGCCAGACTTCACCTGTGGGGCAAACCAAGGCTGGTGTGTGTAAACCATCTGAGAATTGCTCTTAAATATAGTCTTAAATGTCTGTTTAAGGCTGAAAAGTGAGAGAAGTAGGAACAAAAGCTTGGACTAAGTGTTAGATATAAAACACGATGGTTACATCACCATAAATCAATCAACTGTTTCCGGAGTATAATATAATAATTACATAATATACACATAATAATTACATAACATAATATAATAAATGTGAGTAAACTAGTCATGATTCATACGGTGAATATATTTGTGTAAAGTCCAAAAAATATAATAACCAACATTTAGCCTGTTTACATGATGACATTTAATTGTTCGCTGTTATATTAAGATTCAAATCAGAACATCAGGAGTATGAAAAACAAACACATCTTAGATATATGAGCTGAGGTGGAAATTCAACAACAACAGATGACTGACTTAATAAAACTATAGAAGAGGAGCTTCTGAAAGTGGACATGCAGAGAGACCTGATTCACATTAGAGAAAACTGAAGACTTTCCTGGTAAAGAGGTTCATGGACTAAAATTCTTGGTGTAAAGTACTTGGACTAAAGTTCCTGGAATCACAGTCTTGGACTATTAACCAGACATGGACAAAAACCACACACACCCACACACACACACCCACCCACACACACACACACACACACACACACACACACAGCAACCTGAGCTCAGTATCGAACCAGAAAGCCTGGAGCTGTGAGGTGGCAATGCTACCTGCTGTGTCACCTTGTGTCCAAGCTAACAATCTTGGATGAAGGTTTCTTGGGCTAAGGTTCTTGTAGGAAACATTTGTGGTCTAAAGTTCTTAGACTAAGGGTTTTTTGGGGCCAAAGTTCTTGGGCTAAGGAATCTTGGGGTAAAGCTCTTTAATGATTTGGAGTAAAGTACTTGGACTAAAGTTCTTGGCCTAATGGTTCTTGTGTTGAACGTCCCGTTCTAAAGATCTTAGGCTAATGGTCTTGAACTAAGGGTTCTTGTGTTGAAGGTCCTGTGCTAAAGATCTTAGGTTAAAGTTCTTAGAATAAAATACCTGGCATACTGTATTCAGCCAAGCTAATGTTAAACATTTTATTAAGAAATTCCTATGTTATGGGACAGTATTTTGCTGTTTCTATCTATACAGAAAGACTTTCTAAGTAAAGAAAATCGGATGCAAATCTTACAGAAGACTTTGCAATTTTGCCACTGGAGCCGGATCTTTGTGCTTAGTAACAAGGAGCTGGGGGAAAAAAGGCTCCTTTAGAAACAAAAGAAGATTAAACCCACAGATAAATTTGCACCTGAGTCATTAGATCTTTCAACCTGGGTTGCACAAACACAACTAACCCAATATTCTCTACATAGGGTTTGGGTAGAGAAAATAACCCAGTATTTTTTAGTGTTGTTTGAAAGGCATTTCTGTGTAAAGAAAAGAGCCTGTGGTTTAAAGGGTCCCAGGTGTAATATAGAAGGAAATGCACCTGAGGCAGTCGATGCCTTCAACAGCTTTTATCCAACAACCCAAAAACTGAATTTTGTAACACTAGGAATACTGGGCTGGTGGGATATAGGAGTCTCAATCAGAGCACTTGGGTTGTTGCCAACTTTGAGGTAAAATGGCGGTGTGCTTGATGGTGATCCCTTTTAGCCCATTGGCACTGCAGGAAGTTACAATAATACACATGTTTATAATACACCACTTACATTTAGGTTAGTGGGATGTCAATTGGTCCTACAGTTGTTCAGTAAGGTAGATCCCACTAGATTTAGGTTCTAATAGGCATAATGCAGTACATTTGTCAAATGTCCAGAGCAGGCTGCTTGAACATCATCAAAATTCTGAAATATCCATGATGGACTGAAGAATGTTAGATGAATACATTGCTTGCTTGCATGACTGTTTCTTAATGAACCTTATGAAAGGCTGCAACCTTCCATGTAAATCTTCTGGATTCTGTACTTGTGATTGATGAGGATGTGTTTTTATGAAATGTGCAAGTTGTCAAGTTGCTGAGGGGCGGAAATGCGCCTGTTTGAGGTTGTTGTACAAAATTAGGATGTCAGGAGATCAGGAAGGTTCTATTCAAGAGGAGGATCTTTAAGCCAACCAAAGATCTAGCTGATTATGGTGTCCTCAATCATTTCTTCTTTCTCACACACACACTCCTTCGTCCATCAGTCTGGCTTGTTGTAACCTACTTGTGTGTGGATCTCTTTAGGCTACAGAGAGAGGAGAAGGCGAGTGCTGGGAGAAGGATCTGGGAGAAGCTCAAAGGACTGTGGCCACCTGGTGGAGTTCATTCCCTGTGAAGATCCTGTGTGTTTCCAGTGGCGGGTTGAGGACGAGGGAGTGTGCATGCCTAACGAGGGGACTTGCGGCTCTGGCAGAAGAAGTCAAACTGTGACCTGCGTCAACTCTGAAGGTACCGTAAAATTACTTCATATCTGAAAAAGAAACTAAAGAAATGCCTGTTTCTGAAGACCAATCAGGTGTAGTCCTTAATTGGTCTTTAATGATCAGTACCTACTGACTTCATATTTGGTACTTCAGCTCAGGGATTGCTTTCATCTGACTTTTTTATTTTTTCTTGCTGGTCTCAAGAATTATTAGTGGACTCGAGCTCTCTGTTACAGCAGACATATACTTTGAAGGCTGCTCCGATGCAATCTGACAAACTCCTGATTGGGAACATCATCAAAATGCTTCCCAGTGGGTTTACAGGCCTTGTTAAATCCCTGAAGATGTGCCCGGTCTTTTAAAGGCGAAATATAAAAAGTCTGCAAGTGCTCAAAAAAGTGGCTATTCCCCTCTGACACGTCTACTCAGGGCATTTTACAGTCTGTCTCCTACATACTGAGGTGATATTTCCAAACTTTCCAACGACTTGCTGCAGTGGTGTTTGGGAGAACGTGTCACATGACCCAGGTGAAGCACAGCTTGGTCCTGTTCCTGTTTAAAGTAAGCATCATTTATGAGAGAGATGGCAGGTAGATGGAACGGGTGGCATGGTGAAGTTGATAAGGGCTTCCGCGAGAGCGTAATTGCCCATCTATCTCTACAGCCTATAAGCCTAATTGCATCTTTTTTTTTTTACATCCTTTATTATTCTGTCACAATAGATTATGTGTAGGTTTATTAAGGAGGCAGAGGAGGATCAGAATAAATTAGCTAATGAAGGCACCTGATGAGAATTGACACGCAAGTGTGTGAGCAGGTGTGCGGGGCGTTTTGGGGAAACGGGATGAGATGAAGCTCGTTGTTCACTCACACTTTGCACTCTGGCACACTGTGAAGCTTAATTACAGGGAATTAATGTAGAAATGCGATATGGGTTTAGTGTTTTTAATCAACTTTTACTTATAACCTGTATTTCAGAAATGTCATTACATTCTTGCTGCATAACACAAGAAAGCCCCGCACACCTGCTCACACACTTGGTCCATAAGTATTTGGACAGTGACACAATTTTCATACTTGTGCCTCCGTACACCACCACCATGGATGTGAAATGACGCAATCATGATGTGATTGAAGTGAAGACTTTCAGCTTTAATTCAAGGGGATTAATAAAAATATTGCATTAACTGATTAGGAATTACAGCCATTTTTAAAGAGTCCCTCCATTTTCACAGGCTCAAAAGTAATTGGACAAACTAACAATCATAAACAATCATATTAGGGTTATTTTTAATACTTGGATGCAACGACTGCCTGAAGTCTGGAACCTTATGGACCTGACTGTATATGTATGTTGATCTTATAAGAAAATAATCAGTGACATGGTAGTGTGATGAAGCAGAGTTACTGTTACGAAACTGAAGTTGATTATTTTCCTATAACCACACATCCTGAAGTGTTTTATTCTACTTATATGATAGCAACTTATTGATTTTGTACCATTTATTCTTCTCTTTTTTTCTTTTCTCTTCCTCTCTTAGGAGTGGCTTTAATAGTCCATATTACTAACTAAGTACTTTTTGTCCTCCAAAGCGGGTGGTTGTGGTTTATTATTAAAAAAAGAAAGACGTCTGATTGTGTTTTGTTGTTGATTTGTTGTCTCTGTAAGGCCTGAACAACAAGATGTGAAAAAGTGCTACGTCATCATTTCATCTTAATATCTCATTATTTCAAGATACACTATATGACCAAAAGTATGTGGACCCCCCCTCCTAAATATTGAGTTCAGGTGTTTCAGCCACACCCGTTTCTAACAGGTGCATAAAAGCAAGCACAGTGCTCATAGACAGACATTAGCAGTAGTTATCTCATTATTTCAACTTAATAGCTCCTTGGTTTGTCTTAATAACTAATAATTTCTAGTTAATATCTTGGTTTTTATCTCATTATTTCAGCTAAATATTGAACACCCCATAATTTAGCAGCAGGACTAATTTATTGAGCATTATCAAATATTACATTCATTTCAGTCCTTATTTTGCAATTACAGCATATTATCTTGGTATTTTTTACATATTATCTCTTTATTTCAACTTAATATCTCATTGTTTTCACTTAAGTCAGAATCTCTAGTTAATATCTTGTTATTTTGATGCACACTATCAAATAATACTAATTCATATTTATATTTATCGTTCTCCTTTTTGGTAGGTTTAAAAAAACACATGATTCATACATACACATGCGGTCATCTTTAATACACACGCGATCACAGGAAGTGATTAAAAGCCTCTGAGTCTTTATCTTACAATTTCTTGTTGACTTTATTTTTAATGAACAGTGTTTTTTTTCAGATTGGTGAACTTTAATTAGGTCCATATCTATAGATAAAGCAGATGTGTGCAGGAGGAGAGGAGCAGGTAATGATAGTTATTAGCATCAGAATTACCCCATTGATTCTCATAATGATAGCGGCGAGAGGTTTGAGTAAATTGGGCTTGGAGTGGTCAGGATATTGTGATTTAACCGCAGCACTCAGCTCAGCTCAGCTCAGGCTCGGTCTGTGTGTGATAGAAAGCTTTGTGGGACACGAGTCCTATTCACTGCAGCTTCCTCTCATCCTTCCTAAAGGATTTTCACCACGGTTCTCTGAGGTAATTAAGGTCAGGAGGAAAAAAATATCCTGTACTCTTCCTGCATTATATCCTCCACAAAGAATGTATTGAAAAGTGTGAAGAGACAAGTCCTTTATACCGAGAGCCCTGATGCTCCATTCTACTAAAAATGTGCATGTTCCAGACAAACTGAGGTTATCATCTTACTTTACGTGCATAAATGTAGGTGAGGAAATTAAAAATGTTCTAAAAAACATGAATTTACAGCTGCCAACTACATAATAATGTAATTTTCTGCATAACTGCTGTTGTTTGTTTGGCTTATGTAAATTTGCATACATTTATGTATAATTGCAGTATTTTTCTTTTCTTTTTTTTTTATTAAACATCTCTCAGGACATTTTACCTATCCACAAGCCTTCAAACAGATGGTTTAAATCTTGCCATTTCATTCAACGGCCACCTACATCGACTTCTTAGCCATTAAATCCCTTCCCTTTTTCCAACCCCACATTTTAAATAAATCCAAAAAAACTTTTTTTTTCCTCACTGTAATATGTAGGTTGTAATTCACGTACCTGTTCCAGAAATTATTATTCTTTGTGCATGTCCCTTTTCTTGAATCACTCTTCAGTGCATGCAATCTCACCTTACACTGTAATATATACAGTATGTGTATATATATATATATATATATATGTATATATATATATATGAATATATATATATCATATATAACACCCACCTTCATTTATGCTCCATCACACCGCTGCACTGATTTGTTTTCTTCCGCGCGAGGAAAGATTTGAAGCCTGTCACATTTGACTGACACCTTCCTGACTCGCCAGGTTCTCTGATTCCCTAAAAACACACAGCTGAAGGCTTTAGAACACACAAACACACTCCTCTTTACTGCCGATCTCTCGAATCTCATTTTTACCTTTGCACATTTATATTAAGGAAATGAAATTCCTCTACATACACTGTGACAAAATATAGAACCATTGAGGGCTTTTTGGTTGTCCGTCTTTTTTGGACCCTATGACAAAGTGTTTTCTTATCAGAAAGAGTTCCAAAAACCATTAATAAGGATATCATTTTGACATTTTTCAATGAACTCTTAAATAACCACTTGAACTGTTTAAAGCCCTTAAGGGTTTTTCTGTTGTTCCTCCTGAGGAACCATTTAAGGTTTTGTGTTTAACTCTACAAAAAAAGTGTTTTCTTGTTTTCATATTAAAAAGAGTTCCAAGTAGAACCTATTTGGAAGCTAAGAGTCCGTAATTATCCAATGATCTAATAAAGATGGCTTGAAATGATTTTTTAATTAGAACCCTTAAGGGTTCTTCAGTCATCTGTTTTGGGGAAGCCTCTCTGCATAGACCTGCTAGAAACCGTTTTCCTATCCAAAATCCTTTTTTGAAAGCTAAGAACCCTTAAATATCCAACAACTCTTGAAGTGCATCAAGTGCACTATATGGCCAAAAGTATGTGCACCCCTGGCCATCACACCCATATGTGAGTGTTGAACATCTCATTCCAGATTTATTCCCCTGTGTTTGCTGTTATAATGAGCTCCACTCTTCTGGGAAGCTTTCCACTAGATGTTGGAGTGTGGCTGTGGGGATTTGTGTTCATTCAGCTACAAGAGCATTAGTGAGATCAGGCGCTGATGTTGGGATGTCGAGGAGGTCTGGGGTGCAGTCGGTGTTCCAGTTCATCCCAAAGGTGTTCAGTGGGGTTGAGGTC
>CM040458.1:30319005-30345777 GCA_022758105.1 Pangasianodon gigas | reverse complement strand
TTCCTGTTTCCTGATATTAAAGATTCCTGTAATCTAAAAACAAAACAAAACAAAAACAAATAGGATTATTTAAAAAGGATTAAAATAGAAAGTAAATGAAAGTCCAAATAAAGTATATAAACATTAACTACCTGTGAGAAAATGAGAAAATGTAATATGACATGAATAAATAGATTAATAAATTAATAAAATGCATTGCAGAAAGAAAGAAAGGAAGGAAGAAGCACTAAAGATGTGTTAAATTTATAAACTGTGACTTTAAAATGTAAAAAATTAAAAACTCTAAATCATTTGATCTTAAACAATGACATATAGCAGAGCGTTCTTCTTCTTCTTCTTTTCTTCTTCTTCTTCTTCTTCTTATTATTATTATCCATGCTAATTAAAACTGCTTATGAACGTGTGTGTAAACGAGAATGATGTTCTGACTGCACAGCTGGATGTAAAATAAAACGTCTCATCCTGTCACGTCCCCGTCCTCCATATTGGACTGGGTGCTTTGTGTAAAATGAAATCCTCCTGAATTATGGAGATAATATATTGTGTCACGCGTCGGGGAATTAGACTCATAAATAATGCAGCAGTTTGATCCGTTTCTAATCCGCTCCTGCTTTAATATATTACTGACGCACTCATGAGGTGGCTTTATGAGCAGGTGTAATTCAGCCGGAGACGTTTTCACTCTTCTCACCACTCTGTACATCACCACACTCACACAGGGGCGGAGCCTTCACTTCCTCTGGGTTCTCCGGGGTTCTTTAGGGTGTTTCAGTGGAACTGGGATCATCATATTTTGATGGATTGAGATGATTAGGATGGATATGATCTCAGAATTCCTAAAAAATCCCTTCCATTAGCAAACTTAAATTTATCAGTTGTACTTTCTTGCTTTCTTTCTTTCTTTCTCTACTTATTTATTTATTTACGTATTACTTTTTATGTGTTCCATTTATACAGTGCCTTTCTTGCACCAAACGTCTATTTATTTTATTGTTATTATTATATTGTATAGTATTATATTTTTCTTTACAACTTTTACAAAATGCAGTAATAGCGATAAAATGAATCGACTTAATTACTGATTCAGCTCAGTTACATAAAGTGAACAATGCATGGTGTGTGTGTGTGTGTGTGTGCTATAGGGTGTGAGCTGAAACATATATATATATATATATATATTTGTAAATGCTTACATATATCATTTTTATTAATGAACTGTACATCACACTTTTATCTGTTTATAGTTAAATTTAATGTTGTGGAAAGTCTTCTAAACAAGGCCTCTTGAAGTTAATAAGATGAAAAATCACAGTTTGTCATGTTACAGAGAAATCGCAAACTTGTCTGTGCTGAAGATGTAAGAAAACTTAAAAACGTTAACTGTTACAAAGCGCTGACACTGGAGACTCCTTCCATAAATGTTAAATAAACATCTTTACAGATCAACAATTACACACTTTTTTTTTTTTAATCTGTTGATGTGGAAGCGTCGGCTGTACAAGTCCCTGTGAATGAGCTGTTCCTATAGAAATGATAAGGAACTGGAAGGAATTCAGAAATCTCTACTGCCCCCTGCAGGTGTGGAGTTATTCATTATTTATTTATTTATTATTTCCATTCGCGCAGGTGTAGAAAATCCTTTCTGGATGTGTGTTTGACAGGAGTTGATGTTCAGTCAGCCTTGTGTGGCACTAGTTCCTCATGAGAAAGCGGATTTAGAAGTTCTTGTCAGCCTCGCTAACTTTTTAAACAATGCTGTAAATGTGAGAAAGTGATGAAGTTTGGCGGTGTTTAGAGTTGAAGCTGCAAATTTGCAGGAAAAAACCTGTCAGTTTGGCAGTGATGAGCTTCTGCTGGAACAGTACACACATTCTGCGTGCGTGTGTGTGTACGTGTGTGTGTGTGTGTTTATATATAAGTGTGAAATGATCCATGAAGGCCTCGTGGCTCCTCAGAGACTCCCCACACAGCTTAATAAAGCCTCTGGCAATTTCTCTCCTGCTGTATCACTTCCGTCTCCCCAAGGACAAACATACACACACACACACACACATACACACACACACACGCACACGCGCGCAAATCAGAGTGTTTGTGTGTTGCTGACACGCAGCAGCTGCGGGCGTGAGCGTCAGGATCTCAGCGTAGCAGCTGACTGCAGCACTTCACATCAGCTTCTGTCAAAACTCTTTCTCCTCCTCGTCTCACTCGCTTTCTTCCCTCGTTCCTGAGGGAGAGGTGCAGTGTTTCATCTCCACGTTCTTCAGGATGTAGATCAGAGATTGAGAGGCTGAGCTGTGCATCTTTACTCTCTCTGTTTATAAGGAGGAAGAAACATCTTACTGACTTTCATCCTTCTATCCATCCATCCATCTGTCTATCCTATTCCCAATAATGCTGCATTTAGCATTCTATCTATCTATCTATCTATCTATCTCTCTCTTTGTCTCTCTCTGTCCCTTTCTCTCTATCTCTCTTTCTTTCACTGTCTTTCTGTTTCTTTCTCTCTCTCTGTCTGTCACTCTCTGTCTCTTTCTTTGCCTGTCTATCTCTCTCGCACTCTCTTTGAGAGACATCTCTGTCATTCCCTCTCTCTCTCTCTCTCTCTCTCTGTCTTCATCCATCTCGCTGTCTCTCTCTGTCTTTCTGTCTCTGTCTCTCAATTCTTAAAGTATGATAAAAAAGTGAAATAATAATTATTTAAAGATACTTATCTCTACCAAATGATTAACATTTCCCTTCTATCTTTCTGTCTCTCTCTTTGTGTGTGTGTGTGTGTGTGTGCGTGTTTTGCAGGTGTCCTGACTCAGCGAGACCGGACTCGGTGCAGTCGTGTGTGTTACCGTGTAAGAGAGACTGTGTGGTGACTCTGTTCAGTGAATGGACAGCCTGTCCTAACACCTGCCTACCTGGTACACATACCCACACACAGACACACACAGACACACACACACACACACACACACACACACACACACACACACTACATCATTCCTCACTAATATAAATTCACTACAGTGCATTTTGGCAGAGCAGTGATTTATAATTCCTGGCTGCCTGACTCAGGTTAGCTTATAAAGTCTTTTTAGTAAAGTCTGTCCACTCGGCGGCCATCTTAGCCACGCCCCCATGCACGTATTTTCACGCATATAAGACCAGGAGCCTCATTGGTCAAACGTGTGTACTCATAGTTTTGTGCGTAAATCATGCGTACACATGTTTCTATGCACTGAATAGGATTTATTAAGTTTTGCTTATGCGTGAGGAGGTGCGTATATTTCTGCACACTCCTGACCATGCGTATGCAGGAGCCCCTAGTGGTAGAAAAGTGTAATAGCAGGTAAACTGACTATGCGGAGCGTCTGTATTGTCTGTATTATCACGTATTGTCATCATAGCAGCATGATGGAGAGAGTAATTACTGATTTCGGTGCAGGATGCAGACACAGATGCAGACGGAATGTAAAGTAAACTCGTATAAAAGGAGCTTTTAAAGATGGACTGGGATTATGCCTTGTTTGAAGACGTGGCTCATGCAGCTTTGCGGAGGGAGGAACGTGTTTTTATCACCACTGGAAACTCTATGCTGAGAGAGGAATGGATCATCACTCATCACTTCGTTTGTCCAGTGCACTTTTAGTTGATCTCTTTTCTAGGGCTTCTAGCTACGAGTACATTTCAGTGAAAAATTGGAGAAGGTACTGGCATTTCCCAACCAGCTACGAGTTAAATAATGACACGTCTTGCCTTCATTCATATTGCTCACACTGCAATACATTACATTCCCAAAACCAGCAGCGGAAAAGAGCAAAAATGAGGAAAGCTCATGTCATCGCTGGGTTTCTAAATGTAACTATGGAAATAGAATGCACACACATACTCATAAAATATAGACATATTTTAAAATCATATTTATTTAGCCATTTATTATATAAACTACTCTTAAAAGTGCAAAATAAACCATTTTTGTTTTGTTCTACTTCATGTACCAGTATCATTATTTCAGTGTTGGTGAAGTTCATCTTCTGAGACTTTATGGCATGCTCCATGTGGTCTGAAACAAGCAGGGAAGATGTTTACCATATATGGAAATTTGAGGGCGTTGCATTATGCAAATGAGTGTAGCCATGCACAAGCACGTGAATTTAGATTGTGTGGGATTTATCAATGGCCATTGCGTACAGCATGTGTGATTATGCACAAATTTAGAGCTGGTTTTATGCACGCTTTGATAAACGAGATCCCCGGCTATCTACTGGAATGTGGAGAGACACACAAATCCAAAACAAATCGACACGATCACGTTTTTAACACGAATGCGAAATGGATGTTAAAATATGACTGATTTAATTCCTGTCTCGTCCAGCTTGATCCTATTTGATCACAACGGTCATGTGTAAAAACCTTCACCATATCAATGATGGAAAATTAATCAAGACCTTCTGACCAATCAGAATCCAGAACTCAACAAAACTACATGTAAATCTGGAAAGCAGGCATCTTGTTTGTAAATCTGGACCTCCATCTTGTTTCCGCTCTCACTGTGCTGTTCCATGAGTATTATTAATATTCAGATAAAATACTTGATATATCTGAAATTAAATTTAGATAAATGTTACAGTTTTATTGCTGTGGAATTGAAATAAATGGCCTGAGGCAATGAGACAGAGCACTGCTAAGAAGTGAACATTACATGAGCGTTAACGCGGTAAAATCCATAAACGGTCTGATTCAAGGCTGCTTGAAGAAAGTTGAGAAGTTAAATGGATTTTTAATGGGACGTGAACCGAACAGAGAAGCGTCTGGGAATCGGACTGCAGCTGTAATTGTTTCAAAAGAGCAGACGTCGTGTCTGTAAATAGCATCACTGCTCGAGTCCGCCGGTTCCCTGGATGGCATGATCACACTCCTAATTGCACTGTTTACATTCTTTTGTAATTAGAACAGTGTAATGAGGCTCACCGTTACTGCCAAATGAGGCCATTATCATGGTTTAGGACGAGAAACTCAGAATCTGACACAGCACACAGGGAAAAAGTTGCATTTTTTGGAGGGGTGATAGATTTTTTTTTTTTTTTTTTGCATCAGACAGCAATGCTCTCTGGCTCTTCACTCGTGTTGACTCGATGCTTCATCTTGCAAACCTTTGATTAATAAAGCAATGAGTAACAAAGCTCAATGAAGCCATTATATCTGTTTAGGATGCAGGAAAAAATATTTTAAAAAAACAAGTGTCACCGTTTACTACTGCTGTTTCTCACAGTAAAAGCACTCTTAAAGAACTGTTTTTTTTCTCTAAAAGGGTGTGTATTAACTGGGTAAGTGTGCAGTACACACTCCAAATTATTGCTCATTATTTTCTTTTCAATACCTAGAGCTTGTCAAACATTTAACATTTTCCTGTCTGCTGCACTCTTAGAAAAAAAGGGCTTCTTTAAGGGCTCATTGGATAATTAATGAATCTTAGCTCCCTAGAAGGGAACCCTCTCTGTTGTAGGGCTCTACATAGAACCTTTAAAAGTTCTGCTAGAGGAACACACTAAAATAACCCAGACCTTGATGAGCTAAATGTTTCTTGAGTATACTTCTTTAAGTATTTTGGGGTGTCTTAGGGAAAAATCCTCCATCTAGCAAGCAAGCAAAGCAACCTTTCTCTTTCTGTTGTCCCCTTCAGAGATGGTCGCAAGTAGAACCATTATAGAAAGCTAAGAACCCATCCAAAGATCCCTTCAGGAACCCATTTTTTCTAGGAGTGTAGATGATTATCACATGCTGTTTCCTACCTATGTCTAATTTGGTCACCATGTTTATTTTTCTAGCTAACTCGACCACGCCCACCCAGTCACGCTACAGGATGGTGGTCCAGCGAGCAGCCAACGGAGGTCAGGAGTGTCCCGATACAATGTTTGAGGAGAGAGAGTGTGAACCACTTCCTGTGTGTCCCACCTACAGGTCAGGTTTCAATACTTCTGCAGTATAACACACTACAGTGCACGCTACATGGTTCTACTTTCTTTCATACTTACATGGTTTCCGTCAGGCCCAGCAAAGTATTCCCATTTGCTTGTTTCATTGTAGAAAAGTCATTACCTTGTAGCCATGACCCTATGCCTGAAAAAAAAAATGTCCCTGCTACGTGTTGTTCATCCTCTGGCCCATGTTTGTCAACCTGAGAGACCCAGGTGGCCTGACTCAATCACGGAACCACAGTTATACATCTGTATACATGATCTTCTGTTTTAGCCTGGATTTTCATGTGCTAAACACATTTTTGAGACCAAACAATGGATCGCAGCCAAACTGGTGGTAACTACATTCACTCAATAAGTGCTGGTTTGATAACAGCCAAAGATAAGACCAGAAAAAACCGCTCTGCATAGCAGCAGTTACATTCATTCCAGGCTCCATCACCTCCCACATCAGCTTCCCCTCACACCTGAGGAGTGTGCATCACCTACATTACACATTTTTTATTCAGCGTAGACAACTTAGCAAGTTTGTTGCTAGACTTTTTAGACCCCTTTAGTGACTTTATTTAAAAAAGTTCCCAGTGACAAATCTAGTGACTTAGCAGACGTTAGCAGACATCAGTGACTGTCCTGCACTCGATACGACTCTCCAGCTCATATAACAGCTGAGTCCAGAGATCAGATTCGCTCGACTCACCACCAGTGTGTAAATCCTGACTGATCACCATTGTTCCCAATGACCAATCACTGACCATTATTGTTCCCAGTGACCACTTTTGATCCCAGTGACCAATCACTGACCACCATTGTTCCCATTGACCAATCACTGACCACCATTGTTCCCTGAGACCAATCACTGACCACCATTGTTCCCACTGACCAATCACTGACCACCATTGTTCCCACTGACCAATCACTGACCACCATTGCTCCTAACAACCAATCACTGACCACCATTGTTCCCACTGACCAATCACTGACCACCATTGTTCCCAATTGTTTGTCCACTTTTTTTGTTCTTGGTTTTAAACTCTCTTCTTGGTGAGATTTACAGTAATAAATGCTTGTTATTCCGTGTTTCCAGAAAATTCCATATGTAAATGTTTTGATATCCAAATGACAATGAAAAACCAAAGAATATTCAAATTAGTCTTTGACATCATCTAGAGGCTTCTTGTGGCTTTTTGAGGATGCATTAGCTACTTTCTTTTGAAAGCAGTTGGCAACACCATTTGTTTTGTTGTTGTGCACGCTTAATGAAAAGTTAATTGAGGGTGCTTCGGATGTTTACCAGTTCAAGGAATTCATTAAGTGTCCATGTTTTAATTCCATCTTAAATGACGTGTCAGATTGTTTGCCATCAGTGCCATCAGTCTTTAGCTGCATAGCAACAATCATGTTCCAGTTTCATTACAGTCTTCAACACTTCCCCGTCCACTTCCTCTCGCTGCTGAGAACCATCACCTGTATTACACAGCGTGTGCAGCACATGCTCGCTAATTAGCTAACAAAGTTTTCTCAGCTGTCTGCAACAGATGGATGTGTTGAAGTAATAAAACCTAGGCACTACAGAGAGACATGATGATCATCCATGTATGGAAATTGCATCTATAAAATATCTTCCCTTAAACCGTAGTAATTAAAATAAAAAGTCAATATTCATCAGAAAAAACATGTTTATTTCACTGTTCTTGTTTTTATCCACTCGTGGCCATCACATTATCTGAAACTAAGCAACTCTGAAGAAGGTTTTAAGCTCCATCCACTTCACAATCATGTCATGTGATATATCTGGAAAGCTTGTTTCCTGTGTAACGATATCATATATATGTACGTCAATTTCTTTTTCGACTCCATTAACCACACTAGCTAGAGCGGGAATGCATGAAACCATGAAGATGGCTTTGATATGAACAGTTTTGCTCTGATGGCTCTGGACTGCATTTGCTTTGATAGCTTTAGGGCTGCAATTCCCACGAACAGTTTTGCTCTCAAGTCTCCATCATTGAACAGTTGATAACTTCAATAAAATAGACTTCATGTGAAAACTATAATGAACTTTCCTGGTGACACAATTGCACTATTTGACCATGTAGTACACAGTTATAGAAGGGATTTATTTATAATCGCACTATCCGGTGTCACCCAGATGAGGATGGGTTCCTTTTTTGAGTCTGGTTCCTCTCAAGGTTTCTTCCTCATATCATCTCAGGGAGTTTTTCCTCACCATCACCTCTGGCTCGCTCATTAGGGATAAATTTATACCTTTACAATTTATATCCTGAATTTATTTATTTCTGTAAAGCTGCTTTGTGACAATGTCTGTTATTAAAAGCGCTATACAAATAAAATTGAACTGAATTGAATTGAGTGAAATCACTTCTATGTTTAAACTTTTTTCTCAAAATAATTTCTTCATCAGTTTCTAGATGACTTGCATTTTTGCAGTCCGGGAAACGAATGCTAATCACCTTAGCCCTGCTCAGCTTTACTGTTCCAGCTTTTGAACTTGGTCACAGCTGTAATTACACACACAGACTGTTTACAGCATATGATCTGTGCGCATGTTTGACTTTGTGTGAATATTTATGCATTCGCACATCGTGTCAACACTTTGACTGTCCTCATTTGCATGTTAAATGGAAAAGTATTAGGCATTTTAGCTTTGGCAACAGTTGAGGTGTTGGGAGGTGTTAGAGAAGCAGCATGGCGTGACCCGCTGGCTGACTGTTTACTCCACGCAGGTGGAAGACACACAAATGGCAGGCGTGTACGCTGGTGCCGGATTCAGTCCGACAGGGAACGATGGGAGCGGGGGAAGCATGTGGAAGAGGCCTGGAGAAGAGAGGTAACACACACATGCATATTACATATATGAGGGTTGACAGAGTAATACACATACTGGCTTTTGTGTAAAAATAATAACAATAATAATAATAATTTAAAACAGAGAAAAATCAAATGTAAAACAAAGACCTTATGTTTTAATACAATCACCAGATCAACTATTAACTGTAAATAGAGCTGACATGACATCACCTGCAGGTGACGCTGGGTAGTGGTTCAGTTTTCTACCTGATTTTGACCTTAAACACCTTTCTTAAATAAATAAATAAATAAATAAATAAATAAATAAATAAATATGCATGCAGAAAACATTTATTTTTTACTTTCAGTAAAAATAAAGGATTGACTTTTGAAACTGTGTTACCACTTGATTTCATTTGTCAAGCTTTTATTTTGTGCCCACACCTTATGACTAAAATCTCATCTTCATTGAAATTTACTTTTACCTTCTCTTCATTTACTAACACATAATAGTGTAATGAAATATAATGTAACATTACATAACACTATGCAACATAATTTAACATAAAACACAACCTAACCTAACATAACAATAAAATGTAACATAAAGTAGCATAAAATGCAACCTAACTTAACATAAGAAATGTAAAATAATATAAAATGCAACAAAATTTAAGATAATGTAACAACAAAATGTAACCTACTGTAACATAACAAAACATAAGCTAACTTAGCTAAAGAACATGCAACACAACTTAACGTAACTTAAAACGTAACTTAAAGTAACATAAAACGTAACCTAATGTAACATAAGAAATGTAAAATAACATAAAATGTAACATAATGTAACATAAAACACAACCTAACATAACAAAGTGTAACATAAAGTAACATAAAACGCAACCTAACGTAACATAAGAAATGTAAAATAACATAAAATGTAACATGACAAAATGCAACAAAATTTAAGATAATGTAACAACAAAATATAACCTAATGTAACATAAGAAAACATTATCTAACTTAGCTAAACAATATGCAACACTACGTAACGTAACAAACTGTAACGTAACGTAACGTAACCTAACTAGACTGGAGTAAGTGAATGGGAGCTGATTGTTTCTTTTCGTCCTCACTGTGTTTGTGGACACAGTAATAAAGTCTGACGTGTTAACTGAGGTGTTTTTTTTCTGGATTCTTCTTCAGTGTGAGTTTTCTCCTGTACAACATTTCAGCTCACTCCAAATGTGAGAAGTTTTTTTTTTTTTTCTTTCCCTTTGGCCATAACGGAGCAGGAATCACTTCATGAAATGTTCGTACCACTTTTGCCTAATAGGGTTGACATTTTCGTCGACCTTCCCCCAGTCAATACAGTGGACTTGGTGGAGGTCAGATATCGAGTGGCTTCGTTAAAATTAATGAGGTGATTCATTAGAAATAATAAGAATGAGGGAAAAAAAACATCATCTTATACAAGAAAAATGTGAACGTCCACAATCTGCAGACTTATTATAAAACTTATTATATTTAAAATGAGGGAAGAGCGAGACGCCGGAGCACAGACAGACTGTTAAACTGTTTAATAACTAACATAATGATGTCCAGCTTTATGATTTTATTGTTAAAAATATTAGTTAAACGATCTGAATGTGTGGACGTTAATGTGCCATTATTATCAGTAATTAGAATTCCCACAGTGGGAGAGTACATTAAAGTAGTTAATGAACTGAGTTAATGAGATAGATAGATATTTAAATCTAATGTTTACAGGTCAATGCCTTTATTTATTTATTTATTTATTTATTTACTTATTTATATGTTCTTCATACTTCATGATTCGTAACTAATACAGTTCAAACACTCTCAAATTTGCATGATCATCTCATATAATCAAAATGTTTGGTCTTTTTAAAAAATATATTTATTCTATCCTTATACATATTGTGTATCATTTTATTCTTTGTCTGTTTTTTTATCTTTTATGTAAAGAGATTTTGAGGATAATAATAATAATAATAATAATAATAATAATAATAATAATAGGGAACAATAGATGTAATATTATGCATTTAAGGTGCCATTTTATTGCAGTCATAATGTTATTTGTGGAGGAGCAAAGTTTATTTATTTATTTATTTATTTATTATATTGAATACGTCAGTAAAACCTAATTAAATTTGTCTCATAGGGCTGTCTTTGGTTTTTTTGGATATTAGTGAATAAAAACAGTCTCAAGTTTGGAATATAAAGTCACGCAGACAAGATTTTTCATGTTTGCAGTTTTATTTTGTAGTTTTGCACTACAGCTATGATGCTTATGCTATTTATGTGCGATGATGTTCATAATGTGTTATGATAAACATGTCTAATTTTTCATTTTCAATCAATCAATCAATCAATCAATCAATCAATTCATTTGTTTGTTTTTTTGTTTATTCTCTCATAATTAACAGTTTTTATATAAGTCTCTAGTTCATACCCGTGACAGTAAATATTTGATCTAAACTCTTATGAATAATGCATCGTGTTTTAGACTTTTGCTTCTTGCAGCTCGAGAACAGATCATCAAGCTCATTTCTACACTCAGTCTGAACTCACACAGTTCTCTCTTATTCATACGATTTCTAGAAGGTTCCATTTTTCACTCGGGGTCAGAATGGATTTGTGTTTCACATGGGAAAGTTATCTGAAATGGATTTGATAAACTCTTATCTTAATCCTGCACAATGTGCCGATGAGCCGTGGACTTATCACAGTGTGGGTTATCACATCCCAGTCAGAGCTGTCGCTGGCGCCGTCGCTTCTCCAGGACAAACGTCACTTCACTTCCCATCAATCTGGCTTCTAGCCTTTTAAATGAGCTGAATTAGAAAACCGAGATACAAACGGCACATAATATAAAAACACAATGGCGGAAAAATTCATTTTAATGCCTGGTGGAGCTGAACAAGTTGCAGGGACGAAGAGAAAAGGCGATACATGAAGTTTCTGGACACTTACTGTTTACTGAACCTTTACGTGGAAATATTTTATTCATATAATTTTAATATTTCACTTAATTACTTCCTGCAGCCATTTTGCTTTTGCCAGTTTTTCCCAGGATTATCAGCCAGGAAAATATTACAGCTACAAAAAAAAAGCCTGCAGCCTAGAACAGAGTTTAATGCTAATATTCTAATATGTCACCATATGACATTATAAATCTCATTTTATTTTTCTGTTAATAATTTCAAACTGATTGGAAACAAATTTAATGCTGCATTGAATCTTTAGAATTTGAAATGTTAAAGTAATTTTCCTCCTTTTCAGTGTAAATTTATTATTTTAGACATTATTTAATAATTGTCGGTCTGGTAAATTAATAAATTACCACTCCAGCGTTTAGAAAAGGAATGGAGTAGCTACACACAAAACACTTCTAGTACACTCAGGTGAGAGCGGAGTTTAGATTAACACTGGGCAATACGACGATATAATATTAATATCATGATAAATTATGTAACAATATACTTTTATGAGATATTGGTGATATCATTATGTTTTTTCAGCATTTTTATCTTACTTTTTAATGTCAATTTTGATTTTTTTTTAACAAATTACAACTTGAATACATTGCATAATTAAAACTAATATTTTATTATTATTATTAGTAGTAGTAGTAATAGTAGTAGTTTCTCTTTTTTTTACATTTTTTATGGTGCTAAATAATTCATTTTGTAGACATTTAATAACAAATAAAAAGGTTTGAAGGGTTTTTGGCTTTCAAATACAATAAAAGCCATCAGTATAAGATTTATTGCTGGCATCCACATCAGTGAATTCCTCACCAAAAGTGTTAAAGTGGATTATTGTGGACTTTCTGTGAAACAGTCGTAAGTAATAACACACAGAACGGTATGATGAAGCGAGAAGTGAAGCTGGAGCTGATTTCTTCCTCACCCAGACTGTAGATTCATGCAGCCAATCAGTGACAGTCTGGTCAGGTGATGACACAGAGTGACACGCCCACTAAATATTTTTCAGCCCGCCTCATTGACACATCTGTAGCACGTAACATAGTCAACAAATCAAGTTACAAATCAAGGTCAGACTCGCAACCAGGTTCGAGACTGCCACAAACTAGCATTAACAGGTTTACACAGACGCTTCCTCATCAGTATCCTAGCTAACTGGACGTAAATGTGCATGCTAATCATATAAACAATGTAGTTTTAAGTGGGCATGCTAGCCTAGTGTGTCAAGAGACTGTGTTATTGTACAGCAAACCATGGAAAATGTGTCTTAAATTAATAAAAGCACTTTACAGTGTGTATAGTTGTGTAATTATCTGTGCTTTTTAGTCATAAAAGAACAATGCCTGCAGCAAAGTCAGTCAGTTGGAGTCGATTTGTAATGTGATAGCATAGCGCTAGCTCACTGCTGTACATCTGGCTGTCATAAAGCCCTTATAGCGAGTCATTTAATAGAAATTTGATTCTCCAATTACAGGCTTTTATTAGAATCTCCCATAAAGCAGTCACTCGGATGAAAAGGCGGTGTGCCGAGTCACTCGTGCCCTCGAGTCTGCGCTGTTAACGAGAGCGGAACGGAAAAGTTTGACGAGCTCTTTCTAAGGGGCGAGAAAAGTTCCTCGGCATGTCCTTTTGAGCAGTCGGCAAACACTGTCACCTTTGTAAGCGCCTGCATTATTAAAGCTGATGCCTGTGACAAGTCGGGATAAGAATAAAATCTTAATGACTCGGATTGTGGGGGGAGAGAAGAGGAAGTGCTGCACAGATGGAGGAGAGAGAGAGAGAGAGAGAGAGAGAGAGGGAGAGAGAGAGAGATGGAGGGAAAGGAAATAATTGTGCTAAAAATGGACATTTGTGTCACTTCATCTGTTGTAGAAGATGCGAAGGAGGAGAGATGTGAGGAACTAAACCCCGGAAAGAGAGGAAGTTCCTTTTCACACGCCTTAAAATGAGACAATTTATTTCAAATTTAGCTTCGATTTGGATTTGATTGGATTTATTCTTTAAAAAGTGTTGCAACATCATCAGCTGTGTGATAAACTCCACACAAAATGTCCTCTATAATCTCTAATCATGTTTGGACCAACTAGACCAACTAGTTTGCAAGCAATAGCACCACTATGTGACTATGTGTGACCACTCCGAAGTTGATTGTTTTCCCATAACAGCATGTCACAAAGTGTTTTATTCCTCTTATACCACAGCAATTTGCCAACGGTTACAATTTTTTAATTTATTAAAGAGCATCACGTCATACTTTTGCCTGTTTACAGTTACATTTTATAAACAGTCATTTCCTCACCAGCGTCTCTTTTTTCTCTCTCTTAAAGTTAATAAAACAAAAAACTCGCAGCTTGTCGTGTTACCGAGAAACCACAAAGAACGTAAACTCCTCTGTCCTGAAGATGTCACAAAGCTGTTCCATAGTGCTGACACTGGAGACTCCTTCCATAAATGTTAAATAAACTTCTCCTATCTCTACTTCCTGTCTTTCTACCTCTTTCCTGTCTCTAATTTCTGTCTCCTTATTGTATCAAATTTCTGTCTCTTTCCTGCCTCCACTTTCGTTACTTCCAGCTTCTTTTCTCTCTTACTTTCTGCCTCTTTCCTGCCTCTATTTCTGTTTCTGTCCTGCATCTGTGCCTCTTTCCTGTCTCTAATTTCTCTAATTCCTTATTGTATCAAATTTCTGTCTCTTTCCTGCCTCTACTTTTTACTTCTTTCCAGCCTTTGCAACCTGCTTCTTTCCTGTCTTTACTTTCCGCATTATTTCTGTCTTCACTTTCTGCCTCTTTGCTGTTTCTACTTTCTTCCTCTTTCCTTTCTCTACTTTCTGACTCGTATGTCACCATACCAGAAAAAGCCTTAATTAGCCATGAAACAATTCAAAATTCTTCCCACATGAATCCCTGATATATTTCTGTACCACATAGTGACTCTGATATAAAAGGCAAATGATCCACAATATATTCAGGATCATAACTTTTGAGAATTACACCAGCCGCAGTCTTCCTCCACTTCCTCCCGCGAGTCTGACTTTAGCCCCACCACATGAATCCGTAGCATTCCTCTCCACAGACGTCAGGAGGAATGGGGTTTAATTATTTTTTTTCTGAAATAACAGGTGTGTGTGTGTGTGTGTGTGTGTGGAAAGTGAACCCTGATTTAATCTCTGAAAGCTAAACAACAGCAGCTATCACCTGCCACTGGCTTTGCATTAATTACAGTTATTTAATTAGAGTTAATTTAATACAGGAAATGACAGTGTAGACATTTAATTCAAACTATCTCTAACGTGATAGTATAGCAAACAGTTCAGCCCTGCCTCTATTTCCTGCTTCTTCCTGTCTGTTTCCTGTCTTCACTTCCCCTTCTGCTTGCCTCTTTTCTGTCTTGGCTTTCTGCCTCTACTTCCTGTTTCGTTCCAGCTTGTGCTTCCTGATGCTCTCCTGTCTCAGCTTCCTGCTTGTTTACTATCTCTACTTCCTGGTTCTATCCTATCCTGTCTGTACTTCCTGCTTCTTTTCTGCATCCACTTCCTATATCTTTCCAGCTTGTGCTTCCTGAGGAAACCTACTTCCTATTTTTTTCTGTGCCCACTCCTTTCCTCTTCTATTGGTCTATATCATTCTTCTGCTTCCTGATTTCTCTCTACTTCCTGTTCCCTTCCTGCCTCCGCCCTCTACACACTATACTTTGTCCATTTTCACTTTTTACGACTCTTCCCTGCTGTCTCCCATTGCTACATACTCCTTCTATCCTGCCTCAGTTTCTTTATTGACTCTACTTGCTGCCTTTTTCTTGCCTCCGCTTTCTGTCTCTTTCTAATCTCTACTTCCTGCTTCATTTGTTTGTACTTCCTGCCACTTTCATTTCTCCACTTTTTTTTCCTTTTTTTCCTGTTTATACTTTCTTCCACATTCCTGTCTCGATTTCCTGCCTCTCTCCTGTCATTACTTCCTACCTTCCTTTACTTCTTTCTTTCTCTACTTTCATCTCCTACTTCCTGTTTCTTTCCAGTCTCTAATTTCTTTCTCTTTTTCATCTCTACTTCTTGCATTTTTTAATCTTCTGTAATTTCTGCCTCTTTACTTTTTTCTGTTTGCGTTAAGCTTCCTTCTTCTCTCTATTTCCTTCTTCTTAAATCTCTACGCTTCCTGCCTCTTTCCTGTCTTTACTTCCTGCCTTTAATTCCTACTTCTCTGCACCATCTTCTGAGTCCTTTTCTCTTTTTCCTGACTCTTTCCTGAACTATGGAAAGTATCTATTATGAGCTAGTGTGTCACTATTCAGCAGGTAAATCCTGCAGCTGTAGAATTTAGTATAGATGTAATATTCATTAATGTGCCGGTGTGTAACTCTGAGCACATTCGTCATTTGGTCAATAGTGCTTGTGTAAGTAATTAAGCGTAAAGAGCAGCTCCTAGGGTGTTTCTGACTTAGATACTCATGAGAATTGAACTCTGTGTTACCTGATTTCACCTGGTTTCACCAACGGAGTATGCAAAAAAAAAAAAAAGTTGCATTCGTACCTGAATTGTGTTACTATCTTGTTTATAAGCTTTAAATGGATGCTGCAAACCCAGTGATCACATCACATCACTCCTACGCTACACACTGCACTAACAACCTGCTGATGCTAATGTTGGAAAAGTGCTTTAAAATGTCAACAGCTCTGCAGAATGAACCGAGGAGTGTGTTCAGTCCGAATGGGTCTTCGGTTGTCTTGTCAAAACTTGTCACTGAGTTAAAAAATAAGAGTGGGACCTCAGTAGTAGGAGGGATAAATGCGTCATGGAGGCACCTGAAAAGGTAACTGCTGGCTGAAGCATATAATTTTCCATCTCTCAGTGGGAAGTGGAGTTAAGAAAAAGCTAAAGGGAAGATCAGAGACGAGAGAAAAACAGACTGATGGCATTTATTCTGCATAAATGACATAAAGGTCCAGGTGGAGTTGGGAATTAAAAGAAAAGAACAAATTAGCTGCTTATCTAAGTGGCATAATGGCACAGTTCCACCTTTCGTTCCACCTGTCACCTTTAATTAATTAATCAATTTAATAATTTATTAAACAACTAATTAATTTGTTTGTTTGTTTGTCTGTAATGCACATAAAGTTGTTATATCAGCATCTGTGTTTCCGTACTGTGGCCACAAACCGCAGAAATGATCAAATAAAAATAAATAAAAACTGAAATAATTATTTATGACACTAAACTGAAGTGCTACATTTTATTAATATTACTAATTAAAAAATTTTTGTACCATTGCATACAGTTTTAATAATTTGTTTAGCTTTTTTATGCTTTTGGAAATTGAAAATCATATAAAAGCATTCATTAATTACTGCTTAATTGAAACACTACAAAGTAATGAAAAGGGAAGTAAAGAAAAAAGGACTCTGTTCCGCAAAACGCAGGTGAGGATAAAAAATAAAATAAATAAATCAGCTGGGATAAATCAGTTGTGCTTTCAGGTAATGAATGAAACCTGTAGTGGAAATGTCCCGGGGTGAAATAATTTCAAAATCTTTGCTATTTTTTTTACACCTAAAATATTTATCTGAAAAATAGCCAAAAATTTCTTCATTTTTTTCAGCAATGGATTTAGTGGGTAGTAACGGATAATAAAATTCTGGTTTAGAGTCAACTACAACAGTATCCCACCTTCAAACACGCGCACACACACACACACACACACACACACACACACATACACACACACACACAATTTTAACATTCTTTTGCTGAATAGACCTAGCTTGTTTACAACACATTAGGTCACACCATATTATCCTGTAGCTGGACATTTATACCACATCTATAATCACTGTGTGTGTGTGTGTGTGTGTGTGTGTAAAATCAGCATTGAGCTGTGAGGATGAGAACGACGAGCTCGTGGGCGTGTCGGAGTGTGTGCAGTGGGCGGGGCCGATGCCACCTCAAGCGCGGAGCTGCTGGATTTCCTGTAAGGACGACTGCACCTTCAGCCCCTGGTCCAAATTTACAGAGTGTTCAGGCTGTGAAGGGACGCGCACCCGCAAACGCAGTGTCACAGGTCAGACACACACACACACACACACACACACATCACCTTGCTGCATTACTGATCAAGTCGACATCAGCAGAATACTGGCCACTAAGTGTATTGTCCAGACGCATCTTACTGCTCTGTAATTACCGTAACTGATGGAGTAGCATGCCTACCGTAAAAACCCTAACGCAAGGACAGGTAGAATTAGACGAATCTAATTATGTCCATTCTGTGTCCCAGGACATTTTAGCATCTGTTAGAAAATGTGTTGATCTGCATTATTGATTTGTTGTTTCCACCACAATGCCAGGAAACTCACATACACACACATAAACATAAACGCAGATATTCAGAAACCTTACATATTTTACGTTATTCACATTAAAACATCAGAGTACACTGCTACGAGATATCACTCAAAAATATGCAAATATAATCTTCTTTTTCCTCAAACCAAAATAAATATCAGTGTAAAAATCATTGTATGAATCTGGAATGACTGACAGTTGTGTAGGTGTTTTGTACTCTCCAATATTAACTGACACCCTGGAAGCCCCGCCCCCTTTCCCTCATCTTACTGTAGTAACGTTTGGGCCGATGATCTCTTGGAAGATTTGCTGACGTAGCATCTTCGCTTTCTGTCACACTAAAAGGAGAAGAATCCTATAGCCAGGTCCTTATATAGTGAATGCTGAACTAAAGTAACATTAACATTAGAAATCGAGGATACTTATACTCTGGAAAATATGGTAAACCGTCCACCCTTTTTCCATTTCCGTCTTCTTCCCTTCTTATTTTTCTCTGCTTCAGGATTGTGAGATTTCTGAATTGTGTAAGCTCTGATAGTTTTTTTGTGTGTGTGGTTCAGATTAGATGAATCACGCAGTGTTTTGTCTTCTGTGGGAAGAAACACGTGACTTAAGCAGCTTTGGATCTTAATGACACCCAATCATGATTTTTTTTTTCTTTGTAAAACAAACGTGGTGAAGCCCGAGAGCAGAGACGGCTCTAATCTCCTGCTGGAGCTGTTCACAGTAGGTGATCTTTGAGTATGGAAAATGAGTGTCAAAACCAGAAAATGACTCCAGAATCGCTCAGGAGGAGGCAGAGGGGCGACAGACGGTGATGAGGTTTGGAAAGAGGCTTTCTGCAGCATGGAGAGAATTTGTCCCTTTGGAGCACTTAGACACCATTTTAACCTCCATGGCTGTGTCCCAAATCCAAGAAGTCATGTCTAGTTAGTGCTTTTAATATAAAGTCAGCCATTCTAAAGTGTGAAAATGCTTCTAAACGAGTCTTACACCATTTCCTGTTTTTTTTCAAGGTATTAATATGATCTAATAGTCTCAGAGACAAATGCAACTTTCAAAACTTTTCACAGAAATAAAGTTTAAAATTTACTGCATGATATTTAAAATACCGCTAAAGGATTGGGTTAAGTAGACTTTAGCTGATAGCATATAGGGTGCTATTTCATTCACTAACTGTTAATTAGCCAATTAGCAGGAGTGTATCGATGTTCCCAGGTTTGTTCCACATTTGCAGAGCCTTATTTTCCAGAGCCCTATAATCCTAGTGTACTATGTGTCCTAGGCACTGGAGTCTAAATTCAGCCATGTTACCAGGTCCTACCCTCCCTTAAGAGTTCTTGGGTTGTTCTTTTTGTAGACCCTTAAAGCACAGGTTCCCAGAGAACCCCCTGTCTTGCATATTTAAGTGTTAGCCCTGCCCAGGAAGGGCTGTTAATTAGCTAATTCATTGATTTAATTGTGTTAGAGCAGGGAAAAGACTCAAATGTGAAGGTCAGGGGGTTCTCCAGGACCAGAGTTAGGAGCCTGTGCCTTAAAGGTTCTATGTAGAACCCTACAACAGAGTATTTTCTCATCAGAATGGGTTCCAGAAAGTTCAAACCTTTTTTGGAAGCTACAAACTGATCTGAAATGCTTTTCTGCTCACCACGGTGGTAAAGAGTGGTTATTTGAGTTACCGTCTGACCATTCTCCTCTGACCTCTCTCATCAACCAGGCCTTTCCGCCCACAGACCTACTGCTCACAGGTTTATTTTTCTCATCATTCTGTGTAAACTCTAGAGACTGTTGTGTGTGAAAATCCCAGGAGATTAGCAGGTTCTGAAAAACTCTAACCAGACTATCTAGCACCAACAACCATGCCATGGTCAAAGTCACATTTTTCCCCATTCTGATGTTTGATGTTTCCCAATATTTCCTTGTGAAATTTCACTCTATAGACGACTCCACACCACCTATAAGAGCCAAGTAGAGTGAGTCACAAGTTGGATTTTGGATGGAGTTCATTTTGTGGATCTAAAAGACTTTTTTATGATTAGTATCAGACTAAATTCCTGTTTGTAAAGCCAGCCAAACCCATTTCTATTACAAATTCCTGTGATGAACTAACCTTTTCTAAACAAGACACAAGTCTTTTTGTGTGAGAAGGAAATTTTAAACCTGTAAATAAGCATTAATTAATGAATATTAGCAGTAATGAAAGCTGGATAGTATTTGGTCTTAAGGAGTTTAAAGTACAAAGCTAATGCTGATAACTCTAGTAGAGCTGTGAGTTCAGAACAATCAATGCCAATAGATTAAGAATAAATAAAACAGTGTGTGTGTGTGTGGTACTGTTAGAGTGAAATAATCTGTTATCACTCCGAACTTGATTTTCCTAAAACAGCACATCCTGATGTGTTTTATTCCCCTTATACCACAGCAAATTGCCAACAATTACATATTTATTTTATTTCTTAAGGAATGGCATGTCAAACCTTTTATCTATTTACAGTTATATTTAATGTTCTTCCTGTTCTCGCTTACATTATAGCAGCTATAAACAGTCGTTCCCTCACCAGCCTCTCTTTATTCTCTCTCTTGAAGTTAATAAGACAAAAAAAAAGCAAATTGTCTGAGTTACAGAGAAACCACAAATCGTAACCTCTTTTGTCCTGAAGATGTCAGAAAACATAAAGTTACACCTTTATCTCTGATTGTTACAAAACACTGATACTGGAGACTCATTCCATAAATGGTAACTAAACATCTCCTTACAGAAAACTTCACCACATCAAAGATTAAACCCGTTTTTTTATCCATTTGTGGAACATCCACTGTACAAGTCCCTGTGAATGAGCTGTTACTATAGAAACAACAATGTATTAGAACGAGCAGATTAATATAAACCTGTGATTTGCAGCTGCATTACTGTCAGAGCTGCTGTTCTAGAAAATGAATCAACAATTTCTGACCAATCACAATGACTTGAGTGACTATGAACATCAAACAGATATAATGTCTTATAATTTTCTCTTCACATTTTATCTGAAATGAGATATAAAGCCAGAGGCAGCGTGCTGAGTGACGCAGGTGCTGAAGTTGACCGATTACAGTGCGATTAAAGCTCAGTATGAGGTTCTCACATGCCCGAAGGCTAAATTCAGCTGTGATTTCGCAGCTGTGTGAAGTGACTCTGCTTCTTATGCTGTAAATGAAGTGGCGCATGGCGATGGTGTGCACGCTAACACATTATCCAGGGTGCCAGACCAAGTGTTGGCAGTATTGATTTAACAGAATGGAGCTGTTCCAAACTAGTGCTACAGTAATATCTTGGGGGAAAAGATGAATTTTAGTTATATGTGCTTGAGATTTTTCTCCTTTATGCATTATGACACCTGCTTTCACACGGTTTACCTGATCTTACACCGAAGTCCCAGCACTAACCTCTCATTTTAGCCTAGCTTAGATGACATTAGCTTCTCAGAGTGACGACTGTATAATATTAAAATATCTGGCCTATGATGACTATGAGTTATCACCAGGTGAGTTTCTATCTGGCCTGAACCAAGAGCTTCTGTCTTACACAGTGACCACATTATTGGATTATGAATATTGAGGCTTATACCACAGCAATGCTGAGGTTTCTGATTGGCCAGAGTGGTTTACAGAGTGCAGAGTGACAAAGTGAAGTTGCAAATCATGAGTTTATATTAATGCACTCACTCTAATCCTTTCTATAGTAACAGTTTTTTAGTAAAATGTTTATTTAATATTTATGAAAGGAATCTCCAGTGCCAGAGTTGTGTAACAGTCAGAGGTAAAGCTGTAACTTTACGTTTTCAGACATTTTCAGGACAGAGGAGTTTATGCATTGAGGTTTCTTGGTAACATGACAAGCTGTGATTTTTTGTCTTTAACTGCAAGAGACAGAAGAAGAGAGGCTGGTGAGGGAATGACTGTTAATAGCTGCTATAAAGTAAGTGAGAACAAGAACTAACTATTTTCTCTCCTTCTCAGGGCGGAGCAGGAAGCGAGAGCGCTGTCTGAAGGAGGACATGTATCCGCTGGTGGAATCCGAGCCATGTGTGTGTGATGAGTTGATCTCAGAGCCTTGGGGGAACTGGTCGGTGTGTATCCTGCCTAATGCCCCACCCCCTCTCTCGCCACATGGATGGATGGGGGAAAAGGAAGTGCGTGAATGTGGGGAGGGAAAACGCTACCGTGCAATTGCCTGCCTTGACCAGAAGGGACGCCTCCTCGACCCATCTCACTGTGCTGAGACAGGTCAGTCTGATCAACTGATCCTGCCTGCTCCTGCAAAATGTCTGACCAATACTGCTTGAGTTTTCTCACATAGAAAGTCATATCAGTGCTACCAGTTTCCAAAGAAAGTATAACCAATTCCACCCTCTCTCTGTAAAAGACTAACCAATCCTCCCTGCTTTCACAGAACAATCCCACCTGGCTCCACAGAAAGACTGACCTATCCCACCCACTCCCACATAAAGTCTGATCAATCCCGCCTACTCCCTAGAAATTCCATCTACTGACACAGAAAGTCTGACTAATTGCACCTGCTTCCCCACAGGAAGTCTGACCAATGCTGACTTTTCACTCAAAAAGTCTAATGAATCCCACCCTCTCTCCACTGTTTTGACCAGTCCCTTCCTGCTCCCAAAGGAAATCTGACCAATCTCCTCCATTCCCACATAAGTGCTGACCAATCCCACCTGCTCCTGCAGAAAGTCTTGATCAATCCTTCCCACTCCCGCAGAAATTCTTGACCGATCTCTCCTGCTGGATTCATGTTGATCAATGTGTTTTCTGTCGATGACAAATGTAATCATAAAAATAATGCAATTACACTATGATTTTTTAAATGTCTACCAAAGCCGGCAAACAATTACAGCAAGCTTCATGTCTCACCATCTACCCCTGTTTAGGGTGAATTAACACTTCACCATATTAGACTCTTACTTAAGACACTGTGCTCAGTAGAGAAGACCTGTATCCAGTGTTAAGGATGCAACAAAAAACCCTTTCCATTCCTTCACTTTCTCCTTTTCTTTTTTTAAAACTGCTTCTTCCCTTCCTCTCTCTCTTTCCTTTCTCAGTGCCCCACGATTTATTTCTCCTCTTTGCCATTCTGCTCTTTCTTGGTTTCTTATCCCCCCCCCACTGAGGGACAGGATACAGTGAGTCATCTTCAGTAAATAAATATCTCTCTTTTCCCACTATTCTATACTCTCTTCGTACACTGAGCGATGTGTCTTGTTACAGTCTCCTTATTTCCTTCCTCCCTCTGTCTCTTTCCCTGACTCTTCTTTTCCTCTCTCCACCAGAGCTGCAGGAGGAAGCATGCTCTGTCCCCTGTCCCCTGGACTGTCGTCTTAGCTCCTGGTCCCCCTGGTCCCCCTGCAGTGTGTCCTGTGGCAGTGGACTGAGGGTTCGCTCCAGATGGCTGAGGGAGAAACCATTTAACGGGGGTCGGCCCTGTCCCAAACTTGACCTGAAGAATCAGGTGAGGTGTGAGGGAGAGAGGACACCGTCCTCAGCAGCTAACACAATCTAACAATTGCATTTTTATAAGATAAATCAGCTAGTGAGTAAATTTCTGATAGGTTGAGGTTAGGACTATGAGTGGAGTTAGCGCTCATAGCTGTAATTAAAACTTGCAACAGATTTGATCACCACTATCAGTTATTTTTAATTTGTATGCTTTACATACTGCTTCCCATAAAACACTGGTTTAAGTTACATAATATAATTGTTTAGCAACATAAGCTAAACTAGAAAGCTATGTAAAAACAGTACTATACTAATTTTATCCAGATTACTAGTTAATCATTAATGCAAGCCTTACCTCACATTACCTGAAAAGCAGTACCAATCTGGCATTATCTTTCTAGGCTGAGAACTGGCTAAAGTTTGGTAAACTGTTACGTTGTGAATTTAAAATGAAATCAGTGGCCATATTAGCAAGCTAGCCAGATAGATAGCCAATGATAACATTACCTCTCTAGCAGTAGCCATATGACTTTTAATAGCTAGCCACTAACAAGAAAACTGACATTAGGCTAGCTACAGTATGATGTCATTAAAATCAGGCTAGCTAATATTAAAGCAACCAGCAGCCAAGCTAACTTGATTAAATTCACACATTGCCTGTTTAGAAGTATCCGCATGACTTTAAGTACCTAGCCAACCTCAGTAGCTACCCAGCTAGCTAACTTTAAACTATATGAAATTGAAACCAGTGTTTTATGGTACGCAGTATGTCAAGCTATAAAAGTGAAAAGAAAGGCTAGTTATGATGATTAAATGATTAGCAGATCTTGTTGACCCAGAAATGTCTTTCATTTACAAAAACCAAGAAGTGCTAGCAGATATTTCAAATTAAAAAGAAAAACCTGCTAGCACTTCTTGGTTTTTGTAAATGAAAGACATTTGTGCTCTTGGTCATCTTTAAATAACAATCAGACTTAATGAGATTTTTTAAAAAAGTTCATTTGATTAGAGAAGAACAGCGAGGGTTAGTGAAGTATAAATGTCATTCCTGATTAGCTGCAGCCAAATCTGATTAATAACAATAATTAAAAAAAATCAACTCATCCTGAGTTGTATGTATTAATTGAAGGCCTAAAGTCAGTCTGATTACATTTGTTCGTTGTTGTTATTATTGTTTTCTTTTCTTTTCTTTTTCTTTTGTTGAAGTACTACAATAAATAAGGTTCCACCATGTAGAGACGTCACTGTAACCACGGAAACTGAGCTGACAGTGATTACCATACATATATACGCATGATACTATAGTGTTGTTTGCTAGGCTATTATATTATATATTATTATATATTATATTATTATATTTAAAACAGTGAAACAAAACAATATTATGATAATAATAATAATGTAAAAGATATTATACAATACCAAAATATCCCTGCTGTGTCAATATATTCTTCCCTGGCTTTTTTGTTTCCTTTTTTTAGTAATTAATATTGTTAAATTATTAAAATAGTTTAAAATACCTATTAACTTTTACAGTGTTTAAATGGTAATTGTTTTAGTAAGTAATTGTGGTGTGTATAATACGTACAGTCTGTGTTGTTGATGAGCCTTTTTTTTTTTTTAACAGTATGAAAGACAGAACTGGTGTGATTCCAGACTTATTAAAATTCCCATGAGTCTGCTTGGCAAGAGAAGAGAACGCTCATGGGAATCATTAGAGGCCATGATTGTCACTATTATAGCTTATTTATTTTCTCCTCCATGCTGAGGATGTATTATATAATTAAGCTAACATGTTGAGTTCAGAGACTAAAATCAAATTGATGTAGGGTTAGTGTTGTAATGTTTTTACTACAGACCTGATTTTCATTCCTCTGTCAGGCCTGAAAAATATCCCTCAGTAAGGGCACCTACATATCATCAGCGTTTGCAATCATACATCACAAAGTTAGGCACACTGTGTAGCAGTTTTTTACCATAAGGTTGAAGCAGCACTACTACCCTCAAGACATGTTTGAATACATAGATCATTCAAAGAGCTAGCACATTCAGCACGTTTCTAAATCCAGCAGGTATCTGTTGAGATCTAAACCTCAAACAAAAGAAAAAAAAGGTTCTGTCTTTCTTTGTCCTTTGGAAACATGACATTTTGCCATGCTGCAAATAATTAGCCGCTCCTCCTCCATTGTAACTAGTGAGTCGTGTCTTTGCTACGTCACATATGAAGGCTTTAACTGGTTGTGCTTTCAAAAGGTTAGTGTAAACTGGGTGAAAAGTGAGTTTGAGTGAACGTAGTGCCAAAACGTAAAATCAATGTAGAAACAATGGCTTTACTATTGTAGGTGGCCTTAAGTCAATCTTTACCAAGAAATCGTAGTCCTCATTCTTTCTATCCTGAAATGCGCTAGTAAAAATTCACACTCGTATAACAGTGATGAGGCAATTTAGGCCATTCCTGCAAATCAGCCCCAAACTGTGATACTTCTGTCAAAAAGTTAAACCTTTTTGTCCACAGAAGTCTGCAATGCTGTGTTTTGAGGGAAAAAAAGGAAGTGCCCACCAACACCACTTCAACCCACCGTTCTACAAGTCTGTTGTACAACAGTGAGGAGGAATTTTAGACCATTCCAGATGTGAAGCATGGTGGTGGGAGTATCATAGTTTGGGGCTGATTTGCAGGAAAGGCCTAAACTGCCTCATCAGTGCTGTACAAGTGTGATCAGCAGCTACAGAAAACATTATTGGTCTTCATTTCTTTTCACTGAAATTATTGCATTCTAAACATAATTTATTAAAATAAAGCAAAGTGACACAATTTTATACCAAAATCGTTTTGTAGTTTTTAAATAATTTAGTTTTTTAAAATAATAATTTCAGAAGTAAATATATTAAACAAGTAAATAAACAAAGCTCTATTTATTTATTTATTTAGTTATTAAATAAAATATTTATGTTTTTTTGTAAGATTTTTTTTTTCCAGTCCACTTACCCGTTAGTCAAAAATGCAGCATTATTTACCACATGGTGCAGCAAGCTACCCTAACTGCTGTAGCACATCTACAGTACTGTGCAAAAATCTTAGCACTCTATTTTTTTTAGTACAAACTTTGTTATAGATGTTTATTTTCTGACTTCTACATTATTGATTCAGTC
>CM040458.1:30287303-30318905 GCA_022758105.1 Pangasianodon gigas | reverse complement strand
CAGATTCCATAAGAGACACTTTTCAGATAAAAACAGAATGAAGGCTGCTGGGTTTCGCTGCAGAAATAAGAAGCGAGTCGACAGTCAAAGTCTCCAGAAGAACTGTGGCTGCTTCTGCAAGATGCTCAGTAACACTTACAGCTCATTTCCTTATAAAACTGCACACACTGCACCTGAGATACTGGTTTATTTTTAAAAAGTGAAGGATCATCACATCAAATATTGACTTTGTTTCATTTATTACTGTTTACTGCTCTTTATAGGATTTTTTTAATGTAGAAACATTTAATTTCATTATTTTTGAAGGCATCTTTGCTCTACAGCATTTAGATTTTAAATTAGAATTAGAATAATACAAAACTCTTACAAAATTATATCCATGTTTTACAGTCTGGTAAATACATTGCTGCGAGAAACATGTACCAATTATTTTCTATCTGGAATACACTTAAACCTGAATTTGACTTATATATATATATATATATATATATATATATATATATATATATATTAGTTATTTATTTATTTATAAGCTTGTTTTTTTCTGGCTCATGCTCATTCTTATATGAATGGATAATGCACTTTCATTTAGCGCAGCGTGCTGAAGCATGCGCTTTCATTATTACTCTGGACATAAACAAGCATCAGCACTATTATTTTAATGGAGATGTGTTTTTTATCAACAAATTTCCCGAAGCTGCTCTCTACAGGAACGTAGCAAAACAAACCGGCCCTCAGAATAAGAGCATAATGAGTCCGTTAGTGTGTTTTTCTCTAGTGTGGGTTGAAAAGAAGAATATAAGCATTAGGGCAGATGAGAGGACTTCTCTTCTTTTTCTCTTCTTTTTTTTTCTCTATCCAGTCACTGATGACTCTCTACCTCAGTTTATTAGTTAATATATCTATTACGTAAAAATAAACAGGATGTCTACTTCATATAGAAACTAATAAAAAGATGTTTAAGATATATATTTTTAGGCCAAATCAAGGAAACCAGGACCAAACAATAGGAACAACGTCTTTTCACTGGCTGCCCAGATGTTCAGGGACCTTAATCCATAAAGAGTTTAATCATTTAACATGATTTTTTAGTTCTTATATTCACAAATATGTGCATTCAGGGATACCAGGACCAACAAGACTTGCTTAAATTGCTTAAATTTTCAAACATTTTGCAACCAGGGACCCATTTAACTGTAAATTAAATTCCACAGAACCCCTCTATACAGACTTAAATCATTAACGTTTAAATGTGTACAAGAATATTCTGTCTATTAATTAGATCTATAGCACTTTTTATTCCTGACATTGCCACTAACAAAACACATTACGTCAAAGTTGTCATGTCCTGCTCAGTGTACGTAGCTACATGTAAAACAGTTAGCTTGCAATGCTAATCTAATCTGAGAACTAAGCTTGTTTGATGCTGAGTATATAACATGTAAATCAAACAACAGATTTTCATAATTATTAGTGCATTATTTAATTTGTATTAATTTAAATTAATTTAAAGAAATTAAAATACATATAGCTACTACCATTTTGCATGAAAACTTAAAAAAAAAAGCTGGACAGGCCACGCCCACAAGTGACAACGGTAGCAATCGCTTCACCCCCACAAGAGACAAACTACAAGCGACACACTGCTAGTGTGAACCTCTATTGTTTATTTTCTTGGTTTTTTTTGAGTCATGGTGTTGTTGCATCATGTGACAGACCACTACCTCAGTATTCTCTAAATGTTCTTCATGCATCGTACCTTCAGTAATTGCAAGCATGGACAGATCAAACATTTTGGCAGAAATATATAACACAAGGTTTGGAGGGAAAACATTGCACACCAACGCCAAAACCTCATTCCAGCTGTGAAGCACGGTGGTGGGAGTATCATGATTTAATGCTGATTTCCTGGAATAATCTAAATGTCCTTCTCATTGCCACAAGAAATTTTTGCTGGAGGTTAATGTCGATACACTTCATAATGTAGAATGACCTGATGAACAGAAAGCCTTTGTTCTTTTTTTTTTTTTTTTTTTTTTTTCTGAGAATTTTATGACAGCTAATTTAGGTCCAGGTCATAAATGAGTCGGGGAAGTTGTAGTGTGTTCGGGAATGAGCTCTGTACGCATGAGTAGTCTGTAAAGGACGTGTTGGTGTGTAGAGGTCAGCATGTAGATGACTCCAGAGAGCGTGCACCAGATACAGCCGCGTTTCTCTGGTGTGATTAGCACAGATGGCTAAATGGATGCTAACAGTCTTTATGTGGCCTCTGGACCGAGTTTGGCCTGGATAATGTCTCTTCTGCTCTCGATGAGGGCGAGATGAATGCTTATTGGTAACGGTGTGCAAATGAGAGCTTTGTGTATGTGAATGTGTGTGAGTGCGTGTGTGTGTGTGTGTTTGTGTGTGAGTGTGTGTTGACACCGTGGGAGGCTATCAGCCAAGCCATACTCATAAATGTGAGTGTGTGTGTGTGTGTGTGTGGTGTATTTGTGTGCTCCGGGAGGCAAGCTGGGTCAATGCCATTCAGGTGAAGTGGAAGGTCATCTAGCTGAGCTGTAAAAAAAAAAAGCATAAATGTAAGTTTGTGTGTTTGTGTGTGTGTGTGTGTGAAAGAGAGAGAGAGAGAGAGAGAGAGAGAGAGATGACCACAATAGATATGTTAAATTATAAACTGAACTATTTGAAATGCTGACTACATACCATTGGCATTATGGCTAAAAAATTATGGCCATTTTTTTATGGACACAGATATATGCATTAAATCATTTAGGCGTACTACTCCATCAGTTACGGTAGTTTGTCCATTTGTTAGTGTGTTTATGGTAGCTGTGCTACTCCATCAGTTACGGTAATTTTTCCATTTGTTGGTGTGTTTATGGTAGCTGTACTACTCCATCAGTTACGGTAGTTTGTCCATTTGTTGGTGTGTTTATGGTCGCTGTACTACTCCATCAGTTACGGTAGTTTGTCCATTTGTTAGTGTGTTTATGGTAGCTGTACTACTCCATCAGTTACGGTAGTTTGTCCATTTGTTAGTGTGTTTATGGTAGCTGTACTACTCCATTAGTTACAGTAATTTGTCCATTTGTTAGTGTGTTTATGGTAGCTGTGCTACTTCAGGAGTTGCAGTAATTTGTCCATTCATTAGCATGTTTATGATAGGTGCACTACTCCATCAATTATGGTAGTTTGCCCATTTGTTAGTGTGTTTATGGTAGCTGTACTACTCCATTAGTTACAGTAATTTGTCCGTTTGTTAGTGTGTTTATGGTAGCTGTGCTACTCCATCAGTTACGGTAATTTGTCCATTTGTTGGTGTGTTTATGGTCGCTGTACTACTCCATCAGTTACGGTAGTTTGTCCATTTGTTAGTGTGTTTATGGTATCTGTACTACTCCATCAGTTACGGTAATTTGTCCATTTGTTGGTGTGTTTATGGTAGCTGTACTACTCCATCAGTTACGGTAGTTTGTCCATTTGTTAGTGTGTTTATGGTAGCTGTACTACTCCATTAGTTACAGTAATTTGTCCATTTGTTAGTGTGTTTATGGTAGCTGTGCTACTTCAGGAGTTGCAGTAATTTGTCCATTCATTAGCATGTTTATGATAGGTGCACTACTCCATCGATTACGGTAGTTTGCCCATTTGTTAGTGTGTTTCAGATAGACATGTTACTCTTGTAGTTACAGTAGTTTGTCCATTTGTTAGTGAGTTTACATTAGCTGTGTGATTCCAGAAGTTATGGTAATTTCCCGTTTTGTTATTGTGTTAATGGTAGGTGTGCTACTTTAGTAGTTACGGTAGTTTCTCGATTTGTTAGTGTGTTTACAATATGCATGCTACTCCAGTAGCTATGGTAGTTTGTCCATTTCTAAGTGTGTTTACAGTAGGCCATTCTACTCTGTTCTACTCCATTAGTTGCGTTTGTCTTTGTGTTTACAGGAGGCATAGTACTCCAGCAGTTACGGTAGTTTGCCCATCTGTGTTAACGTTAGGTGTACTACTCCGGTAGTTCAATGTTTCTTCAACTACAGGCAGTTTTAATTCTCAAGGATATATATTTTAATAACATCATGGTAGCTTGTCTATGTATTAGTATATTTACTGTTAGTGTGTTACTCCAGCAGTTACAGTTATTTGTACACAGGATATTTACCTAGGCATGCTTCTCCAGCTGATATGGTACGTTGATTATTTGTTAGTGTGTTTTCATAAGTGTGCTACTCCACTGGTTATGGTAGTTTGACCATTTGCCTGTTTTTGGAGTGTGGCTGTGGGGATTTGTGTTCATTCAGCTACAGGAGCATTAGTGAGGTCAGGCGCTGATGTTGGGATGTCGAGGAGGTCTGGGGTGCAGTCAGTGTTCCAGTTCATCCCAAAGGTGTTCAGTGGGGTTCAGGGATCTGTGCAGGACACTCGAGTTCTTCCACTCCAACCTTCACACACCATGTCTCGCCAGAGAAAACCAATCAAAAGAAAGATTTTTATCATGATAGAAGATTCACCTTCCTCTGCTTCTCCTTTGGGAATAAAGAATTGGGAGCAGCTCTAAAATTTCCATGATTTTTTCCTTCATATCTCGGAATGTGGGATAGCTGGTCAGGCAAAGCTTTATGAACAAACATCATATCTCATCTTATGAATACTGACATAAGCTGTTCATATATACTCATGCATTATTCTCTAAATATATTTATTCAGGCCGCCTGGATTATTACAATTCTCTTCTTATAAAATCCAGCTGTGCTGCTTCTTAGCAACACCTAAACCCTGAATATATTACCTTTAATAATCAGACTCTCTACTGTCATCCTTACATTCTCTTTCTCTACTAATCTCTGTGCACTCATATTCCTCTTGTGCCTTGTTTATAATCATTCCATATAGGATTCATAATCTCAGCACTCACAACGTTTTATGTGTAACACAGTCCCACACACACACACTCCATCTTTAACACTAATATTAACAGTTAGCTGTTTTCTCAAGCCTTTAACTCACCCAAGCTGTAACTCAGCTCTTTAATTATTTTCTGATACTGTGTCTGTGTTCTCAAGCAAGATGAGAGTCTTTGGGTTTTTGAAAAGCAAAATATTACGATAGAGATTCAGAGTATTCAGGGTTGAGTTCTGTGTGTGTAGTGATGATTTAGTCCTGAAAGTACACACATCAGTATTTAAGCGCTTTTCAGAAGTTCTGTGAAAGTTACACACATGGGGTGGAGTTTATTTAAAACAGAGGCGTGTCTCAGTTATGTTTCTTGCGTGATATCAGATCGAGCGAGGAGCAGTATTAAATCCAGCACCGCTGTCTGATAGTTCGATGTCATGCAGAAATTTATACATAAATATGACGCCGTTAATGTTTTTCTCACGAAGGACATCAGACGTGACGTTGTTATCTCTAGGATTAAATATTGTTTGGATAAAATTATAAATAAAGTCTAAAATAAGCTACAAGCATAGCAGATCTGTGCTTGATCATTAAAAGCATAATAATATAGTCTACATTCCACTGATTTATGTGATCATTATAACTAGAACTATTCATGCAGCAATACACTAGACTTCATATCACTGTCTGGCGGTTTGATGTAACCACAATATGTCATGCTGGAATTTATGTTTTGAGCTGTAAATATACCACAAAAGAGCAAAATTTAAAAAAAAAAAGCATGATAATTTATCCTGCATTTTGTGCATACATTATGATTTCATGACCTTGATTTAATATCCTGTGGCTTCAGGAGCATGGAAGCCAATTTGGTCATTAAATGCGTGGTTAATGTGATCATTACAACGAGGACTATTCACACTTGCTATCTTCTTATTCATATCTCATCATATTAGTCTTTTTATTTTCCTTTTTTTGTGGTACATCGTACCACATTTGTCAACTACTAAAAAAATGCTGCTGAAAAACCCCGTCTCAGACATTTATACTCAACTTCAGAGTCCTGAACTACATGCAGATGATTTTAATAATCTGACTTTCGCATTCAGACAATCAAATTAAGCATGTGCATAACCCGACTCTGAATATGAGAAACTTTCCCTGCATAAATATCGACACCACTTTTGGACTTAAGTGGCTATCTCTGACTATGACCTCTTATGAATTATTACTATTATTATGCATGACTTTTAAAATATTAATGAAGGTAAGCCTTCAAAATCATGCTGCATTGGGACTGCTGTTTCAGCATTTACATAATTAACATATAATCCATAATATGTACAAGATGTAAGTAATACTGATTAAAATTTTAGCAGCAGTATAATTGGTGTTTAGAATTATATAAGATAAAAAGACTTGGTCATGATTAACACCTCAGAGATCATTCAGCTGTGGACACTTAGTGCTTCGTCCATCGCTTTCCTCCAGCAAATTCTAAAATGCTGATGTATTATATTAATAACAACGGGATGGAATGTTATTCTGCAAATATAATTATACGGGATTGGATGGTGAAATGAAATTAGTTCCTGGTAATGCAATCAGACATTTAGACCCTGCTGTACAGACGCCATTTTCATAACCACTTTCAACTCTGTTGGTGGGCCGCTCATTAGATACGCATACAAGAAATGATGATGGTGAAATAATTAATAGGGTTTGAAGGAAGTTCACAATCACGCCTAAAGTGATGCATATGAGGTGAATCAGCCGCTGATACACCACCTGACCAATTAATATGGCAACACACATTGAGCTAACCAAGAAAGAAAGTGTTTTATTAAATGCGATGATGGTGGCCAGGGGCTATATTCAGAGTCAACAACTAACATACAGAATTATGTTAATATTTACACAGGGAAATGTCTCTGTATTCAGCCTCAGCTTGCACAGGTGCAGACGATTCAGGTGGAACTACCTGCGCATAGTTCATGCCCTTGAGGCTGCCTTTTGTGTGTGTGTGTGTGTGTGTGTATAGTTTATCAGTAGTGTCTAGACCAGGGGTTCTCAAACCAGCCATCAAGGCCCCCAGACAGTCCATATTATTTGCTCAATCTCATCTCACACAACACAGGGATAGTGGACCATCTGGTGGGCCTTGAACACTGTTTAGACATGGTTTAAATCAAGTACTTTTTTTACCCAAACTCCAGGGTGCATGTGAAATTTAAAGAAAAAAAAACTTTCATGGGCTTCATAGATTAACATTCATTCATTCATTGTCAGTATCTGCTTTATCCTTACTTTAACCTAGATGTGATGCAGCTCATCGCAAGGCACCGCACACACACAAACACACACAAACACACACACATTCACACCTAGGGACAATTTAGCATGGCCAATCTGCCTACCTGCGTGTTTTTTGGGCAGTGGGAGGAAACCAGAGAACGCAGAGGAAACCCATGTGAACAAGAGGAGAACATGCGAAATACACACACACACACACACACACACACATGAATACATTAAAACTGAGCTCAGGATAGAACCAGGTACCCTGAAGCTGTGAGGAGGTGCACGACAGTCCTGCCCTCATATATCGCCATTACAACAAAAAACTCTCAGACGGTGGTGCTGAACTAAGTCCTCATCCTCATCAGACATTATATCTTGCTTATACCACAGTGCTGCTGAATTCTGGATCCTGATTGGTCAGAAGGTGTTGATTAATTCTCTATCACAGCAGCTCTGACAGTAGTGCAGGTTTATATTAATGCGCTCGTTCTAATACGTTATCGTTTCTATAGCAACAGCTCATTCACAGGGACTTGTACAGTGGAATCTCTACATGATCTAAGACTAATAATAAATATAATTTGTTGTTTAACAAAGAAAAACTTATAATCGTTGAAGGTTTTTTGTTACGTGACATTTATGTAAAATTTATGGAAGGAGTCTCCAGTGTCAGCACTTTGTAACTGTCACGGCACTTTATAAAGCACGAGAAAGTCTTCAGAGGAGTTTATGATTTTCCTGTTTCTCGAAAAAATGACAAGCTGCGTTTTCAGAGAGAGAGAGATAGAAAGAGAGAAAAGCTGGTGAGGAAATGAGTGTTTATCGTTGTAACGTAAGTGTGAACAGGAACTTGGCTCATGGAGGTTCCACATCATTACATCTAACTATAAACCATTAACATGTGTGACGTGTCTTTCATTAATAAATGAAACATTGTAATACCACCCTGGTGTGTATTATTTTCATATAACCTTGCGGTCCATCGTGTGTTATTCCTTACAAGAAAAATGGACTTCATTTCAAATTCACAATCACGGGAAATTAAGACATGTCTGGGTTTTTTTTCAAAGCTTTACTTTAGGGCATTGAAGGAAACAGGGATAGAAATCAATGCTCTGTGATATTTATGTAGCTGTGATTTAAAGCACTTCTAAATCTGAGTGTATTTCTCTCTGTATCTCGTCTTCCTTCTCTGTCTTTTTAAATCCGTGTCTGATTTTCTTTGCCCTTTTTCGTCTTCTGCCCTTTATCTCCCTCTGTGCCGCTCCTTTCTCTTTTACCCTCTTTTACCTTTACTTCTGCAGTCATGTACTTTATGCTCTACGGGTTCCGAGGGCAAAAACATGGCTCTAACCTGTCAAATCCTTCTTACACTTTTGTTCTTGGAAAAAATCTAAGAGTTTGATACATCACTAAAAGCAGCGTTTAAAGCAAAGCTTCAAGCAAAAATGAAATGACGTGTCCCTATTACCGCAAATGTAGGTGATCAACCAAGCCATGAAAAATCACACACAATAAATCGATAAAATCACGTCATAAGAATGGAAAAAATAACATGTCAAAATAAATTAATCATGAAAATATCACTTGTAAAATTAAATGGAGTGTATGTGTAAAAACTCACATGAAAATAAGTGAATCATTTGTAAATATCACATGTGAAAATAAGTGAATCGTGTAGGAAATAATCCCGGGTAAAAATAAATGATTCATGAGGGAAAAACTAGGATGATTTGCACAGGCACATTGTACACCACTAATTTATCCTACTTGTTAGCTTCTTTAATCTAATCTAACTGTAGCATCAGTGCAAAACTAGATATGCTAATGTCACACACCAAACAAGTCTTAGATGATAAACTTATAAACTGTTACTAACATTATTATTATTACTGATAATAATGAAGAATGGTGAGGATTTTAAAGACTAAATCACAGTACTGAAGCAATGATAGACTAGGAAAGTTGTCAAATTAGCCATTTTCTGAAGGAACAATATGGAGAATTTTTATAGCATCCAGAACATTCTGTCTCTTCATGCTGTAATTACGTATTTTTGCCCACACGTCTGTAACACACTTAGCCTAGCTGATGGAGCTCAGGTGATCGCTAGATGGTTCTCGCTGCTTCACTTTCCACAGTGACTCAGTCAGGGAAGAGCAGATTGATATTCTTATCTCGCCATGCCGTCCTCTGCTGAATGGAGAGACACATCGGCGCCGTTAGCCGAGAACCAAATGTGCCCACAACAATGTACGGTCTCTTTCACCAGTGCTCCATGAGACAGGAGGCAGGAATATTCTTACCAAAAGTGATGAAAGTAATCATAGAACAGAAGGCAGGAATATATAGCACAGGAGATTGGAAAAATGTTGAAGAGAAGGTGGGAATAATTGTTTATAACTCAGGAAGTACATAATATCCTAGAACACGAGGTTGGAATAACCGTAGCACAGGTGGGAATAATCATAGTCTAGGAGGGGACAGGAATATTCATAGTATAGAAGGGTGGGAATAATCTTAATGCAAGATTCAGAAATAATTGTACTGCAGAAGTTGGGAATAATCATAGTGTAGGTATAGAAGGTGGGAATGAATTGAATTATTGAATTATCCATTTGAATGATCATAATGTAGGAAGTGGGAATGGTCGTAGTGTAGGAGGTGGGAATAGTCATAGTGTAGGAGGTGGGAATGGTCGTAGTGTAGGAGGTGGGAATGGTCATAATGTAGGAGGTGGGAATGGTCATAATGTAGGATGTGGGAATGGTCATAATGTAGGAGGTGGGAATAGTCATAGTGTAGGAGGTGGGAATGGTCGTAGTGTAGGAGGTGGGAATGGTTGTAATGTAGGATGTGGGAATGGTCGTAGTGTAGGAGGTGAGAATGGTTGTAATGTAGGATGTGGGAATGGTCGTAGTGTAGGAGGTGAGAATGGTCATAATGTAATATGTGGGAATGGTCGTAGTGTAGGAGGTGGGAATGATCATAGTGTAGGAGGTGGGAATGATCGTAGCGTAGGAGGTGGGAATGATCGTAGCGTAGGAGGTGGGAATGATCGTAGCGTAGGAGGTGGGAATGGTCGTAGTGTAGGAGGTGGGAATGGTTGTAGTGTAGGAGGTGGGAATGGTCGTAGTGTAGGAGGTGGGAATGGTCGTAGTGTAGGAGGTGGGAATGATCGTAGCGTAGGAGGTGGGAATGGTAGTAGCGTAAGAGGTGGGAATGGTAGTAGCATAAGAGGTGAGAATGATCGTAGCATAGGGAGTGGGAATGATCATAGCATAGGAGGTGGGAATGATCGTAGCGTAGGGGGTGGGAATAAACATAGTGTAGGAGGTGAAATAATTATGTAGGAAGTGGGAATAAACATAATGTAGGAGGTGGGAATAATCATAGTGGAATGGGAATAATCATAGTAGATAGGGGGAAATAATCGAGGTGCAATGGGGGGGATAATCATGACAATGTATGGCAGAATCAGCACAGGAGACAGGAATAATCTTAGAATAGAATGTAGGAATAATTGTAGTCTCGGAGGTGGGAATTGCAAGATGGGGGATAATCATAGTTGATGTGGGAGTAATTGTAGTACAAGCAGGGGGATGTTGTGGTGCAAGAGGTGGGAATAGTCAATGCAGAGGATGGGGAATAATCAGCACAGGAACCAGGAATGATCATAGTGTAGGAGGTGGGAATAATTGTAGTACAATAGGTGGAAATGATCAGTGCAATAGATAAGAATTATTGTAGTGCAGGAGGTGGGAATAATCATAGTGGATGTGGGAATAATAGTAGTACAGGAGGGGGGAATAATCTTGGTAATCAGCACAGGAGACAGGAATAATCTTAGTATAGAATGTAGGAATAATTGTAGTCTTGGAGGTGGGAATAATTGCAGGATGGGGGATAATCATAGTTGATGTGGGAGTAATTGTAGTACAATCAGGGGGATCTTGTGGTGCAAGAGGTGGGAATAGTCAATGCAGAGGATGAGGAATAATCAGCACAGGAAACAGGAATGATCATAGTGTAGGAGGTGGGAATAATTGTAGCCCAGGAGGTGGGAATAATCATAGTGGATGTGGGAATAATAGTAGTACAGGAGGGGGGAATAATCTTGGTAATCAGCACAGGAGACAGGAATAATTGTAGTGTAGGGGTAATAATTGTAGTACAGGTGGGGGGTAAGTGTGGTGCAAGAAGTGGGAACAATAGCAGTTAAATCCGGACAGAAAAGAAGAATGATTGTAGTGTAGGAGATGGGAATAACTGGTAGGTTCTTTGAGTTTACTGCTGATCACTGGTTCAAGTTTTAAGTGCAAAATGCCACGTGGTGTATGGATGTCCCGAATGAATCCCGCAAACAAGCCTCTTTATGGTGGCACACGACAACAAAATATAATTTCACTAAAACATTTTAGACTGTTGAATCAATTTTTATATAATTTTATAGTCGAGTTTTATAATAGGCCATGATTACCTCCATTTTTGTTCACACTACATTTCAGTGTTTGCTGCAGCGCCCCCTTGTGTCTCCCTGGCAAATCCATTGTTCCGCTCACATGCTTCACAGTGTTATCTCTCTCCTGAGGGTCAGATTCCCGTTCTGCTTCAGTTTTTATATGAGCATTCTCATTGCCCACTTTGCAATCCGGATACCATATGGCCACCATCAGAACACCAGAGTGCCCTGTGTTCATCCAGCCTGAATAATTTAACAAGGCTTGCAAATGTACACTCAGAAACAATCAGCTCAGAGCAGAATATAATGGAAGGAGGAAATGAGCAGACATGTAACTTTTGGCCAAGAATAATTAATTCACTGACTTCACATTCCTGAAGCACTTGAGGCAGTGGCAAGAATGTGACCAGAATGCTAGATACCTACTTTCAAGAGGGGAAGCAAATTCTGGAGTGCAGCATAAACCTGAAAATAAAGGCACCTAGGGGCTGCAAGATGATAAACCCCCGGAAATGTTCTTAACTTCTCTATAGCATCCCCTGTAATGTGGGTGAAATTAGCATATGATTTGCAAAATTTATAAATAAAATAAAGGAAACTTTCTGGCCATGTACCTACATTACACTTTACGATATGAGTGGTACCTCACTACAACCACACCTACTGATCAGTGTGGCTTTCCTTTCTCATATTTTAATGACATAAATATAGTTAATGTTACCACACTGAAGTTGTTCTAAAACAGCACATCCCCAAGTGTTTTATTCCTCTTATGCCACAACAATTTGCTAGTGATTAAAATTTTTTTATTAAAGGACATCAAGTTTAAAAAAAAAGCACAGCTTGCCATGTTACTGAGAAAACGGTGTAAACTCCTCTGTCCTGAAGATGTCAGAAAACTTAAAGTCCCAGCTTTGCCTCTGGCTGTTACAAAGCGCTGACACTGGAGACTCCTTACATAAATGTTAAATAAACATCTCCTTACAGAAAACTTCACCATATCAATGATTACACACATTTTTAAGTGTTTTGAGTAAAGTCCCTGTGAATGAACTGCTACTATAGAAACGATAACGTATTAGAACGAGCTCATTAAACCTTGCATTCAGCATTACTGTAAAAGAATCACGAATTCAGCACCACTGGTATAAGCTACCATTCTATGACTGTTGCTATGGCTACGTCTCAAACCATATTGCCTTTTTCATTCTTTTTCTCACTATTTTTAATTAAAACATTTTCATACACTGTACTTGAAAGCTGTCTCAAATGATGTACTATGCACTATATACTAGATATTCACAGTATGTACACTGTCACAGAATGTTACCTCACATCAATGAACTACTCCAAAACAACCTCCGATTTTAAAAACCCAAAAATTATCAGTTTAAATGTTTGCGTCCACAACATAACGGCGTTCTCACATGATGCATTAGCCTTTCAGCAAAATACAAACTGCAGCTCCATCTGATGGCTCCGCCCCCTGTGCAACATAAAGCAGGCTCCAACTGCTGAGAAATCAATGTCTAATGTCTCACAATTCATTTTTCAGCAGGTTTAGTGCATCATCCACATAATAAACATGCACTACATCTCACACAGCTTTACATATCAGCTGAACCTAAACTGTTATCTATGATCATTTTCATGATTACATTCAAACACATGAGGATCATTGATTCTGAACTGTGATTGAAATTGCCAGCCAGCCAATCAGAAGCGAGTATTCACCATGCTCAGGATAAACTGAGTGTTTTATGGAGAATGTTACTGTTAGTGTTGTTGATTAAATGTTTCTGTTGTTTTTTGGTTCATGTTTTATGGAGAACATTCATCATAGCAAATGCAACAAACCTTCCGATTTTTTTTTTCTTTCATTCCTGCCAGCTTGACATTTTTTTCTTTTGTTGGAAAATAATTCTGTAATTTTAGATGTCTGAGTTGCTGAAGGCTCTGAAACATTCTTATTTTATAAAAAAAGCCCACATGATTGTGTAGTGAGCATTAAGAGCGAGCACAGCCCTCTCTGCATGCTTTATGTCTCCATAATCCTTAATAGCGCTGATCCATTTACGGATGATGAGACATGGAGTGGTCTTTTGGTGCGTTCCTGTTCTGCCTCAGCACCCTCACACACTTTCTTTACTGAATACAACTAAATCAATATGTTTTCCATTTACACTCTGATCATCGCTCCCACCTGTGGGCTGAGGAGTGTATTAACACCGATGTGCTCTGTCGAACTGTCATCTCAATAATCTGTTTAGGAGAGAGGTGAATGGATAAGGCCAAGATTGATGTTTTGATTTCGGCAAAATGCCTCTTTACATTTAATAAATTACCCAGAGTGCTTGGTAATTTTCTGATGGGCCTCAAGAACATGCGTGACAGATTATTGTCCACTTACTGCAATTTATCTCTTAACCTTTCAATCAGCATGAAAGAGCCATGTAATGGACATACTATATGCTGTTATAGAAAAATAATCCTGAAACATTTTATTCCTCTTATCCCACAACAATTTGCCAATAATTACAATTTTTTATTTACTGAAAAAATGACAAATTATATTTTTCTTTGTCCATAGTTACATAGAGTGTTATGGAATGTCTGTGAAATAAGTTAGCTCTTGTTCTCACTTATGTTATAGCAGCTATTAACAGTTGTTCCCTCACCAGCCTGTCATGTTACAGAGAAACTATAAAGAGTAAACTAATCTGTCATGAAGACTTTTTCGTGTATGAAACCTTAAACTTTCACTGTTACAAGGATCTGGAAATATAGGACCCTAAGAATACAGGACCTGAGAACATATTACACCCGGAATGTAGTAGCATTTACAAATAGGAACCTGAAACAAATTACCTTGAACAATAGACCCTTAGGAACATAGGGCCCTGGGAATACAAGACTCCCGGAACATAGTATACTGGGAATACAAGACTCCCAGAACATAGCGTACTGGGAATACAAGACTCTACGAACATAAGGCACAGGAAAATACAAGACTCTTGGAAAATAAGGTACTGAGAATACAAGACTCTGGGAAAATAGGGTACTGGGAATACAATACAACACTCTGGGAACATGGGGTTCTGGGAATACAAGACTCCCAGAACATAGCGTACAGGGAATACAAGACTCTGGGAACATAGGACACAGGGAATAGATGAATCTGGGAACATAGGGCACAGGGAATAGATGAATCTGGGAACATAGGACACAGAGAATAGATGAATCTGGGAACATAGGACTCAGGGAATACAAGACTCTGGGAACATAAGGCACAGGGAATACAAGAATCCCAGAACATAGCGTACTGGGAAAACAAGACTCTGGGAACATAGGGTTCTGGGAATACAAAACTCCCAGAACATAGAACCTTGGAAAAGTAGGACCCTCGGTATAAAGAACCCAAAGAATGCAGAACTATCAGGACATAGAGAATATAGAATACTGGGAACACAGGATCATGGGAATATAAAACTTGGGAATATAAAGGACCCTGGGAATATAGGAGTCTGGGAACATAGGACCATGCTGAATAATACAATAAATAATAAATTACTACTACTACTACTACTACTAATAATAATAATAATAATAATAATAATAATAATAATAATATCCAAATGCATTCAAAAACTAAACCTTTTTAAAAAATTACAATTTAAATGCAACTTTTATTGGAATTGTTAATAATATAGTTGCTTTACATCAGGAATTTTATTCTCCCTGTGTAAGATACAATAAAAGACAGAAGTGGCTAACAAGTCTTTAAAACACACACACACACACACACACACACACACTAGCCAGACTGAGGCGTCCCTTTGCATTTCCAGTCTATTGTTCAGTTGCTCCCTGGAGCTTCATTTTCTGTTGGAGCTGCTCCAGTGTGCAGATGGTTTTCTGCTCTCTGCAGCGTTATAGAGGCTACACACACACACACACACACGCACACACACACACACACCTTTATCAGCTAATTAGAGTAACAGAAGCACAACTGTGTGAAAATTGTGAATATTAAACACCCCTCGCGATGGGATCCTCTTCTTTGATGAAAAGGTCAGTGGCGCACCGGAGCGTAATTATCAGCCACGTCTCTAATCATGATTTACTTTCTGATATTGTAATTAATTAAGGGCTAATGGAGAGGAATGATGTTTGCTTCTGCACCTTCATCTGAGGTCAGCGAGCAGAATTTGTGAAATTAATCATCACTTAAAGCAAGTCTGTGTGTATGTGTGTGTGAGACAGTGGAAGTTAAAATATTCATTTATCTCCTGCTCAGCTCATTTTCCATATGGATGTTGACCTTTCCATTAGAGCTGTTTCTATTATACTGAATTAATTGCAGTTTGTTAAATCACTCTGTTTGAATATATAAAGATTTAGAGTCTGCGCGCGTGTGTGTGAGTGTGTGTGTGTGTGTCTGTTCCATTACAGCTTTTATCTTGCTGTAGCTTGTCTGCTTTGTGTAAGTGCACTAGGGGTTATGTGTCCATAGAGTCTGTATTAGCTTTTATGAATCTAAGTAAGGACCATAAAAGGGTCTGGAGGTCTGGACTAGTCAAAAGAAAAAAAATCCCAATAGGTTATACAGTATAGTAGAGTTCAAACGTCTGTGTGGGTCCATAGAAAGATCCAATTATCTAAGTAAGGACCAGAGTAAGTTCTGAGAGTCGGAGTAGGGTCAGTAGTAAGGTCCAAGGTTATCAAACTGGATATGAACAAATTCTTCTGTAAATTGTTCACAGGAGCATTTACACAAGAAATGTGATGCTTATGAAAATCCATTGATTTGTGGAAAACGTTCTTATCCTACGTTTCTCTCCTGAATCTGTGTAAATTTACTTATAAGGAGACTCACTAATGTGAACCTCGACAGGTCGGCTTCACATCGTATAATTGCCGATGAGTTACTGCCACTTTATATACAGATTACAGACCAATTTCATGTCATAATTTTTGTGAAACTCAGTCATTTCATATTAATAACTTGAGAAAAAGCAATGCCAAAACAAATACATAAATTAAGACAAATGAGTTTAGTTGTTCAATTAGTACAAAAGTAATGGCACCCTACAAAAGGAAGAGTTAGTGTATGTCTGTGATATCCAACACGCTGCAATGGCTGAGCTGCATTACTGGAAAATTTAATGCATTCATGCCACGCTTATGATGAGTTCTTTCACTGTTTACTTTTGTCATTTTGTCATTTCGTGGCTCAATGATAACCAGCTGTACCATAAACGCACTTGGTATTTTACAGATGATTGGCATTTATCAACCACATGAGCACAAAGAAAATCAGCGAAATACTTTTGAGAATTTTTAGTTTGGCCATGAAAACTTTTACACGTAACTTTACTCAAAGATTAATATACGAGGCCCCAAATATCTAATTTAGGTCTATAGTAGGGTGCAGAAATCTGAGTCGAGTCCAAAAGTCTGTATAATAGGATCTAAAAATCTGAGATGGGGTCAGAAAATCTATAAAAATAGAGTCCAAAAGCCTAAACAGGGACTATAACAGCGTCTAGACATCTTAAAAGGGACCACAGTGGTCTAATAAAGTGGGCTCGATTAGACCACATCAGAATACTCAAAGGCCGGTCACAAAATATTATTTTACAGCTCCAGTATAGTGAATTTGATTTTAGTGGAATAAGTGCAGCAGGGTATCACCTGACAGCTGTAGTGACACACAAGAGGATATTCAAAAATTCATGCCTTTTTTTGGGATAAATGACATTGACCACTTTAGTTAACAACTCTTTTGAGGATTCACGAAAGGTTTTTCATGTTTAGTGGTTGGAAGCATCACCACTTGTTAGCTCTAGTAATGTCCTCTTCCCTGTTTGCTCTGATAAAAAGCTGCTTCTGCAGGAGATCTTCCAGCTGCTTCAGTCTCTCTGCCCTCTCATCCTCAGAGTATTTTTTATGATTTGTTTCATCATATTAAATTCCTTAATTACTGCAACAGTATGTCTCTTGATATACGAGGCACAGACATTTGGCCTGGCTCTTGATGAAAATGTGTTCTTGTTTCCAGCTTAATTGAAATTGTTTCTTCTCACCATTAACTTTGTGCTTTTTTGTCTGTAGCCATGACTAAATATCATTCTGTAAATTAATTCACAGATGTAGTGAGAGAGAAAAAAAGGCTCCTGCAATTTAGCTAACTGTGTTAACACAGTCTGCTGCCACCTTCAGGTGAAAGGAAGAATTGCAATGTGTTGACCGATGGACCACCGATCATAAGTACATTCTAATAGACGAGCGACGGGCCAGTTAATATTAACATCTGTCCTCAGGCCGGATTTTGTACACCCCTGAACTACATAATAGAGCCTGGAATTCTGTATAGAGTTCATAATAATAATAATAATAATAATAAGAAGAAGAAGAAGAAGGGTTAAAAAGCATAAACAGGATCCATATTAAAGACAAAAAAATCTGACTAGGGACTACAATAGTGTGTAGAAGCCCGAGGCCTTGATTTAATAAGATATTGTGCAATCTCATAAATTGTGTGTGCAGTTAGTGGACTGCTCGTGTTGGTGATTTTCTAAAAAATGAAAAATGAATTTTGTCAGTTTTGTCACAGTCAGATGAAGCGATATGTAAATGAGGTTTTTGTGTGTGTTAGTTGTTCTCAGTAGACACAACAAGTTCAGACTTCACAAAGACTCCTGGATTTAAAAAAAAACTAAGCTTAAAACTCAAGTACAGATTATTGCTGAATAAATGCAATAATTCAGGTAGAAAAACCTCAAAGTACGATATGAATAAACGAATAAAAGTGTGGAGACATGAGTGTGCATTATGTTAATGAGGTAAATGAAAACCTTTTCAAAGGCTCAGTTAAAATGCTGTCGGTATCCGATGTTCGATCATGTGGTAAATATCCAACTACACAACCTCAACTTTTCATTTAGAGAAATATTCTCATTATTTTACTAAGCTATCAGTTCTTTTTCACTGATAATACGTGGTATATTAATCGTAAAATTTCGGCTTCGACTGGTGGAAATGGGCTTTGGTAAATTTAATACAAGTTCTCAGGACGTATTCATTTCCCAAAGTGACTTCCAGATAGCCACAAAACGGATAAGACGTGATAAGTGGCTCATGTAAAAGACCTAATCCACTGTAGAGTCTGTTAGTAAATCCGATCACACATTTTAAAACTTGATAAACTTTTTTTTTCCCCAACACCTTCAGGGCCGGAGTAGGATCCACTGCAGCAATCCAGAAGACTGAACAGAATTGAAAAGTCTAAACAGAGACCACAGAAGCATCAGATAAACTGAGCATGGTCCACAGAAGAGCGTAGAATCCTGAGATGTAGTTCAGTGCTTCAGCTTTACATTTCAGTGAGTCTCGGTGTGTGGTAGTCTCAGTGCTCCACTGCAGGACAGGATTTAATCCCAATGCAGCTCTTATCTAAAAGTGAATAGAGCTGGTAGTTGATGAACATGTTCTCTCTGAGTGTGTGTGTGTGTGATGTCAGGACGATGGTTCTCCTAACACTCGCTGCAACACAATCACTTTGTGTGTAGCTGAAAAGATTTATAGCGCAAAGACGTCACACTGAGACTTTCTGTTCCCCTGTGTGTGTGTGTGTGTGTGTGTGTGTGTGTGATGTCAGGATGATGGTTCAGGTGGTGAACAGCATGCAATATGAATGTGAGAGCGGTACTCGTCTCTGTAACACTCGCAGCAACGCAATCACTTAGTGTGTAGCTGAAAAGATTTATAGCACAAAGACGTCACACTGAGACTCTTTGTTCCTCTGTGTGTGTGTGTGTGTGTGTGTGAGTGAGCACGAGGTTACTGCTTCTGTTTCTGTGTGTTGGTGTGTGTCGTACTAAACTCCACTATTAAACACTAATACAAAACAGATACTACTACAAAAATCACATCACTGATTAGGGTTGCCAAGTCCATCAAACTGCAATCTTTAAGAAGGAAGCCCTTTTTTGGTTTAAAAAAAATTGTTTTGTTTTTCTGTACAATACTATTTTTTCATTTGTTTTATTTATATTTATTGTATATTTTTAGATTGCAGAAATTAAATTGAAGAGAAATTAAATGCTACAAGGAGCTGAATTTGAGAATTAGGATAACTTCAGACAAGATGTGTGTTTTGTTTTGTTGAATTTTCGAGTGAACTTGAGTGTGAGAAAAGCATTATAACACTAAATTATTATTCCTGTATTACTATTATTGTTGGCTTTTTGTAGATTTTTGTAGATTTTTGTAGTTTTCTGCAGTTCCACGAGTCCCTGAATATTTAATTTGGCCAATCTGTGAAGGTTATTTATCATTAATTTGTCATTTCTAACATTATTATTTAGTCCAGTTTAGGCTATATAAGATTTAAAAAAATAATAATAAATTGAAGATGGCATCCACTCAGCTAGAATGCAAGTCGTGTAGTACTCCAGAAGCACGCTTCTCTGTGTGTTGTGTGTTATCAGTCCTACTGCTCTCAGTAAATAGTTTCATAAATGACTAATCTAATACCTATTTATTAATTAAAACAGGGCTTAATAATAACAGCCTTTTAAACATCCCAAAAAAAGCACATAAAGCAAGTCTCCCATCATTTATCATATTAATAATAACTAAATTAATTGTCTCATTTCATTAATTACTCAACGTTCCCTCGTCCATCTCGGGACTCTGAGTCACTGATAATAATGTCACTTTGTACAGAATCTAATGGAATCATTATATTCATTATATTTGAATAGTGTAATGTCCCTGTAACAGTCCCATAAGAAGTAAATTACCATAATGTGTTCCATTTCTTAACAAACCATTAGCAGATGTGTGTGAGAGTCCGCTTCATTTTTTTCAACACTAATAACGTTCATCTTGAGATGATCAGCCTGTAGCTACGCAAGCTTCGATTTTTAAAATCTATGCAGTAAAATTTGCCATATTTCTGGACTAGCGAGTGAGGTTATAGCACGTTATAATTTCTCTATTAGCCTGATTGGAATTTGTTTGAATATTTATTTACAGTAGGGCTAAATTAATTGAGTTAAGCTACAGTTTTATTCTATTTACACCTTGAGCTAATAGGAAATCTACGGAATATCTCTAGACCCCATATTTAACACACAAAAAAGTAAAACATTACACTGTACTACAACAGTATGTTTTATAAAAAGTATCAACAATGTTGGCAAACACAGACACACACACATACACAGAGAGAGAGAGAGAGAGAGAGAGAGAGAGAGAGAGAGAGAGGCAATACATGTACACGTACTGTATTTAGATAGAAGTAAACTTATTAACATTTATAAAACACAGTTACTGTATATAGAGTACAGTATAATACATACAGTCATTTATTCGAGCAGTGGAAGTGGATCTTCAGGGTCTTCATCCTCATCATCTTTACTTGTTCCTTATGTGGAGGAGGAGGAGGAGGAGGAGGAGAGGGAGCCTCAGGGGCGGCAGAGGTGGAAGGGGTGGAATATTTTATTGCACTTTAAAGACGCAAAAAGTTGAGAGAAACGCAAGATACACCGCACACTGAGAGACAAAACAGGCGAGTGAGGCTGGTTAGTACTGAGATAAACAGAGTGCAGTTCTTTAGTGCACTGAAACTTTTTACAAAATGTAACTTTTTATAATAAATTTGTGTATATATTTATGATCGTAAATGATAAATAGATTAATAAAACGCATATATATAAAATTCCCATTTAATTATTGATGGCAAACTTGCGAATAATCAAATCTGCGAACGTTAAAGTGGTGAACATGGAGGGCTGACGGTATAACATTAATACTCACAAATTCCTGCTAGCTGAAGTTTTATTATTGTAGCAGCAGCGACTGGACAAACTAGCTTCAGCCTCACAAGCTCCGCCCACAGACTACACAGTGTCTGATGTCTTCTGTACACTTTTGTTATCTTAAATGTTCCAATCTGATTGGCTGTCCGGAATTCCCGTGCGTCAGGTCTTTGCGGGAAACAAACTTTGTAACACTGTGATGCAGTAAGCTTTTCGGAGCGTGACTTAAACAGACATTTTTAAAACCTTACAACAGCGTTTTTTAAAAATATCTGATCTACGGCAACAGTAACAGGACAAACACTAAACTAGACTACACCAGTAGGGGGAGCTGAAGTGCTACGTTAGGGTCAGCATTAATGTAAAATAAAATTAAAAGCTGTCTACTTATTAGAAAGATAATTGTACATTGAATTTAGAGGACACTAAAGAGTGACTTATAGTCCAGTAAATACGGTACTCAGGGTACTCGTGAGCTTCAGGCACCAACACACTGCACTGGGAAGTGAACGCTGATAAACTAACGGCTTTATGGTTTCTCTCTTTCCCTCCGTCTGCTCATCGCACTGCTGATACGGACGTGGACGAAGGCTCAGGTTAGTAACACTCATTCTCTTTCTGCCCTTCTCTCCTCCTTCATTCTCTCCATCCCTCCGTCATTGCGTTGATGTCGTTGCTCTGACGTCTGAAGGAACTCTAAAGAAGTGGACTGAACACTCGTTCTGAAGGATAGAAAGAGGAAAGATGAAGAAATGGATAGCTGGAGAAGGAAAGAGAAAGAGAAGATGAGTGTGAGATGTGTTCTTGGATCATTAAGGGGCGGAGCTTAAACAGGTTTATTGCTTTATCTTATCATACGTTCCTGGAAAATAGGGAACCATTAAAATGAGGAACCGTTAAAGGTTCCATGTAGGACCCTATGACAGTGTTTCTCTTATTTGGAAGCTAAGAACCATTAATTATCATTTAATTAGTAAAGAACTCTTAATGAACCCATTTTTTCTAAGAAGGTAGTGATCAATATTAGCTAAGATGTTCAAATACATAATCACAACCATATGCTAACTTTAGCATCAAGCAGCTAGCAATCTAGCTAACCTCACACTAGCTATTTAATTAAACTTCTAGCCAGCTTGTCTAGCAGGAAGGCTAACATTAGGCTAACTGTTACATTATGTGATTACATCTAAGATTTCATGCTAATCACCTCATAAATAAGAAGAAAAGCTAGTGGAGATGTCACATGATCTTGTGACTGGCCAATAAGATTTAAGCTCCGCCCTTCTTGATCTAAGAACACAAGTGGAATAAATGAAGGGAAACAAAGAAGTGAAAGAAGAAGAAATAGAGAGTTTTGGAAAGAAAAAGATGGAGAAATGTAAGAAGAGAGATGAAAGGATGAAAGGGACGAGTGAAAGGAGAAACAGTGAGACGGCAGGAAAGATGGAAGACAGTAAGAGTAGGTAAGATGAAGAAAGAAAGGGGGACTAATGGAAGGAGAGAAGGGGGAGAAGAAAGAGTGAGAGAAGGAGATCGGTGAATGGAAGAAAGGAAAGGGATAGATTGAGATTGGGATGGAGGAAGAAAGGAAAATATGAAATATTAGATGGAACAAACGACTAGAATGGACAGACAAAGATAGAAAGATGAATGGATAAATTGGAAAGATAGATGTTAAGGGAATAAAGAATTTAGAGAGATGAAGAAAAGGAAAGAGGGAGCTGGATAGAGATGAAGTAAGAATTGAAAGTAATGATGGAAAGAAAAAGACTGAGATGAAGTGAAAACAGCAAATGAGACAAAAGGGGAAAAAAGTCAGGGGAAAGAGGTAGAGAGAAAGACGTATAGAGAAAGACAGGGGAAAAGAGAGATGGAGGGATAGAAAGGAAGATTAGGGAACAGAAAGTAGATAAGTACAGGAATGGAGGGAAATAGGAAGGAGAGAAAAAGAAAGATGAAAAATGACAAGGAGAAAGAAAGATAGGGTTTGAGAAAAACAGATGGAGTGAGAGAGAGGAGGACAGAATAAAGTGGGAGATAGAAGAAGATAGATAGATGAACAGAGGCAGAAAAATGAATGGATAAGATGGAAAGGGAGATGGAGTGAGAGAAAAAGAAGGAGAGAACAAAGTGGGAGAGAGATGAAGGACGAAATGATGGAGGGACACAGAAGACAAGATGGATTGAGAGATGAAGAGAGAGATAGAAAGAGAGAGCAGACGCTTTATTTTAAAGTTGAGCAATGGAGAGAACTCGTCTGTCACCGTCTGCTGCTCATTTATTCTGTCGTTCTTCTGCTCTGATGGAGAAGATAAGTGGTTCTGTAATGCAGCGTGTGATCACCATGTTTAAATCAGCCTCTCCAGAATCTTTACTGTGTTTATCACTCGTTTCCACTCGTCTACTCATCACTCACTCATCTCTTAAACATCGTCTTTAAAAGATTATTAGGACCTGGAGATGTTCACAGCCAAGAGACGCATCTGTAAAAAGAGAGAGAGAGAGAGAGAGAGAGAGGGGAGTGTAAATGATAGAGACAGAACACAACAAAAGGAGAAATAGAAATGATGAGAAAGAAATGAGAGAAAATTTGAAGACAAATAGAAAAGATGGAAAGAGTGAGAGAGGAGGGAAAAGACATGAAAAGCAAGAGAAAGAAATGAAAAAAGAAATGACAATTAAGAGGAGAGGAAAAAGGGGAAGGAAGACAGCAAAAGAAAAATGAGAAGAGCGGTGAAAGAGATGGAGAAATAAAAAAGTAGGAGAATAAAAAAGAGAAAGCCTGATTAGCGAAAGAGGGATGAGTCACTTTCACTTCTTTTTGTAGCACTCTTTCCTCTCAGTGGAGAAGTAAAGGATGATGAACAGATTGAGGACAGATGGAGATGTGGGTCCTGCAGTGAATCTGATGGTTTTTATTCATTTCTCCCTTGCTTTTACTGTTACTGTAGCCACGCCCACTTCATTAACATATCATATTTATGCAGATTTATGCAGACTATTCATTATATAATGTTATAAAGGTAATATCTTATATAAAGAAAGATAAATAACATGGGTTAATGTGTGTGTGTGTGTGCAGGTGTCTGAGGTCGTGCCGTGTCGGGGTGTGTGTGCAGTGTATCAGTGGGTAGCAGAGTCCTGGTCCTTCTGCTCCATCAACACGGTGGATGAAGGGAGCGCATGTGGAGAGGGAGTGCAGAGCCGCAAGATCCGGTACACACACACACACACACACACACACAAAACCACTGTGTGCTGATTCACATATACACACATTCAAAGTTATACTCAAAGTTACACACAATTTACACAAGGTTTTACACACACACACACACACATACACACACTCTCTCTCTTAACATTATAAAGTTACACACACACTACAAATGGTTACACACACACACACAGACACACACTTTCTGTCAACATTATAAAGTTACACACACACTACAAATGGTTACACACACACACAGACACACACACACACAACGCGTGGTGTAAACACACAGTTATTACACTGAGTCATGCCGTCACGTCCTCTATAATTACAGTTAAAGCGTCTTCACGTCATGACAGAATTACTGTAATTAAACACGACATCTCTGAGAGCGGTTCATCTCCTCTCAGCTGTTTCTATGGCAACACACACAATGCCAAAACAGGAACAATAACCGCTTCAATAGCTAGGAGTTAGCTAAATGACGTTTTAGCGTCTTACACTTGGTGTGTTTTAGGATGGAAAGATAAATATTAGTAATTATCTGTAAATATCTGTCTGTTGGTTGGTTTGTCTGAATATCCATCTGTCTGTCTGTATATGTTTCTGTCTGTCTGTATATGTTTCTGTCTGTCTGTCTATCTGTCTGTCTGTATATGTTTCTGTCTGTCTGTATATGTTTCTGTCTGTATATGTTTCTGTCTGTCTGTAGTATATCTCTGCCTGTATATGCGTTTGTATGTATATGTTTCTGTCTGTCTGTCTGTCTATCTGTCTGTCTGTATATGTTTCTGTCTGTCTGTCTATCTGTCTGTCTGTATATGTTTCTGTCTGTCTGTAGTATATCTCTGCCTGTATATGCGTTTGTATGTATATGTTTCTGTCTGTCTGTCTGTATATGTTTCTGTCTGTCTGTATATTTGTCCATCTGTATATGTTGTCTGTCTGTCTATCTGTCTGTAGTATATCTCTGCCTGTATATGTTGTCTGTCTGTATGTATACATTTCTGTCTGTGTGTCTGTCTGTTTGTATAGGTGTCTGTGTGTATGGGTGTCTGCTTGTACATCTGTATATCCGTCTTTTATCTGTCTGTCTGTCTCTATATGTTTCTGCCTGCTTGTCTATCTGTAGTGTATCTCTGCCTCTCTATGTGTCTCTCTTTACATATATATATATATATATATATATATTTCTGTCTGGGTGTTTAGGTGTCTGTCTGTATGTCTGTGTATCTGTTTGTCTTCTGTATATCTGTCTGTCTGTATATTTGTCCATCTGTATATGTTGTTTGTCTGTGTGTAGTATATCTCTGCCTGTATATGTGTTTGTCTGTATGTATACATTTCTTTCTGTGTGTCTATCTGTTTGTATACCTGTCTGTGTGTATGGGTTTCTGCCAGTACATTTGTACATCTGTCTTTCTATCTGTCCGTATATCTCTCTGTCTGTCTGTCTGTCTGTCTGTATATCTGCTTGTCTGACTGTCTGTTTGTCTGTGTGTTTTCTCTGTCTGTTTGCCTTTACAGCATAACTGTTCCAACATTTAGGGTTCAGGAGGCTTAAATGAACCTCTCTATCAGTGGAATACACAGAAAGATACACAGAAAGATACACAGAAAGATACATAGACAGACAGACAGACAGACAGATGAAACAGGAAAGAATAAACAGGAGGAATAAACAGACAGAGGTAAACATATATAAATTTAATTCATTGTTACTATAAGGGAATCTGTTAGAGCACAGTGCATTAATGCAGACGTGTCAAAGAGGAAGTCGGAGAAAATGAACACACAGAACTGGAACCTTGCTCCACACACACACACACACACACACACACACACACACCAAACTTCAATTCTCTCTTTAATAGCTCTGCTCTTCTTTTCCTCTCTTCATTTAGTGCTGACTTTGCTGACTTGGACATTAAGGATAAAAGAGAAATGAAATACAACTCCCAAACGCCCCCCCAACCCCACCTCTCTCTCTCTCTCTCTCTCTCTCTCTCTCTCTTTGTAGGTGTGTACTGCGTGGTGATGGTGTTAATGAAAGTCGCAGTGTTAATGACTCTCTGTGTGATCAGGACGATGCGCCTACTCAGGCTCGCACCTGCACTCTGCCGTGTCCTGATGACTGTGTAATGTCACCCTGGAGTCACTGGAGTTCGTGTCCCATGGTAACAACCCCAGACCTCTCAGGTCACCATATCAATGGAAATGGGGCATATGGGGATGAGATGGGGACAGAAACAGGACTTACAGAGCTGGGTTGGGAATGAAGACAGGACCTGCAGGGATGGAGTGGAGTGGGCAACAAGACAGAAGTTACGGGAATGAGGTGGGGATGGAGACAGGACCTGTGGGACTGGAGAGAGACAGACAGGATCTGTGGGAATGAGGTGAAGATGGAGACTGGAATTATGGGGATAGGTTGAGGTTGGAAACAGGACCATACTAGAATGGGATGGGAATGAAGGATCAGTGGAAATAAAGCGGGATGCAGATGGGACCTCTGGGAATGAGGCAAGGATAGAGAAAGGACAAATGGGAATGAGATGGGATGAAGACATGACCTACATGGATTAGGTGGGGATGAAGACTGGACCTAAGGGAATGAAGTGGGGATGAAGACTGGACCTACAGGAATGGAGTGGGGACGGAGACACATGGGGATGGAGACATGACCTACAGAGATGTGGTGGTGACAGAGACAGCACCTACAGGGATTGGGTCGAGACTGAGACAGAAGCAATGAGAATGAGGTGGAACAGAGACAAGACCAGTGGGAATGAGGTGGGGCAGAGACAAATGGGGATAGAGATAAGACCTACAGAAAGAAATGGGAATGGGCTGGGGATGGAGACATGACCTATAGAAAGCAATGACCTGTGGGTAGGGATGGAAATGAGACCTGGGGGAACTTATACGAATGGCATGAAGACAGAGTCACTTGGGAATGGGGACATGACCAATGGGAACAACCAGGAATGAGGTGCGCACAGAGACAGGACCTGTGGAGCCATGTGGTAACCTGTGGGAAAGGTGTGGGTATGGAGGCATGTGGGGACGGTGGAGGCAGTACCAATGGGGGACAGGTTGGGAAAAAAGAATGGGCTTGCAGTTCTAGGTCAAAGTTTTCTTTCTTTCTTTCTTTCTTTCTCTCTCACTGGAGATAGATTCTAAGGTTTGGGTTGGAGGGGTTTTTGAAAATTCAGCAGTTATATAATGAACAATGAGACATCTCTCTGCTCTGTATTATTTATCCACACCAGATTCTATTTTTCTTTTTTATGCATAAAGGTAGTATTTTTACATAGACTAACTGCTAATTAGCCTTTTTCGAACACACTGACACTTTACTGTGAATTGACTCTGGGCAGCTGGGACATAGTGAAGCTCGTCCTCTGTTTGTGTCTCATCACCATCCATTTGCATTTTGTCCTCACCGCATACAACTTTCTCAGAGCGCAGCGTTAATTAGAATTACAAATGCTTCGTTGCTGCTGGAGATTCATTTGAATTTTGATTTCGGTTTGTCTCGGATTTTGAGAATAGCTGCTGGGGAAATAAAGAAAAAGTGCATCTCTGATTACACTTCTTTGTCAGAGATAATGTGAAATATTCAAATAGAGGCAAAGAACCTTCTCAGAAGTAATAATAAGAAGAAACATATAATCTGGTATGAATAGCTAAGGCAGAGCTGAGAGGTGTCTTGATGTTTATTATATACAATAACAAAACATTGCCCTGCCTGATTAAACTACATATGCCTTAGGAGTTGCCTTTGATAAGGAGGGGGTGGGGCTGAGCAGTTCAGTTTCCTGTCATCGAAGATTGGATTGACTGGTGTGGTGACAGTGGTGATTGACTGGTCCAGTTGGGGTGGTGTGGTGTGGGGTGGGATGAGTTCTTCTGCTCTAGGTGCTTCAGTGATAACCTCTGAGCAACTTGGAAACTATCTACATCAACTGAGTAAAGTATTTAGGCTAACATAGGGGCAGTGGTGACTCAGTGGTTAAGGCTGTGGGTTACTGATCAGAAGGGAAGGGGTTCAAGCCCCAGCACCACCAAGCTGCCACTGTTGGGCCCTTGAGCAAGGCCCTTAACCCTCTCTGCTCCAGGGTTGCTGTATCATGGCTGGCCCTGTGCTCTGACCCCATCTTCCTAACAAACTGGGATATGCAAAGAAAAGAATTTCACTGTGCTGTAATGTATATGTGACAAATAAAGGCTTCTTCTCTGTGAAAGTGAATGCTGTGCATAATGGAGAATCATAACAGTTTTACTGCTACTAGCTCATTCAAAATGACACTTTTTAGTTTTTTTTTTAAACCTCTAATGGACATTTTTCACAATAGTGTGAAGAATGTTACCTAACAGATGACAAGGTTTGATGTACGCTCTTTGTGCAGTCGTGTGATGTGAACTCTGTGAGGACGAGGACAAGACAGATGCTCCGCCCCCCCACTGCCCACGCCACCTGTCCCGAGAGAAATGAGACGGAGCCGTGCGCCGTTAACGCCAACTGTTTCACCTACCAGTACAACGTCTCTGGTAAAATAAGCCCTCTTCAACACAAAGCTTATTATAATAAAAAATTACATAAATAAATAAATAAATAAATAAAAGAAGCATTTGTGATTCTAATTAGACAAATAGCTATACATCAGGGGAGAATTGAAGCCTTGCTCCTAATAGTTTAATCTACATAATTAGCTTCACACCACAAAACACTTTCACACTCAAACGTTTACAGTTGTATGTATGAGTATATGTATGTGTGTATGTGTGTGTGTGTGTAGGAAAATGTAGAGCTGTTGGATCTTTCAGTGGTTTTGCCATCATCTTTTGATCAAGAAAGAATAAATGTAAAGCAACAAATGAAAGCAGCAAGAGAGAGCATGATAGTGTGATTTATAAAAAAAAAAAAACAATAAAAGCTAAAATGATTCAATATATTCACAGCGTTGATACTACTGACCATCATGCAAGTAAAGTGTTTTTTTAATAGAGTGATATTATTTTTAATGGATTTCTACAGAGTTTACGCTTCACTTAAATACAGCAGGACAGAGTGAGCATTTTTACAGTCCATCTCACAGCTTGTCTGGATTTATTCACCAGTTAGAACAGAAGCTTGTGTATGACTAAAAGCTTTAGGAGTGAACTGGACTTTAATGGCCACAGTATGTGTTCTTATTTGTCACAGGTAAAATAAATAGGTCTGATGTATTTATTGTCACAGACTACCAAAGACTCTATTTTGCCATAAAATGGCTAATAATCTACTGTGTCCTAAAATGGCTAATAATCTACTGTGTCCTAAAATGGCTAGTGATTTACAGTGTCCTAAAACCTCTAATAATCTACTGAGTCCTGAAAAGACTAATGATCCACTTTACCCCCAAAAGACTAGTGATCAATCAAGTACCAAAACAACTAGTAATCTACTGTACCCCAAATATCTGGTGATCTACTTTTGTTACTAAAGCTTCTGAAAAAATTCTGTGTCCTAAAATGCCTAGTGATCTACTGTGGCCTCAATTGATCAGTAATCCATTGTGTCTTAAAATATTTTGTAATCTACTGTCTTCTAAAATAATCTAAGATACGTAGTAATCTACTTTACCCCAAAATTTACTGATGATCAACCACGATCTAAAGTGGTTTGTATTCAAATCGGTTCTAAAATATCTGGTCATCTAATTTGTACTAAAGCTTATAATAATCTGCTATGCCCTAAGACAGCTAGTGCTCTACTGTGGCCTAAAACATTTCATCTGCATTGATCTACTGTGGTCTAAATGGTTGGTAATCTGCTGTGTGCTAAAATGTTTTGTTAAATGTTACTGTGCCCTAAATTAGTGAGTAATCTCCTTTGCCCTAAAAATGCTTGTGACCTCCTGTGCCCTAAAATGGCTAGTGATCTACTGTGTCTTAAAACAGTTAGAGAGTCGCTATGCCTTCTGCCTATGATTATGCCTATGATATCTACCTAGAAATTCACCTTGCCCTAAAGTAGCTAGTTATCCACTGTTCCTTAAACTGGTTAGTAAATTAAGTAGCCCTAGAATGGTTAATAATATACCATGTCCTAAAATTGTTAATGATCTACCACGGGCCACACTGGCTAGTAATCTACTGTGCCCAAAATGGGTAGTAATCTGTTTTTGCCTTAAAATGTATAGAAATCTACTAGTGGCTAGTAACCTACTTTACCCTAAATTGGCTAGTAATGTATTATCCCCTAAACAATTTGTAATCTACTGTGTTCTAAAATAGTTAGCAATTTATGTGACCTAAAATAGCTAGTAATCTCCAGTACTATAAAACACCGTGTAATCTATTGTGTCCTAAAATGGCTAGTAATCTACTCTGGCCTAAAATGGCTAATGATCTATTGTGGCCTAAATTTTTTAGTAATCTACTATGCCCTAAAAAAAGCTTGTGATCCACTGTATCACAAAAAGGCTAGTAATCTTCTGTACCATAAAACATCTTGTAATCCACTGTGACCTAAAATGGCTAGGAATTTCCTGTGCCCTTAAACACCTAGTGATCTACTATGGCCAAAAGGGGTTAGTAATCTAATGTGGCCCAAAATGTATAGTGAATCTACTGTACTCAAAAATGACTAGTGATCTACTGTGCTCTAAAATTAGTATTAGAGTCTTAAAAATCTCCCCAGAAACACGATGGCCATAAATACTGTGTGGATGCTTTAAGAGCGGCAGCTCCCCATCTGCTTTCCCAGAAGCTCTACATGCATGTACAGGAAGTTCGTCTCCAGGTGGAGGGCAAAGGGGGGATAAGCGATAAATATAATTCCCCCGCAGCAGTGCTGAGATCATATCCACACTCATATCAATTCTGCCGAGCATTAGAGCGCCATG
>CM040458.1:30276016-30286016 GCA_022758105.1 Pangasianodon gigas | reverse complement strand
AATTACAATAAAGAGGACAAAGGTAGAAATAGGGTTTTTCCAGGTTCCCATATTCACAGGATCCTATTTTCAGAAGGTCCCAGGGTCCATATTTCCAGGGTCCAATATTTCAGGTCCTATGTTCCCAGGGTCCTATATCACTACTGTCGTATATTGCCAGGGTTCTACGCTCTCAACATCCCATATATTCATAGGGTCCTACAGTTTCAGAGTCTTATGTTCCTAGGGTTATGTATTTCCAGGGTCCTATTTTCAGAGGGTGCTATGTTCTAAGGGCCCTATGTTACCAGGGTTCTATGTTCCCAATGTCCTATGTTTGCATGGTTGAAACTTCCCTGGGTCCAATACTCCAAAACTCCTATATTCCCAGCATCCCATATTCCTAGGTTTTCCATGGTCCTATGTTTCAAGTGTCCGCTATTCCCATTATCCTACATTTGCAGGGTCCAATTTTTGCTGGGTCTTATATTTCCAGAGTCCTATGTTCCCATAGCCTTTTCCTACAACCTATATTCTTAGGGTTCTATATTCCCAGGGTCCTAGGATTGTAGGGCTCTATGTTGCCAGGTTCCTGAGTTCCCAAGAACCTATATTCCCAGAGTCCTCTGTTTTCATGGTCCTATGTTCCCAGAGAACTATATTCACAAGCGTCTATTTTTCCACAGCAAATGATTCTCTTTTCCAGGGTCCTATTTGTAAGGTCTATATTCCAAGGGATATATGTTCCAGGTCCTAGCTTCCCAGAGTCCTAAATTCCTAAGTCCTATTTTTTAAGGTCCAAGATCCTATTTCTTGCAGGGTCCTATTTTACTAGAGTCCTACAGTATATTCCCTGGGTTGTATATTTTAGGGTCCTGTGTTTCCATGGTCCTATATGTCCCAAAGGGTTTAATTTTCCAAGGTCCCACTTTTAAAGGGTCTTATATTCCAAATGCTGTATGTTCTATATAATTTTAGGGCCCTACAGTATATATATAGTGATCTATATATTCTTAGGATCCTACATTTCCAAGACCATGTCTTCCCAGTGCCCAGTATCCCAGTTTGTTTCCAAGGCCTGCTGCTCCCCAGACTGTATGAACCCTGAAATCTATGTTCCCTCAATATGGCACATTAAGGGACCTGGTGAAAGGGTTCTTACGGTCGTAGTTGGGATCATGAGGTCACCAAAGTTCACACTTCAAAACACCCTTAGAGAGCAGCTGCTATACATGTACTCATATATATAACAAAAAATTTCAAACGTGACTTCCATGTAAACAGCATTAGCAGAACCTGAGACCACAGGACTGTTTCCTAGAACACTTCAGAACATTTCAGTGAAGGAACACAGAGTTGAGCTCATTAACAAGAATCCAGCAAAAACCCTCCTGTGATTTTCATGAGAAGGGTGAGGTTGGACCTTTATTCTAAAGCATCACACACACACTGTGAGCATGTGTATAATGCCACTTAGAGATGCCACCTGGGAGGAAAACCATCAAATGAGACAAAGAGTGAAAGCTCAGGGGAAAAGGCGCAAGTTTTAGGGTTCTCACCTTTTATTAACCACCCAATTTAGAGAAACACCTGAGGAGAACTTCCTGTTTCTGCTGTCTACTTAACCTGGAGGGAGGGAGAGAAAAAGAGAGAGAGAGAAACAAGGAGAGAGAAAGATAAAAAAGGGAAACAGAGAGAGACGGGGTAGAGAAGGAGATACACAAGAAGAGAGACAGAGAGAGAGAAAGAGAGAGACAGACAAGGAGAGAGAGTCAGAAAGAGACAGGCAGAAACAAATAGACAATAAAGAGAGAGAGAGAGAGAATAGGGAGACAGAGAGAGACAGAGAGAAAGCGATAGACAGGAAGAGAAAAAGGTAGAGAGGGAGATATACAAGGAGAGAGACAGACAAGAAGAGAGAGACAAAGAGAGACAGACAGACCAGGAGAGAGACTGAGAGAAAGGGAAACAGAAAAAGACACAGACAAACAGAGAAATGGACAGAAACAGAAAAAGAGAGAGACTGACAGACAGTTAGAGAGACAGAAAGAGAAATAGAGATAGACAGAGACAGACAGAGAAAGACACAGACAAGGCAAGAGACAGAGAAACAAATAGACAAGGAGACAGAGAGATGGACAGAAACAGAAAAAGAGAGAGACAGTTAGAGAGACAGACAGAGAAACAGAGATAGACAGAGACAGACAGAGAGAGAGACAGAGAGACAGTTGGACAAGGAGAGAGTGAGACAGATTGAAAAAGGATAAAATATGATAGACAGATAGGAGAGATAGATACTGTAGATAGATCTGCTCATCCCTGCCTGGTCCACTTTGTCCGTTTGTTCGTAAATACGTGCCCTATTTCTCTGCGCCTGCGTCTGTGCTGTAAGATTTGTGGAGTTAACGGCGCTCTAGACTCCGGCTGGCTGAAGATTAATGATGGTCAGTGAACGTTTGTAATTAGTGAAGTAACCAGCTGAAGCCGGGCCGTTTGGACTGCGGGGACGCTCTCCTGCTCGTCCAACTCTGCCAATTAGTGTGTGTTATACAGCATGAAGCATTAACACTTCTTAGTGAGGTGGAAACCTGAGCCAAACGAGTCCTCACTGACTCTGAATTAGCAACGACGCTAATGACGATGTTATTAGTAAAAATAAATATTTATTTACTATGACTGATGAATCATTCAGTCTGGAGGAGGAGGAGGAGGAGGGGAGTGGGGGAGGACCGGGCCAGGATCATTAACGTGTAATCCCCAACTATGATTTATAGCTCAGCGTTAATAATGCAGAGGACTCGCTGAGTCGCATGCTAATGCTGCTGCGTTTCCTCAAGCGGAGAAAAACCCATTACCAAGAAAGGGAATTGTGCCGACTCAGGAAAACTCACAACACCAGCTAAAAGTACAAACCAAAGCAAGAAAAGCAGAGAGACGTGTGAGAAAAAGATCTGTATGATGAGGGAGTCTGAAATAAACCTTACAGCATTAGTCAACTCTCATCCAGACGGCTACGTGGGACAAATGAGTGTTTGATCACTTTCTATTTAAAAAAACAAAAAAAAAATAGTAAGGAATAAACCAGTGTGTGTGTGGTGCTGTTATAGTGAAATAATCAACAGCATGGTGGTGTGATGAAGCGGAGTTACTGTTACCATCCCAAAGTTGATTATTTTCCTATAACAGCACATCCTGAAGTGTTTTATTCCTCTTATACTAGAGCAATTTGCCAACAATTACAATGTTTTATTTATTGAAGAATGGCACAGTATAGTTTTTATCCATTTATAGTTACATTGTGTTGTGGAATGTTCTTATTTGTTATAGTAGCTATAAACAGTCATTCCCTCGCAAGGCTCTTCTCTGAAGTCAATAAGACAAAATTTAATGCAGCTTGTTGTTTTTTTTGTTACAAAGAAACCGCAAAGAAGTGTAAACTCCTCTGTCCTGAAGATGTCGGAAAAAACATAAAGTTACAGCTTTACCTCTGACTGTTACAGAGCACTGACACTGGAGACTCCTTCCATAAATGTTAAATAAACATCTCCTTACAGAAAACTTCACCATATCAACAATTAAACACGTTTTACATTTGTTTATGTGGAGCGTCGGCTGTAGAAGACAGAATAAACACAAACGTGCTGTTTGTTCACTGTTTCATTACGTCTTTAAGAGAAGTGTGTTGTAATTAATGCTAGCCCAAATTTATAATCACTCCGATGTGTGTAGATTGGACAGAAGGTCTAGTATCACATGCTTCCTTTATAAATCCTACTGGGGAAGTAAGAAGCCGAGAAAAAAAGCAGGAACTGTTCACGTCTGGAAGCTCCACACGTTTATTATTGGATTTTATTGCTGATTGGATTCATCCCAGTGAACACATTTATTCCCGAAACTGAAATGAAACTAATTTATTTGCATTGCGAGGAAATTAGAATCTCCAGCCTCCCGTTCCTCAGATCTTCCATTAAACACCACAATTGTCTTAATTCACTCAACATCGATCCACTCTAACATCCTACACACACCAGAATTATCTCTCAGAATGGAATAATCCAGACTTTCTACCAAACCAAACGACATTAAAGGAGCAGTTTGTAATGTTTAGAGCCCTCTGCTGACCGAAATGATTTAAAAGCCTTTCCCTTTCTCCAAGAACATAACCTAATCATCAGGTTCGGCTTTACACTATTCTTAAAACGATACTCAACCAACGTTGGGCAAAACCTAACATCATCATCATCATCATCATCATTATTATTATTAGTAGTAGTAGTAGTAGTAGTAGCGTAAAACGTCGTAGAGTTAAGAACGATGCAGCAAAGTTGATTTATTTAAAAACGTTATGTTCAAACGTTCTCAGAAAACTCATATTGAATGTTCTAGGAATCATATGTTTGTAATTCTGTAAAATTCACGTTAACACACTCTCACTCGAGTTCTGTTGCTTAAAGACGACGTTAAACTGAAATTCGAACTCTATTTTTCAGCAGTGTGATGTATTTCTGAGTGAAATGGCATTTTCGAGTGGGAGAGACAGACAGATATAGTCGATTAAGGAGGACTACTCATCTCCCACAACAACACCAACACTCGAGGAGGCAGAAACGTACAAAATCCTGTTAACGCAGGAGGAACAAGACGAAAATGTCCGCAGAGTAGTGAAATTTATAACCATTTGTTAACCATTGTTACTTAAAAAGTAACATCAGAGGTGATTTAAAGGTAGGAAAAAGTCGCTGAACTTTCGTGGAAGATTACGGAAAAAGAAGAGGGTTTTTTTTTTTTTCATTTTTAAGTGATTAGTACAGATGAATCTTGAATGATCTGACCATAAGGTTTTGATTTGTCATTAATTATAACTCTTAGGTGTTAACATGACTGATATCACAGCACCGCTGAATTCTGGATTCTGATTGGTCAGAAGGTGTTGATTAATTTTCTATAACATTGGGGATGTTAGATATAAACAGATTAAAAACGTGTCTAAACGTTGATATGGTGAAGTTTTCTTAAAGTGAGGAGATGTTTATTTATCATGTATGGAAGGAGTCTCCAGTGTCAGTGCTTTATAACAATCAGAGGTAAAGCTCTAACTTTAACTTTTTAGTTTTTAGAGGACTTTACACTTTTTTGGTTTCTTGGTAACATGACCAGCTGCATTTTTTTATTTAAAAGCGAGAATAAAGAGAGGCTGGTGAGGGAACGACTGTTTATAGCTGCTATAACGTAAGTGAGAACAGGAACTAACTGATTCTGTGAGCATTGAATGTAACTACAAATGGATAAAAGTATTGTAAAAGACATTTTTTAATGGATAAAAAATTTTACTTATATGTAAGTTGCTGTGGTATAAGAGGAATAAAACACATGGGGATGTGCTTTTATAGGAAAATAATCAACTTCAGGGTCTAACAGTAACTTCATCACATTACCTCATCGCTGATTAGGATTGTAAGAAAAAAAATCACTCAAAACTTAAAATGCTTCTCGATTAAAGTGATTAAAACATTTCACAGATGATGTTGTATATTAGGATTTTGTCGTGTCATTAACACGTGAATTTCCTGCGCAGGTGTGATGACCAGATCTCGACGTGTCCTCCAGGAAGCTCACGAGGAAGGACGTCCGTGTCCATCCCAGCTCTCGCAGACTAAACCGTGTCCCATCAGGCCTTGCTACAGCTGGCTGCTGGGGGACTGGTCATCCTGCCACGTGGAGGTAAACGTCTCTCATCTCCGCTGGGGGTTAATTCAACATCTCACGGTGTTTTTACGCATCCTCAGAGATGCAGTGCTCATTTTTCTTTTTAAACAGCAGGTTAATTAGGAGAGCATCTTCATTCACAGTAACAAGTCGATTCAAAATCCACCTCCACATTGTGTCTATTTTCTTCTCTGTCTCTTTGTTTGACTCTTTCTGCCCCCGACACAAAGCGAGCCGGGGGTAATTTTACTCTCCACCCAGCCGTAGGCGCCATATTGGAGGAACTTAATTGAATTTTGTAAAGGTGTGTGCCCACGCCTGGGTGAATAACGGACCTTTGGTGACATTGAGACGTGAGAGAACTTCAGATAACATCCACAGTTTAAGGAGCAGTTCAGCCAAAAATAAAATGTCCTCCTTTATCCCAAGTGTAGTCCGATTTCCATCTCTCACTCGCTGCCTTTCTTTCTCGCTGATTTTAATTAAACGTCTGGGGTTTTACGTCCTCGTCCTCTGAGTCATTACTGAAGCAGTTCTTCTTAAACTTTTGTAGAGAAGAGAAGCACAGCACACACTTTCAAGTCTTCTGCTTTAATATCTTGGCTTTATGTCTCAAAAAAAATACATTCGCTGAATAACTTTTCATGTTTTGTTTTTATATAATTAATGCACATCTACAGTCTCAAACATGATGTTTAAATTATTTATTTATTTTTATTATTGTAGCATTTTCCCCTTTAAAACACAAATGTTCTCAATACTTTGGTAGCACTTTGTGATGGCGTTGAACAAATCACATCCGATATGTAAATTATTAGCACTAACTTAGGGACAAGCAAACTCGTGGTTACCATGGTAACGTTATATTTCAACACGTTTGACGTCTGATGCTGAAATCTCCTTCGTGTCCATCTCTAATAGCCGACTAACTTTTAGGCACAGCAGGAATACATGGAGGCATTTTTTTTCTTTAATTCTCTCATTTGCATAGTCATGAATATTCATAGCTCTTGGGATTTTTGATGATGGTTGGTTAATTATGTACCACTTTTTATTTTGGGTCCAAATAAAAAAAATAAATAATACTGTTAACCTGCTTTTATTTTAAATGGTAATTATGTAAAGTTGTTTAATTGTTTGTTTTTAAAATATATTTTAAATTGAAAATAGGACTAGAGATGTTCCTGGACATTTTTTAGTTGTTTATACGACATTAAAAATGCACAGATTTTTAAAAAATGTTTTAAAATAACACATTTAGGGTTACGTTTATAACACTGTTAAATTTTACCTTTAACAGCCAGAACATCCAAAAGTGAGGAAAAATGTAGACATAAAAATATAGCTTTGTTTTTTTTATTTATTTAACGTAACTCCAAAGTTGAAATGCTGAATTTTTTCACTTTTTTTTTTCGTGTAAAATAAATCCTTTCTCAATACGCCTGTGATAAACAGACTCAGAGGCGGGGCTATGCAGATGCTCAGTTTCTGCTGGCTTTAAACAAATCATGACCGATATGCAAATTATTAGTGCTAGCTAGCTAACCTAGCTAATGTTTTATAGTAAACTGTAATGCAGTTGTCATGGTAACATTATATTTAAACACAATTGGCTGCTGTTTAATAATGTAGTAAGAAATTGACAATGCAAATCAAAACATAAACATTTAAATAGCTGACTAACTTTTAGGGACGGCAGGAGCATGCGGGGGCGTTTCTAATTTACATATTCATGTATATTCATAGAGCTTTACATTTTTTATGAGGATTAAGGTTTAGAGATTTTCCTGGACCATTTTTAGTTATTTACTGTGCATTAAAAATACACAGATTATTTTTCAGTGATTTAAAACAACACTTTCAGGTCTATGTCTATAACCTTTAGAACATTTTCCATTTAGTCATTAGTATTAAGCTGACAAATCCAAACCTGATGAATAATTTAGATGTTAAATTTGACTTGCAAATTGAAATGTGCAGGGACGAGCACCTCTGTCCCTCCTGACACGTGTCTAATGACCAGCGAGCACCGTGACTAAAATATACCCAAATACATTCTGCATAAATCACAGGTGTAGTTGTTTATTAGGTTAAGGATGTGCCATTTCTTCATTTTGGGTCCATAAAAATAAATATCACTGTGTGTTATTGTTATTTAAATAATCATTGTATAAACCTTTATAATTTTTTATATATATATATTTTGAAAATGAAAACATTGTATTTTACTTTTCTAAAATTTTCAAAAAGAATTTTCTCCCTTACTTTACTTTTGTTTGGTTTTTTTTTGTTTTGTCTTTTTTATTGATTTTACTGATGTTTGTAATTTTTATTCACTTTATTCATACACTAATTTATTCTCTGTTGTTTGTTTGTTTGTTTGTTTGTTTTATGCATTTCATTTTATTTTTTGTATTTTTTCTATTACCTGCTTATCCTGTTTCTCATACAGTAAAGTTACATGAGCTAAAGTGTATCATAAAAATATGTTTTATTTTTAATAGTAATAATTAAGCTAGTAATTTAGTTATATTATTTTTAATTAGGAGTCTAATTCGGAAACATTAATTAATCAATATTTATTAATAATTAATCATGAATGGTTTAGTAATTAATAGTAATTTATATTATTATTGTATTATATTATTATAATTTATATTATAATATTATTATTGTGAGAATGTCCTAATTTTAAACACCACACACACACACACACACATTTTTTTAATCCTTAAAAGAAGACTAGCTAACCCGAAGGAATTCACACACAGAAACACATCATTGAGGTATTCTGACACTTTTCTTTTTCTGAACCTGAGTCTGTTTGCACTGAAAGTTCGGTACTTTTTGTCGAGAGTGAAGACTATTCTGAAGTCCTGTGCACACCATGAACCTGATCTCTGGTCCACATGAGCACAGTGACGTGGGATTTTGTTTTGTTTGCATGTAAACGTACAGTATGATGTCATGGGTCCTGTATTATCACTATGATGTGTAAGTACAATCCTCACACTATAAACACACACACACACACATTCACATTACAGGAGCAGGCTTTCTGATTTCTGAGCTCACTCTTATCAGAGCACTTGCACAGAAACACACACGGCTGCACATCTAGAAACCTCCCGAGTATAAATGTGTTGTTTGCAGGTAATAAGACCAAAGCAACATCAATAAGACGGATAAAGGGATGCTTCTCATTTTGAACAGAGATTTGCTGCGTAATGGATGTGTGGTTTGGAAATAATTTGTGTTAAAGCAAACCTGTGATAATGATGAAACAACAAGCAAGCGTAGAATTGATCCAGGGTGCAAACTCAAGTGAAAACAAGTCCTTAAAGCGTCCCTGAAATCACGATTGGATACCAGTATGTAAGTATATCTAGAAAAAAAAAGAGTCTTGGAGATATTCTCTTCACTTCCTGGGTAATAACTAATATTATTTTATGACTCATCCTGCACCAGTCTTGTGTTTGTCCACTAGAAAATATATATCCCACCCCTGGGGGCGTGTCTTGCTCAACAGTAGCAGCTAGTTAACAGTAAACATGGTTCGTCAGTGTGTTTTTGGCATCTTTCCACACACTGTTCCCTTTTCCAACCATTACTTGGTGGAGAATAAATGATTGGAGTTTATTTATTTGGAAGAGGGTGGATTTTGTGTGAATTTTCAGAAGGATCAGAATAGGGGTGTGGTGTATCTCGAACGCTATTGGCTGTTGTGTAAATCACTCAAGCACTTCAACATGATGTCACTCTGACTTCCTGTTTCTAAAAGAAATACGTCAACATACAAAATCAAATTTCATGGGGACTTACAGTGGTTACCAGTGGTGAATAGAAATAAAATATTCAGCTGAACAGTGCTAAATGAAAAATTAAAATGTTTTTATTATTATTACTAACAGCGTGTTGTGTTGCTGTCCTCAGGGTGCTGAGTGCGGAGACGGCGTGAGACTCAGGAATTTATCATGCATTGTACACTGGGGTCACTGGCCCGAATCAGCAAGCCCGAGACCCGAAGTCCATGCTCCAGCTGTCCTAGTGGAGGACGAGAAATGCAGCGAACACTTCAGGACAGAGAACGAGCAGGAATTGCAGCAGCCATGCTTCGTTCCCTGCCCAGGTATACTGACTCTACAGCTAAACCCTGATTACCTGCCCAGGTATACTGACACTACAGCTAAACCCTGATTACCTGCCCAGGTATACTGACTCTACAGCTAAACCCTGATTACCTGCCCAGGTATACTGACACTACAGCTAAACCCTGATTACCTGCCCAGGTATACTGACACTACAGCTAAACCCT
>CM040458.1:30248190-30263190 GCA_022758105.1 Pangasianodon gigas | reverse complement strand
CCCTATTGGCTGCATGCTCCAGTGCTCTTGGCAGTGAAGTGGTGAGGAGAACTTTGAAATGTGGCATGTTACTGCCACCAAGTGGGACAGCAGAGGGCATAAAGAGAAAAATTAACCCTAATTTAGTCACGTCATGTCAGGTTTGGTTATACAACCCAAAAATACATCAAGACCTTCTCAATCAACATCATCAGCATTAGATCATGCATGAAGACAAGGAAAAGATCTTCAAGATCCAAGGAACAAAGTGAAGTTATAGGAGGAACCCTACTACAGAAAGTGTATACGTTTCTAGGGTTCCTTGCTCCCTCTTGTGAAAGCGTGATTGAAGTGAAGTGATTGTGGAAATTCCATGGATCATGGTGGAGCTCATAGGGTCACCAAGGGTTGAATGCCTTTTTAATGCGTTTGAATGAACCAAACTTTAGATATTATTTACTGGAATTATAGTATGGCGATGAAACCTCTAATGCTAGGAACATGGGACTCTGGGGGCACTGGGTACATAAGGACTGAGAGCATAAGGATCATGCAGTATAGGACCCTGGCAGTGTAGGACTCTGGGAACATAGGCAACTGAGAACATAGGACCCTGGGGAAACAGAACAGACAGAATACATAGCCCTAAGATCACAACACCCTGAAAAAACATGAACCTTTGTTTCTCAAAAATTAGACCCTGAGAACAAGGGAAAATTGGGCCCAAGGTACATAGGATGCTGAGAACATAGGACCATGTGGAACACAGGACCCTGAGAATACAGGACCCAGGGGGTTATAGGACACTGGGAACATAGGGCTCTGGAAATAAAGGGGTTTGCAAACACAGGTACATGAAAACATAAGACACTGGAGCTAGGGCTCTGAGAACTTAGGGCTCTGGGATTATAGCATGCTGGGAGCACAGGACATTGGGAACATCACCATTTCTCACATGTAGTTCACTTGTAGTTCATTATGGGTAAGAGTAAAATAAACATTATGCTTTGGTCACTGAGAAAAACACTTTATGAATGCTTAAATATACTTCAAAATATGATATATATTATCAATATATAAGACTATGAAGCAGTTTGGACATTTTATAAAATGGCTGATATTCCAGTAAGAACACTGTATAGCAGTTCCTTTCCACTGTTACAAAAGCTGACCCTAAATCAGCTCTCATTCTCTCACTATTTCTTAACCGGAGATTTTTTTTTCACTAGCTTCTGCACCTGATGTTTTCTATCTTGGATATTTTTTTCTCTTTCAGCAGTCGACCGGTTAAACAGAGTAACTCCCCTCCACTGCAGAAAGCACTGTCTCTGGCCTACGATGGAGACGTGGACATGTGATAGACCCTTCAGAGAACCAGGACCTCACTCTGGACCACGGGGAGCATCTCAGATCAGGAGATCTTCGCTAATCCCTGAGACTGGAGGGGAAAAGTGTGTTTTCGTAACCTTTAGTTTTGACATTCGACCAGGACGAGCCTTTTTAATGGAGCAGGGATCTCGGGTATGCTCTCACTGCGTGGATCTGCATCACTGGGAAAAAAAAGACGAGAAAAAAAATTGAAGAACTTCAGTCTGTATTCGCACAAAAGAACAAATCGTAACTGATGAGGAAACAAAACACAACAATCAACAATCGACAAAAACACTACTATGCACTATATTAGTGCTTTCTTTGATTATTATTTTTTCAAACTGGTTTTTAGTGTGTTTTTTTTTCATCGTGATACAGCTGGAGTTTTCATCATGTGATGTATATGAATGTGTACACGCAGGCCTGATCTTCATCTTCCACTAAAACCAAAAGAGATTGTTGCATCAGCCCAAGTTCTGACCTTTGACCCCTTAGCCCTGTAGCTTATGTCCTCTAGCACCAGCAGTTGATCCTCTTCGCTCATTTGAAGCATTAAAATTGGCGCCACTAAATAATTTCACTGCAGTTTGTTGACTTGCATGGATCCCATTTGCTCTGTACAGTTACATGAAGGCTTCTTCATTGGTTTTACTGTCACACTGGGGATAATTTTAACCCTATTTTAGTGGGACGTGTTGTTTTCTCATTTCTGTGATAAACAGGAAGTGGAATGAGAATAGAAAGCCATGTGTTCAGAAGCTGTTGATTGTGAAGCAGGAGCTTTTATCCACTTTCTGTTTTCACACTTGGTGTTTGTTTTCAGATTGCAAGAAAAAAAACATGGATGACAAAATATGCAGGCGAAAAATAAGTCTCTTGTGTATATTTCCAACATGTTAAACTGAAAATATTTCATCACCAGTATTCCAACTAATGAGAACAAAGTGTCTATTTTTCGGTACACAATGTGACGTCCCACTTTAACAGACAAATCACACAAACAGCTCCAATTTTCTTGATTTTCTGCCTCTCAAGTTACAGCAAAGACAAACAACCTCCTCATCACCAGAGTCACCAATCTTTATTTCATCTGCATTACTCATCATCATAAATCTAATTGAGAGAGCAGGCTAGATGCTAGCTACAAGTGAAGAGCATCATTATGGTTATAGAGTGTTTTTCTTTTTTTTTATTATCAGCATAAAAAAACAATGATTTTTTTTTGGAGAAACACAATGCCAAGTGTGAAAGCAGGCACAGTGCTGACAGACTGAGCAGATTTTCCTCTTTGGTTTTTGGATAGTGAAGTACAAAATGGTGTCTGGTTGGGTGGCAAATCATTGGACCGATTTCCCATGATATATGTGTGCGTTTATAAAACCCATAACATCACACCAATCTGACGACGATGTCCAAGCACACACTAGGGTAGGGTTCTGCAGAGAATCTTTAAAGTTTCCCCAGAAGAACAAACCATCGAACCATTAACAATGCTGGATTCAGACATTTTGAGGTGAATAGTTGAGCTTTAGGGGACTCAAACTCACCACCTTCTGGTATCTAGCCAAAAAGCGCAATAGCCACTGTGTATATACGGTACGTCCTTGCTTGCTGTGAGTACAAGAGAAGAGAACTTAGACGGACAGAAACCATGGGCAATTCCCTGAAACTATATCCTGGGCCAAGAAAATGGGCCAAGGTCCGTTATTCACACAAAAGTGATGCAGATGGTTGGAAGTGAAAGTTCACTGATGTCCGTGTGTAAAATTCTGCCTGTAGTTTTACCCCAAAGACGAAAGGAAAAGTTGCTTTGTATTAACTTGTTGCATGTTGCTTTGGTTTTTATACATTAATTTTATTCATTATAATTTTTAATTAATCTTTTAATTATTAATTCTGTTTTGTTGTTTTTTTTATTTTATTGATTTATTTATAGTTTTATTTACTTTGTTTATTAATTGATACATTCAGAAAACTACAATTTATGCACATTTTTGCATTTTTTCATTAAATTGTGAACACATTTCAGAAAAGTCAGATAAAGAGATTTGTAAGCAGCTGTTGTTTATTGATTATTATAAATTATAAAGACAGCAAACGTGATGATGTCATCAACAGGTACAGGAACACACACTTGCAACATCTTCATTTATCCCTGATGCTCCCTGATTCCCTCTTATCACATTTTCTATTTATTCACACCACATTTTTCACTTCAAACAGGTGAAACTTTCATCTCCTGCTGTTTTCATTCAGCTGTTTCTGAAGCACTAATTTAAAAAAATGCTCATAAACAGGTGGATGAAATGTCATTATTTACACATCAGCTTTATTTAAAATTTAAAAAGAAAGAAAACTATATCAAGCTCAGCTTTGTCCTGCTTTATTATTAACAGCTCTGCCTCAGAGAGAAGAATGTATTATAATTACAGCTGTGTCCACATTTTTCCAACCTCCGCACACTGCCTCATATTTATCTTTTATCTTTTATTGATGTAAATATTGATTTCATGTTTTGCATTAACCTTGAGATTTTATATTACAGTCCAGTCGACTATTAAGGATTCATATCAGCAGTTATCACCGCACACGTCCCTCCCGAGTCGCCTCGTAATCACAATAAAACGATTTGAATTTCCTCACAGATATTTTTACATACAGCAGAGGTGCCAACATTTACGGTTTAGCCGTAGCATTTATGATTTATGACCTGTTGCTATGCCGATACGGGAGACACCTGAAAATGAAGATGAACACTTTTCTTTTCTCTTTTAATCTATCACTGTTTGTTTTATTTTAAAATGTAAAGCTTTTATTACTTTTACTTTTGCTACATGGTTTTATGTCTTTTGATGTATCCTTTAAAAGGCGCTTACAAATAGAATCCTAATATTTATTTATTTATTTGTTTGTTTGTTTATTTATTAATTATTACCATTTTCTGCTTTTTTTTTTTTAGCAAAAGCAGTGGTCAGATCAAAACTAAATAATTCTCCCAAGTAGAAAAGCTAATGAATTAAATGAGGATGGGACGTGAAACACACTTTTGTTTCTGGTAGCAGTTGCTTTTGCTTCATCCCGACTATCTAGATGAACTTTGACCTATAAGTTCATAAGAGTCGTTCTTCTGAGCCAATAGAAAATAATTAGGCGATACTTCTTGATTGGGAAAAAAAGAGAAGCCTCTAAGTATTGTATTATTGTACTGTATGTAGCGTATATACACCAAACTCTTCTGTTACAGTTTTTTTTTTTTTTTTTTTAACTTTTGCTTGGCACAAATCGAGGAAAAAAAAACAAGCTGGCTAATGCTACTGCTCCATCCTCTCCAAAACCATCCTCGCCAGATCCAAACAATGAAAAGTTGCTACCATGTGATCTAAAAGTCTGATATTTTCCTTTCATGTTAGTAATAAAAGTCAGCTAGGATTTTTTTCTCAGCAACGTTGGCACCTCTGATGTAGGTAACTAAACGTACGACACACGTCTATCCACATAGAAAGAAAGATTACGCAGGTGAAGACGCTATTTCTATAGCTAGGCACTAGCAGTGAAACCATGGCAACAAGCGGTCAGCTCAAATCAGAAGCTCGTGTCGGCCAACAGATCGAAGCGAATCAAGACGAAACAAAATAGTTTTATGTGGACGCAAGACAGAACAACAATTAACACTGAACTTCTCAAAATATTTTGAATATTAAGAAATGTGTCTAATATTTCTTAAAAATTAATATAGATAATAAATATTACAGCAAAACGTTGTAACGACTCTTACCACCCTGAAGCTGATTATTTTCCTGAAACATCCTGAAGTGTTTTATTCCTCTTATACCACAGCAATTTGCTAACGACAATTTATTAAAGAATGACACATCATACTTTTTATCCATTTATAGTTACATTTAATGTTACTTAGTTCCTGTTCTCATATCGTTACAGCTTTACCTCTGACACTGGAGACTCCTTCAATAAATATTAAATACATAAAACGTTAGTTTATCTGGAGCGTCCGCTGTACGAGTCTCTGTGAATGAGCTGTTACTACAGAAACGATAACATATTAGATCGAGTGCATTAATATAAACCTCACTACTGTCAGAGCTGCTGTTATAGAGAATTAATCAACACCTTCTGACCAGTTCTTGATGCACTGGAGGTCATACGCTAGTGGGAAATCCTTGTCTCTAACAATGTGATGACATGCTAGCTTATATGAAATGCTAATTTTTACTGTCAACTTAGCACATATTTTATTACATTTATCATTACTGCATCCTTCATTATTCATTTTCTAAACATGCAATATATTATATTATTAACTCCTTTTTTGCAAAAATGTATCATGCTTATTGCTGCTTATTCTGCTACAATAGGTCATGTGATCAGACAACTCTTATTGGGCCTATAAAATCTGATTAAAAATTGGTGGATATCTACAGTTATATGGCATTACATATAAAAAAAAAATACAAAATTTTGTTCAATGGATATTTATAGTTTTTTTTTCCTGAAAATTATATACAATTTGATTTAAAATGTATTTGATTTTATGCATTAATTCATAAATACTGAATTTCATGCACTTTTTTTTTTTCATTTTTTTATCACCACAGAGTGTCGGTCTCTCTCTCCTAGTTTAAAAAGATGATGTCATGAACATGTACATGAACACACATCACATACATTAATAGTTTAGGCATACGTCTAACGTGAACCTGTGCCTCGTGAGCACCATCGCTGGCAGATCTCAGCTCGGCCATGTGTGTGTCGTCACTGCTCACATCACCGTGCTGATGTAACTGGCGCTAAATTCACATTTTTCCAAAGTGAGAGCTCTGAAAAGTATCATTTTTATACTGTTTTTGAGAACACCATACATCATAACAAATGAAATACCAATCAAAAGTAAAAGTATTACAGTCTTTAGTAGCACTTGCAAAAATACTAGAATTAAAGTCGGCATCTGAAACGCCAGCGTGGCCTCATGCATGTAAATTCATTACACTTCGCCTGACTCAAGTTGTGTATAAAGGCACGGTTAATGTCAGCGGTGGAGCTAGCGTTTATACCTTCTCCTACAACTTAATTTGTATGAAATCAAACAAAATCCAACCATCTCCTTCTCACGCGTTCGAATTTTGTGTAGCTGTAATTTTTTTTTTATACAACTACTCCACATGAGAAAACAAGCTGTCTTAAAAGTTTTGAATGTCCTACATACTTAGATGGCTAACTAGCTAAACCTCTGTTAAGTTTGTTTCAAACTGGTGGAGGGGTGTGGCCTATGTATTGGCTGGTGAGAGTATAAGCCACACCCCTTTGACTTCCTGTTTTAAATATGTCAACATTAGTGAACTAGTCCATCACTGAAAGTACCTCAAAAACTGTACAGCCTTTAATCAATGTAACGAGTTTTACTTGTGGATTTGAGCCCAGCTGATTTAATTCTGGCGATATATATATATATATATTTTGGCACCCTGTTGTAAGTATGCATGCTTGATTACGTTTTGGTCTGATGTCATGAATTATTCCAAAAGTGGCCTTGCACTTCTCATTGCTTTGGTCTTTTATTTTCATCAGCGTTTTTATCGGAAGTGTCTCACAGTGCGTCTTTCTGCAGAGTCCGCACTGTCCTATCGACTGTCCTGATGAATGATGTTGTTTACATGGCCTTTCACATGTAGTGTTAAATATGCTCTACGCAGAACAAACAGACTGCCTGATATCTTTCAGTTTACATTGTACTTTCTGTTCCAACTGTGTGTACTTGAAGAGTTGAATGAAAATGATAATAAATTGTGATACTCTGTGGGAAAGGGTGGGCGTGGTCATTACTCAAAATAATCGCTGTATAACTGGAATGTAGGAATAGAGCATGCCTAACCCTTTTAATTATTGTTTATTAATAATATAATTTTCTTTCCTGGAGATGTTGTCACTGGGCAGCGAGCTCAAGGAGACAATTATAAAATAGCTACCTTCTCGTGAAGACTGATTTGGATTATACAAATTATTTTGTTTTGTTTTACGTTTGTTAATACTGCACTAATTTTGAACTTTTCCAAAGTGAGCCAGAGAGCCTGAGAGCATCAACTTTTATTTTTATACTGTTTTTAACACCACACTGCAAAAATTATGTCTTAGCATATGCGAACATGGCCTCATGCATGTTAATTCGTAACAATTCGCCTGATTCAAGTAGTATGTAAAGTTATGAAGGTTAAGGTTAGGCTTGGGGGCAGGGTTAGCATTTATAGCTTTTCCTATGACTTAATTTGTATGAAATCAAAGCGCATCAAACCACCTCATCCACACATGTTTGAATTTTGCGGAATTTGCGGCTATACCTGTATTTTTCATATACTCTACTGTATTGCTGATCACGTATCGAAATGTTCATTTCTTCTCCATGGACACTGAGGTACACACCCCTACAGTGTAGTAAACTGTAAAATACATGAAAGCCTGGAATGTTTCTCCCAAAAGAACAAGATTAGCTCAAACTGCAGTCCACTGATTAGACTTTATACAGTTAGAACAATGCAGGTTTTTTTTTTTACCCATTTATTTATACAACATGAATTCCTTTTACTGGTTATTTTTGTTCTTGTTTGGCTTCTCAACTGCCAAAGTCTTCTTGTGAGTAAGAATTTCTAACCAATCCTCACACAGCAGGTGGGAATGATATCAGGCATTTCACAGAATACCAATGAAAACAAGTAATGCAGTAGCATAGTTTCTCTTCTTCTCAGAGTTTATTGATGGAAATTGGATCAGCCTAAGCCTGTGTTATATAGTATGTATGCAATCAGTGAAATTAGCACTACAGATTCAAAGACAGAATTAGGATCCATGTATGTGACATTTATTATTTTCCGAAGATGCAGGCAGGCAATAGTTGGTACACAAAGGTAAACATAAGCAGAAATAGTAATCCAAATGTTAAGCAAGACAAGAGTCAGAATAATCAACCAGGAAGTCAGGTAATAGCAATGCTCAAAAGGTACACAGACTGGACAGTTGGCAAGACTTCGCAATGATACAGATGATTTCATGTGTCTGCTGTGAACAGGAAGTGTATCCGGATGTGACTGAAGAACTGAGTTTAAATTCAGGAGACAGTGAATACTGTGATATTAACTTTGATTAAGTTTTATTATTAAGCACGCAGATTTTCTTTGTAAATAGAAAAACATGACAGCTACTTTAGTTTTTTTTTTCCGATAGTATTGCATTCATTGGTAGTAATACCTTGTTTTGAAGTCATCTGTTGTGATGAAAACTGCGTGTCAACCATGATGAGAAAAATGTGTGCCTTAATCATGTGTGCCTTAAAAATTAAAATGGTGGAAAAAAACCTACTTTTTTGCAGCTGAGTAAAGTTTCCTTGTTGAGTTATTTAAGTTTACCTTTTGTATTTAAGGCACATTAGTCTGTTGAATATTGTATGTCCTGTTTAAACATAAATAGCAACATCTCAGGTGTTTATCTGTGAAGTTGCATACCTCTTGTGTCTAGATAATGCATTCTGATTAAGGATTATGTTTTGAGGTAAATCTTAATCAGGGAAAAACATCGCACAGCTCTAATGCGGGATCAGTCAGTGAGCAGTCAAGCAAGACCTGTTTTACAGATATTTTCTTGTAGAATCCTCTTGAGTGCTGGCTGTAATGTTTACGCACTCACTGTACATCACTTCTCTTTTTGATAGCATGCATCCTGTTTGACGCCATGTGCCATGTGTTAGAGCAGCTTGGATCTCTGATGTCCAATAAATCCCATAGAGGAATCTACAGATTGTCTGGCACATTGTCTACAGCATCATCTGGCCAAGCTGGCAATGATTACAGTCTGCTGATTTGATTGTAGAAAATGTTCTAATATGTATTGATCTAAATCCAATCTCTCTTCCTAACTGCATCAACACTGATGAGTCAGAAGTCTGAGGATCAAAAATGATCGGAATGTCTGCCAAAGGAAGAAAACACGGATATAAATCAGCACCAGGAAGGTTCTTTATCCCAGAAATTACTGTGTACATCATGGAAACAGTGCAGTGGGCCAAGAAATAATGTATACATTCTAAATTTTGTATCAACTACATTTACAAGATTTTCATCAGTCTGAATTAAATAATTAAGATCGAGCTGGTTAAATCAAATGTACACTGCTTAAGAAAATAAGGGAACACAATCATTACAGTAACACCAAGTCAATTAAACTTCAGCGATATCAATCTGTCCAGTTAGGAAGCATAAGTGACTGTGAATCAGTTTCACCTGCTTTGGTGCAAATGAAAGTGACAACAGGTGCACGGAGATGAAACAGCAAGACAACCCCCAAAAAGGGAATGGTTTTGCAGGTGGTGGCCACAGACAATTGCTCTCTGCTTATCCTTCCTGACTGATTTGTCTCTAGTTTTGTGTTTTGTTAGGGTCCTTGTCACTACTTGTACCATGAGGCACTACCTGCAACCCAATCAGGCTGCACAGGTAGTCCAGCTCCTCCAGGATGGCACATCCATACATGCCGTTGCAAGGAGGTTTGGTGAGTCTCCCAGCACAGTTTCAAGAGCATGGAGGAGATACCGGGAGACAGGCCGTTACACGAGGAGAGCTGGACATGGCTCTAGAAGGGCAACAAGCCAGCAGCAGGACCAAAATCTGCTCCTTTGTGTGAGGAGGAACAGGAGGAGTACTGCCAGAGCTCTACAAAATGACCTCCAGCAGGCTACTGGTGTGCATGCTTCTGACCAAACTGTAGGAAACAGACTCCATGAGGGTGGCATGAGGGCCCGATGTCCTCTAGCACCATGCAGCTCGATTATCATTTGCCAGAGAACACCAGAATTGGCAGGTCCTCCACTGGCGCCCCATTCTTTTCTCGGATGAGAGCACTGAGCATATGTGACAGACGTGAAAGAGTCTGGAGATGCCGTGGGGAACGTTATGCTGCTGGCAACATCATCCAGCATGACCGGTTTGGCAGTAGGTCAGTGATGGTCTGGGGAGGAATATCCTTGGAGGGTCGCACAGACCTCCAAGTGCTAGCCAACGGTACCCTTACTGTTGTTCGGTACCGGGATGAAATCCTCAGAGCCATTGTCAGATCTTACGCTGGTGTAGTGGGCCCTGGGTTCCTCCTGGTGCATGACAATGCCCGGCCTCAGGTGGACAGAGAGTGTGTAGGCAGTTTCTGAATGATGAAGGCATTGATGCCATTAACTGGCCCTCACGTTCCCCAGACCTGAATCCAATTGAGACCCTCAGGGACGTTATGTATCGGAGCATCCGAAGCCGCCAAGCAGCACCACAGACTGTCCAGAAGCTCACTGATGCCCTGATCCAGGTCTGGGAGGAGATCCCCCAGGACACCATCTGCCATCTCATCAGGAGCATGCCCAGACATTGTCGGGAGTGCATACAGGCACGTGGGGGCCATACACACTACTGACTTACATTATGACTTGCCGTGATGAAATTCATGCAAGTTGGATCAAACTGTAATTTCAATTTTTTACTTTGATTTTCTGTGTGATTTTGAATCCAGCCCTCAATGTGCTGATGACTTTGGCTTCCATTGATCATTGTGACATCATTTTGTTCTCAACAAATTACACAATATATATAAGTAAAGATTTTCAACTTTATATTATATTGAATATAAACTATGAATATTTCGTTCATCAGGATCCAATGTATGATTTAAGTGTTCCCTTAATTTTTTTGAGCAGTATATGATCATGCAAATTTTTATGGGCCATTTATTATTAATATTATAATAGAAAGAAACTATCATTCTAACATTATATAACATTAGTTTAACTTGTTAGCAGAGTGTTCAATCATCTCTTAAAGTTTTAAATGAGATCCATCTCAGCAAACTCTCCTCAAAATGTCTTTATTCAGCAGTTGAATTATGTTGAATTCTCTGTATAAGTCCCTATCAATGACTTGTTACTATAGAAACGATAACATATAAGAATGAGTGATTGCTGTCAGAGATGCTGTTATAGAAAATAAATCAACACCTTGTGAACAATCAGAATCCAGAAATCGACAGCCATGTGGTGTGATGGAAACCAAGAAAGTCTGTGAGTTTAAAAGAAACCGAAATCTTTCAGCATGACAACCCATTTCGCTGAGACTATCTACTTGACAAGGATCTATTTCCGCTCTTTAAAAAACTTTTTTTTTTAAATCAGCTGCACAAACAAGCCCCAGGGAAAAGAAAAGTAATGGCACTCAGCTGCATGCTGAAAGAAGCAGGACTCATCTGCCTTGAATTAAATTTGCACATAAAATAATGCTAAGTAATAATCAGTGAGTCCCTTAGGGGGAATAGAAACACATTTAAAGCAGTTTAGTTATAAATTGGGACATTAACACAATCTGGTCGATTCCAGGACAGAACTGATAGACAATCTCTCCATGCCTAGAATAATTTAAAAAACAGAAAAGAAAAACTCCAGGACTTTATATATGCATTTACTGTATATAGTAGCATTCCTACATTCCTACATTGATTGCTAGATTATTTAGTTTATGATCAAGAAGATATGATAACAGATGATAATAGAAGAAGATTTGATGATATTTATCTTCTAATATGGTAAAGAAGTCAAAGAAACAAGGTTCTTTGGATAATTGTAAGTTCTTAGTACACTAAAGGGGTTCTTTTTGAAACTCTAACTGAAAAGGAAACCTTTTGCTGTAAGGTTCTATAGAGAACCTTTAAGGTTTCCATGCAGGTTCCTTAAACTGAAGAACCCTTAATGGTACTAGATGAAACCTAGATTTTTATTTCTGGACTCGGAGCCATTTGAGCCAACGGTTCTGTGCATTTCAGTGAAAACGGTGGTCTGGGGCTCGCTTCCACTGAAATGTGGCGCAGTCCACATCAGGTGTGGAAGCTATCCACTCTCAGTGCTGCATGCCGAGTAACGTGATTGGTTCAGCTCATTGTGTTACTTCCTGTTTTAAGTTTTGTGAAGGCAGGGAAAGGATTGTTATGGTCAGTGGAGGAGGTGGAATGCCTCTTCACTGGACTGGAGCGCTGTAATTAGCTCAGATTTGTGGTGTGTGTGCTTGCACTGTGAGAATCGTGACAAATGCACATCTCGTGCTGACCTGCATGGCTAAAGCTCTTCTTATGCGAGAGCAGATCCTCGTTTGCAGGTTTTCCTGCACGATAACATGCCATGCATCCAAAAAGCATAGTTCTTCTCCACTTAACTGATGTAAAAAAGGTAAAATAAATAAATAAAACACTGCTAATGGATGAACCTAGTGCCTACCATTTTGCAAACACAAAAGGTGATATATGTTACTGCGCATTCGATCCACGGTTCAGAAGGTTTTCTTTAATGTTAAAGTAAACCTTTAAACAAGTCCATAAACCAGTCCTGGATGCCCTAAGAGTGAAACTAATATACTGACAACCCTGTCTACAGAGTTATAAATGTACAAAATTAATGTACCAAACTTCTCACTGGGGTGCTACCATCAAGGGAACATCTTTTGTACCTTTAGCAAGTGTGTTTCACCTGGAAATATGAATATAGTAGAACTTTAAAAGATATAATTGGACTCTAAGGACTACTGATGAATGCTTCAAGCTTTACTGCAGTCTAAAAGCTAATTAAATGTACATCATTCTCACTTTCTCAGTAGTTAAAGTTCTGAGCAAATAATTAAAAAGTTTAAATTCCAGGACCTAACGTTGGTCCCTTTAGAAAGACCTTCAACTCTCTGGGTGCACTGTAACTTTTGCACTCCCTTTGCAATTTTTGCACATTTCATTCTTTTTAAATTGCTGCTAAACACCGTAAATAAAACACTGTCTTGACTACCTGCATTGTTGCTACTATATTTATAAAAAAAAAAATAACTACCCCAATAACTGTTATGTCTATATAAGGTATACAGTACACTTATCTGCTGAATACTGTCATAGTGTGTAATGTTTACATTCACAGCATTTTTTATTATTATATTGTTATATGTTTTTGCACTACCTGTTACATCTGACACTTACCCACACTGGAGCTGTGTACTGTTCGGCGCCGCACCGTCTCTTACTGTGTCTCCTGTCCTGTTTTAGTAATTATTGTATTGTATTGTCTGTATTGTTTGCACACATGCACTTTATGTAGGTCTTATTTAGTTCTGTGTAGTTTCATGTGTTTTTTTTTTGTTGTTTTGTGTAGCACCGTGGTCTTGGAGAAATGTTGTTTTGTTGCACTGTGTACTGTACCAGCTGTATACGGTTGAAATGACAAAAGACACTTGACTTAAAGAAATGTCGTAGTGAGGAAACTACTTTCACTAGCAAGCCCTAGACAGAAGGTGTGATACCCATCCCCTTGAGGATGTTGGAAAGCATGACAGAAAAAATTATTTCTGTGTAATTTTGCCCATCCGTTTTTCCAGATCTAATATCTAATGCACTTTGCCCGATTCTCCCAGGAGCTCATACACCTGGCTCTTTAAATCCTCTCCAGCCAGGCAGAATGACTGAGGTTCTGTTTAATCAAATTCCTTTCATTAAGATTGTCATTTTAATTTGATGATCAGCAGAATTTAAGCGATTTTGTCATCGACACCTATGCAAGCTGAGAATGAATGGTGTGATCGTGTCATGTCTAATTTATCTGTTAAAGTCATTACACACTCCTGCAGGTTTGCACATGGATCTGAGCCTGCGAGTCTCGCTCCAGTTCTAATTATGATTTATCTTTCACCACCTGACAAATCACTTTAACAAAGTTTAATGCGGTCAGAGAGGCTGGGAAGCCGAGCGGGAAGCTGCTCCATAAATATGCACTGGATACTCGGGGCTAAATGAAGACAGACTGAAGATGGATTTGTTTGAGGTGATGTTTCAGGTTTTTTTTCAAGTTTAAAACTTGGTGAAACTATTTAAGATTAAAGTTTCAGATTGAAGGTTTAACTAAATTATACCGCAGTGCTGCTCAGTTCTGGATTCTGATTGGTCAGAAGGAAGGTGTTGATTTATTTTCTCTGACATTAGTGCAGGTTTATATTAATGCGCTCGTTCTAATATGTTACTGTTTCTATAGTAACAGCTCATTCCCAGGGACTTACAATGTGTTATTTAACAAGCATAAAAATTTTTGATATAATGACGTTTTCTGTAAGGAGATGTTTATGTAACATTTATGGAAGGAGTCTCCAGTATCAGCGCTTTGTTACAGTCAGAGGTAAAGCTGTAACTTTAAGTTTTCCAACATCTTCAGGCGGTTTCTTGGTAACATGACAAGCTGCATATTTGTTGTTGTTGTTTGGTTGGTTTTTTTGGTCTTAATAACTTAAGAAAGAGAAAAAGGAAAAATACACTCAGTTTTTTTACTATAAAAGCATAGAATTCTTAAAACTACTAATCCAGTTTATTCATGGCAAGTTAAAGAGACAAACTGACCAACAAACTGACGACTCGGCGGCATAATCGCAAAGCCAAAGCTAACGCTAAGGCTCGCCCACAGGAGCACCACTCCTCTCCGCTTCACGTGTCCAACAGGTTTGCTCTCCTCAGTGAAGCACCCGCTGAGAAACCTGAAAGAGCTCTGGTTATAGGTGACTCTATCTTGCGGCACGTGAAATTAGCTAGGCCTTTAGGGGCACCAGC